>JANSVA010000217.1:23520933-23541912 GCA_025504915.1 Erythroxylum reticulatum
ATTATTATTATTATTATTATTATTAGTACTGTTGTTGTTGTTGTTGTCATCATCATCATTATCATCATCATCATCATCATTATTATTATTACATTCTATGTTTTTTATTAGAGTTATAAACTTAATTTTTGTAGAATTAAATATCTAAAATATAAATTTTTATAAGAATATTGAACGAAATACTAAGATATATAATATTCATACCCTTATAATTTTTTTAAAGTCATGTCCTCATAAGTTATTGTACATATAAACAGCTAATTTTACCAAACATCAAATGACAAACAGCTAACATAATCCGCTGATCAAATCAGCTGATAGAATCAGCTATCAGTTAACAGCTGATGCAATCAGCTAACAGTTAATGCAATCAGTTGATTACCAAATAGGGCCAATGTTGGTTAGTCAAAGCCTATCAGATAAGTTGAGGTTATTTTGGTAATTTGGGGTTGAATTCCACTAAAACTGCAAGAATCATAAAGTTCACGCTCTCAAATGGCGCTTGTAAACACTCTCCATGAAACCATATGCCACAGACAGGATTCACGTGCTCAATTGTCTCTCCTTCCTTTCTTCTCTTATTCTTAAACTTCTTATTTTTTGTGTTCACAGTGAATTATCCAATAGAATGTACTCTGCTTCTGATTGTGTGCCAAATCAAATCCGTTCATACCCAAAACAATTGGCATCTTAATTTTCCAAAAATAAAAATCTTAAAATTGAGCTACATCTACCCCATAACTGCACATTTATAGAGTTAGGTAAAATATATATATACAAATTAAAAGTTCAAATTTTGTAAGTCAGCCTCCTAAAATTATACCTCACCTATTTTTCTTGCAGACTAGAGATGACATGCCTTTAATTATAATGGAGAAAGTTTGCAATTAACGATTAACTGAAATGTGTAATTTCTGTTAGATCCTTTAATACTTGTCTTATGCTACTTGTGAACATATTGTATTTAATAAATAACTTATTGGTTAGCTTATTTAATTCCAATAAGCTGATTTCTAAAAGTTCCATAAGAAGAGCTTTTAGGGTTAGTTTTTTACCTAATGACAATATTGTTCTCCACTTTACTCTCTATTTTTACTTTCTGAGTTTTCAAAGTTGACTTTTTTTTAAATCTTATTGAAATTTGGAAGAATATAATAAAGAGGTTAATTAAACTTATTAATCTTTATTTAATTTTATAATATTAGCTTACATTTAAAAATACCATAAGATTAAGTTTTTGAACGTAAAGACTCACATCAAATTAATATTTTTGGTGTATAACTACTATATATCGTATCTTTGTTATGTATTATAATTATAGATATTTTAATTTATTAAATAATAAAATTAATACATATTATATGAAAAATACTAATATGATGTAGCTCGCTGTATCATTATTCATATTAATAGAGAATTTAACGTTCGATTATGATTATGATTATGATTATGATGATGATGATGATTATTATTATTATTATTATTATTATTATTATTAAAGTTATAAACTTAATTTTTGTAAAATTAAATATCTAAAATTTAAATTCTTATAAAAATATTTAACGAAATAGTAAGAAATATAATATTTATGCCCCTTATATTTTTTAAATGATACCTTCATAAATTATTTTATATATCAACATCTAACACTAAATAACTAATTTTACTAAACTTTTTTAATAAAAGCTGATGTTATCCGTTGATCAATCCAGTTGATGCTGTAATCAGCTATCAGCTAATGCAATCCACTGTTTACCAAACAAGGTCTTTGTATTCCTATGTTGTATTACTATTTAAACTTTTGCTTTGTTGATAAAATTGTTTTATTTTTCAAAAAAATATTCAATTTATCTTATTATTATTATTATTATTATTATTTGCATTAAATTATATAAATTTTTTATCAACTTAATTAGATAATACTTACACTTACAAAAGATAATAATCACTCTTATTATTTAAATTCTATAATGAATTGCCTCAAACTTTTTATTTATTTTAATTTTTAACTACTATTTATATTTTTATAGAAAAGGACTATTTCCACTTAAATCTTATAAGTTTTAAGGTATGGAAAACAATTTTTTTTTATAAAGTTGATTGATTCAGCATGCAAAAAATTTCTATTTCAAGCCAAAAAGGTTAAATTTATGCTAATAAAAATGATAAGTCAAATCATTGAATTGTTGTTTGTTGTATAACTTAAAAGTAAGAAATTTTTTGATTCCACCTCTGTTTTTTTATCGTAATTTTTAGTTTTTATTTTAAATTTTCAGTTTTAGATTTTTTTGTAAATAAAATAAAAACTTGCTTAATTGTTAATGTCAATGTAGTTATATTTTTGTCACATATATTAATTACGTATATAAAAATTAAAGATAATTTATTTTTAATTAACTAAATTTATTTAATATCTTATTTAATATTTATTAATAAATTATTTTATTATTGTTAAAATAAATAATTCAAAAGCCAACTTTTTATTTATAAATTAATATTTATTTAAATACATTTTACTTATGAAATCCAAATTTATTTAAAATTTAGATATTTTGAAGATATTGTAAATTTAATAATATTTAATAATTGTTTTTAAATTAAATCTATTTAATTTAAATTAAAAAATTAAATAAAATATCAAGTAAAATTAAATTATTCATAATTCATATAAATAATTAATTTTAGTTAATTAAATATATAATATTAAATTAAATAATTTAATTCTAATTGATAATTAATATATTAAATAATATTTATTTAATTGATATTGAATCATAATATAAACAATAGAAACAAAAACTACTTCTTATATTTTTCATAATTTTTAAAAACTTAAACAAACCAAAATAAAAGATTATAATTTTCAAATTTTTTATTAAATTTAAAAATTAAAAAAGGAAAACTTAAAAGTAAAAGTTTCGAGATTGACTTGGCAACGTGCTATTGGATCTAACGAAATAACTTAACCTAAGGCTTCGATAATCACACAGTCGTAGTAGGGGAATCTTACATGCCCAGGTGAAAGTTAATAGGACTGTGAACTTCACGCCTATCGCCGTCGCGCGTGGGTACTGTCAAAACTGTCCTTACAAACAGACCAAACCAGACACCCCTCTATTTCTCACTCAATAAATTATTAGTTCTTATTGCTTCTCTTCTTGTAAAAGCCAAGTCGTTGAGTGACTAGCGAGGACGAAACGACCCTGTGCTCACTCTTCTCTAAATGCTCTTCATAAAAATCGAGTCTTTATAGCCTTTGAAGCTCTCCGTCTCTTCACAAAGTTATCTGTGTACATCTTCTTTGAAGTGTTGACTTGTATGTATATATATGTAGAGAGAGAGAGAGAGAGAGAGAGAGAGCAATACGTGTTTGTGTTTGTCTCTCTTGAGCGTGTGTTATAGTCACGTTTATTGTTTAGTTTATAACGAGTGAATCGGTGCGTAACCAAGGAGTCCCATTTGCTCAAGTTAGCTCTTTCGACTTGGGTTTCGTTTTGACGGCCTGTTCTCTCTGCCTCTCTCTTTGGTTTAATCAGTGGAGGTATGTGTACTAAATTCCTTCCCTTTTAGTTTCTTTATTGTTCTTTCTCGTGTGTGTTTGGTTGTTTAATCAGTTATGTCGATATTATGCTGTGTGTTCTGCCTTTTCTTGCTTAACTTGTGTATTTGCAATTTAATGCTGGTTTTCGTTTGTGGCTTAATGGTTTCTTGGCAGTGTGAAAGAGCTGAATTCTTTGAGATCGTCTTGGAATTTTATGCATGAGCAACAGTAATAGTAGCTCCGTCTGTTCTGCCTCTTTTTCTCTTTGCTTGTTTGGTTTCTTATGTTTCTCATTTTCCTTCTAATAAGTTCTCGGATTATGTGAATGATGCCAAACTTTCAATGCTGGTGATTATTACTCATATAGTATGGGGTTATACGGGATTGGTTCTGGAGGCAAATGTGGGTGAAGAGTCGCTTTATTTCTATGAAAAGCTGAAGTATATTTGATGTGTTGTTGCTTGGTTCGTGTTGGTGGATGGATCTGGAGGGTGTTGGTTGCTTGGTTACTTGAATTTTGATAGCTACCTGGAATTCTCTCTATTTGTTTGGGTGTTTGAATATTCTATAAACCGTTTTTATTGATTTGTCTTTGTGTCTGATTATTAACCGTGGATTTTTTTTCCCTTAAATAATCATAGTTTTTGTTTGTTTTTAAATTAAATAATTGTTCTCCATTTTTATATTTCTTTTTTATTTTAGGTTATTTCATCTTGACTGTAAAACACAGTAATTAAAGGCATATATTATATCCCCGGGGAAAGCTTTTCGATTTTTTTTCATGTAAGACGAGATATGGTTAGCAAATATACTTACAAAATTAATAAAAAAAGATTATTTGGAGAATTTTGAATTTTGAGAATTATTTTATTTAAAAATTTATAGCTACTAAATACGCTTTGTTGTTGTTCTTCTCTGAAACATTGTGTTCTTGATTCAAGAGGTAAACATGTTTTCGGCATTTTATCATGGATAAATTAATTTAAAAATAATGAAAAGTTATTTTTTTTTAATTACAAAGGAGAAAGAAAAGGCAAACAAACCCCACACACACAAAAAAAAAAAAGCCCCACTAGCGCAGTGTTCTGCGGTATAAAGCTCTTTGCATGTCTCGGTGGATAAACTCCATAATGACCATTGGAGGCTTTTGAAGTATATGCAGTCCTGGGCTTGATAAGAAGGCTAGAGAAGCCAGGCTATCGATACACTGGTTCCTATCTCGATAGTCATGCTAAAATTGCACATCCTATGTTCGGTATATTAATCCACGGATACCCTGGCACCAAAGTAATTGAAAAGTAATTTTGTTTTCACGAAAATGTACTTAGTACATCTCATTATGGTTTCTCTAATGCTTATACTTGAAGAATTTTTTTATTCTTTTTTCTTTGCAAAATTTTGTTTCAATTCTTTTGCTCCATTCCTTTAGGACAAAAAAAGAAAGACTGGTTTTAATTCAAACATGTTGACTTTTTCCTCTTCCCTTTTTCTTATTTAGAGATGTTTGACTTCGGCTTCATAATGTCTCACGGGATTTGATAGCCTGAGAAAAGTTCCTGACACCCATTTTATCTTCTTCATGCTGTTTAATTTATGTCAAATGTTGAAGAATCATTTTTTATTTTCCTTTACAGATGGATCTTGTTGAAGTGAATCATATTGAAAGATATACTGATGACGAATCCGAAGAGCAGCCACTTCCAGAAGAAACTCCTGGTATATCTGATGTTTCTCATGATTCTGACTTCGCTCCTAGGATTGGAGAGCAGTATCAGGTTAAACTTCCACCGTTGATGACGAAATCTGCATACACCCTGCTGATGGAGAGTCCAAATAATGCAACTTTGTTCGATACTAATTATGGGTTTTTAGTTGGATTACCTATATCATTAATGTGGATTAATGATGAAGTTGATAATGTCAAACACGCAGCACAATTTCCTGCTTTTTCGACCAATAGGTCTGTTGAAAACAAGTACATAAAATCTGAAGGCAGCACAGCCAGACAGGGCTGTACTGATGTTGTGGTTAAAATAGAAAATTCTAGAGAGCTACATTTACAGCAAGGATTCAAGTTTGAAATGCTTCAGAAGTGTGCAGGCCACTGCATGGTTCCTGGTTCCTTGGGTGGTACGTGGACTGATGTGGAGGAGGCTTCTTTCCTCCTTGGATTGTACATTTTTGGGAGAAATCTTGTTCAAGTGAAAAATTTTGTTGAGACCAAAACTATTGGTGACTTGCTTTCATTTTACTATGGAAAGTTTTATATGTCTGACAGATATCAAAGATGGTCAGAGTGCCAAAAAGTAAGAAATCGAAGATGTATACAAGGAAAACGGATATTGAGAGGATTGAGACAACAAAAACCCTTATCTTCTTTGCTTCTTAATTTGTCAGTGGAACGCAAAAAGACTTTGCTGGAGGTATATTTTACTGGATTCTATTTTGAACTTTTGCTAATTTTCGTACCTGTAAGATATGTAAAGTGATGGAGCAATTGTTACATTTGACACAATTTGCATGCATAAATTAAAAATGCTTACATTGATGATAAACTCTCAAATCATCCAATTAACAAGTTATCTTTCAGCAAATTTTTCCAACTGCTTCTTTTCAAATATTTTTTTGTTGACTAACTACCACATGTTTCTTTAGCGGATTCTTTAGAACTCAGGTTTCTTCATTTGCATCTAGCCACAGCCTCTCAAATACATTTTAGATAACAGCTTCCAGTCATTAAGTTTCTGTGTCTTGATGATTTTTCTTTTCTACTTAGTCCTTACAGTGGCACTATCTTGTTCATCTAAGAACTTCTTTGTTACAGTTTTAAAAAAATTCTCTTCATTTTATTTCAGTCACCAAGTTACGCTGGCACCTTGTTTGACTATTAGTTTCATGTTGCTTAGCTTGCTAATGCATTTGGAGAAGGAAGAATGTTACTTGAAGAATATGTATTTGCCTTAAAAGCTGAAGTTGGTGTTGATGCTCTCATTGAGGCAGTGGCAACTGGCCAAGGGAAGAAGGACCTTAAAGGCACGGCCATGGAGCCTTCCAAATCTAGTCAAGTTTTAGCGGGCCACCCTGAAATACCAATTGGGAAAGCATGCTCCAAGCTTACACCTTTGGAAATTACCAACTTCTTAAATGGAGGCTATCGGTTGAGTAAAGCTCGATCAAATGATCTCTTCTGGGAAGCTGTCTGGCCTCGTTTACTGGCAAGAGGGTGGCACTCTGAGCAGCCTTATGAACTTGGGTACACTGGTGTTTGCGGAAATTCATTGGTATTTCTAATCCCTGGTATCATTAAGTTTTCAAGAAGGAAACTTGTGAAAGGAACTCACTATTTTGATTCTGTGAGTGATGTATTAAAAAAAGTTGCTCTAGATCCAGCACTTCTTGAACTTGATAGTGGATCAGAGGGCAAAGAAGAGAATGATTGTAGTAGTGAAGCACATTTTGATCAAGGAGATGTTCCTGATCAACAGCGCCATTGTTATCTGAAGCCACAAACTCCAAACGGAAACCCAGATTCTATGAAGTTCACCATTGTTGATTCAAGTATGGCCACTGGGGAAACAACAAAGGTGAGAGAATTGAGAAGTTTGCCGGTTGAAACTTCAAACATCTCCACCTCCAGTACCACTTCTGAAGGAATTGAGAGAGATTTCTCTGTGGAGCGAGTGTCAGACGATTCTGATCTTCCATCTTTTGATAGTAATCAAAGTCAGTCCAAACTGTCAAGATTCTTGAGGATTAATGCGAATAAAAGAGACAAGAAAGATTTAAGTAATGTCCCAAAAAGAAGTGTTGTTGCTTTACAAGCTTCTGATGAGCAGAAGGTTCGTAAATGGAAATGCTCGAAGCAAGTCGAGGTTACCAAGGGACGTGCAACAGGTAGGACCAAACCTTGCGATAGATTTCGAACAGCCCGTGGTATAAACCCACAAAAGAAATTAAATGCTTGTAACCACTCAGAGGGCAGCAAAATCAACAACCTGATTATTTCCAAGTTAAAGAATGACAAGGCTGGATGCTCATTATGCAAATATGATGTTATGGAAATCAATACTTTTCACGAGGATCCAACTCAGGAGAAGTTATCAACCGACAGGTATTCATCCAGGGCAAGTCAAAGTGTTGGTGAAGAATGCTCTTCCAATTGTAACTCGTCGAGTGTTGAAAATCCTCAGGAGAAACCTCTAATCCGTATGTTAATTGACCAGAACATACCTTTCATGCAAGATATAGAAACTGAACCTTTGATAATGGAAATGAAAGAAAAATTGACTGATCAAAGAAGAGGAGAGCCAGGTGATGCTAATTCTCTGGATACTTCAAAATGTCAAGTTGATGATAAGCAACATAACATGAACTCACGCAGGCGAAGCATGAGAAATAGACCACCAACCTCTAAAGCATTGGAATCTGTTGCTTGGGGATTTTTAGGCGCGAAGCAGAAGCGGAAGAGCAAAGATGAATTTCCTCTAGAGAGCTCAACATCATCTTCAAAGCATGCCCGTAATAGGGTGAGAATCACCGAAAAACATAACTCTACCGAGAACAGTAGCTGTCATTTTGAAGATATGAAAGATGGCAGAGAAAGCAGAGCATGTAAAGGATAAAGGTGACATGTTTAGCAAATGTGGGGTACTAACTCACAGGAAACAGGTTCCAATCTTTATCTGAAACATTGGTCGGATGCTGAATTATCAACCGGCAGTTCAGGAATCCTACTTTTGGGATCCTTTATTCTGCTCGAGAAATTTGCAAGAATGCTCACTTCTTAGCTGCAGAAGTACTTATTGCCCGTAAGAGTATGGCCGTCCTCATCCCGTGCAAAGGTACTGGGCCGGAGTTACAAAAATAAAAGGAGTTTCGCAAGTATGAGACTTTCCATGCAACGAGTTTTGGGAATACTAGTACTGGTAGTTTTTTCCCTCACCAATTGGTGGCTATTCATATGCAGAGATGGCAATTGGGCTTAGGCTCGATTTTTCTGGGCCCAAGCCCGAGCCTAATTCTTATAAACAAACCTAAATTATTTTTCTAAAAAACGACAAAACGATGGGATAAAATATTAAAAACACTGAATTGTATAATTTGTTTTCCTTTTTGATTTTATTATTTAAGTTTTTCCAACTTGCATACTTTTGTAGAATTGGGAGGATGTTACATGACATTTATATCATTAAATGAAAAATTTATATATAACATTTTTATTAAAGCATTATAAAATAGTTTCAAATTGTCATATTATTTTTTTTAAGAAATTAAAAGAGTAAATGAATCAAGTATATAAAGCACTTAAAACTATGCTTATCTCCTAATGATAAAACATTTTTAAAGCCAAAACAAAGCAAAAGCCTAACGTCAAGAGCTATAATTAACATTTTTGAAGCAAGCAAAACGTCAAGAGCTATAATTTAATTGCTAACTTGGAATGCAGAAGAGAGAACTTCTATTTGAGGCTACAAATTAGGTTTGTGAACCAAAACTATAAAAGATTCCATTCTTAGTAATTGCTTCTGGATAGGAGAATCCAAGGTAGCTTTAAGTTACCGTCATCAATTTGGGAGGTAATTTGGCGTAACTCATGGAAGCTTCACTCTAACTTGAATTTATTTTGTAAACATACATACCAAGGACAATGTGAAATTACTAGAGCAATGATGTAGTACATAAGGACCATTTTAGAATATTAAATCTATGGTAGTTAAGCACAAGTTTAGGGTAGTAGATTGTTTAGACCCGAGTTGAGTTTGATGAATAATCAGTTACTTGTTTTATAGATTTGGTCAGTTTTATCAATACAACTTAAATCTCCCTTATTAATATTTCGCATAAAGCATAACCAACATATCAATTCTTTCAAGCTTGACGTTGGAGAAATAATATTATATAAAGATTCAATTTTATCCCAGATAATCGATGTTAGATTGTATTTAAAGAAAGAGATGCTCCACTAATTCCTATCCTTTATTGCAAAAAAAAACACAAACGTTTGGTAAGTTCAAGAAGCTCTTCAATTTATTTAAGATACTTAGTTTTTCTTTAAATGTTAGCCAAAAGATAAAGGAAGCTCTTGCTCAAGCTTATTTATTAGTTTTTCTTTAAATGTTAGCCAAAAGATAAAGGAAGCTCTTGCTCAAGCTTATTTAAACCCCACTAGTTTATGCTGTTCAATAGTTGGAACATGATCCCCCGAGAGCATTCTATAGGAGGCATTTGAGAAGTTACCTAATGAGTGTCTAATTTAAAGTGAGAGTTAAGATATGATTGACTATAGGTGATTTAGGCATGACCTCTACATTTTTGATGAATTTTTTAGGACTTTATTAATTGATACTAGGTCTAGAATTTCCCTTGTTAGAGAGAATAGTTTAGTTATCCTACTTACAGGACCAAAACAAGTCTAGTTGTTATGCTAGAACAATATGGAAGCCCTATTGCTAATTTTGTATTGGAATCCATCCTAACTACATCTTTAAGCTTAAGAATACGAAACATACTCTAAGCAAAATTGTGTTTATGCTTAATGCATCAGAAGTTCTCTGCCCTTAGGTAGTGTGCATGGATCCACCTAACTAAAAGGGCTTGCTTGTTTGTAAGTATCCTCCATATCCTTTTGATCATAAGCATATTGTTTGTAACTTTAATAGGAAAAATTCCAAGGCCTCCCTCCTCTTTTTGTAAGCACAACTTGACATGGGCATAATTGTTGATACAATGAATCTATTACACTTAGTGATTAATGCCTTAAAATGCTTATAATACTTAGTTTAGATCATATTTGATTTCAAGTATATTTCGAAAGTGAAGGAGCACAAGTGACCCGAAAGCATACTTATGGGTCATCTTCTCAATGTTCATACTCTATTGTCTTTATGGAGCAAGAAGAAGAAAAAGATTAAAAGAAGAAAAGACAAAATAGAGCATAAAAATGGAGACCATGGTTGTAACGATTAAAATGTTACAACTATGAGACCAAGGCTGTAACATGAATAACAAGCCTTATTTTAACCTACCAAGAGACACCTCATGCTACCATTTAAATCCAGTTGTCCCATTTCATGCTAGGTGTCCATTGTAACCTAGTTTGTAAGATAGGAAGGTGTGTGGTGGCAAAGTGAGGGGGGTGAATAAGCAAAATTGTGTTTATGCTTAATGTATTAAAAGTTAGCTGTCCTCAGGTAGTGTGCATGGATCCACCTAACTAAAAGGGTTTGCTTGTTTATAAGTATCCTCTATATCCTTTTGATCATAAGCATATTGTTTGTAACTTTAATAGGCAAAATTCCAAGGCCTCCCTCCTCCTTTGTTAAGCACAACTTGATATAAGCATAATTGTTGATACATTTAATCCTTTACACTTAGTGACTAATACCTTAAAATACTTAGGATACTCACTTTAGCTCATATTTGATTTCAAGTACATTTCAGAAGTGAATGAGCTAAAGTGACCGAAAAATATACTTATTGAGTCATCTTCTCAACATTCATACTCTATTGTGTTCATAGAGCAAGAAAAAGAAAAGACAAAATAGAGCATAAAAATGGAGACCACGACTGTATCAATTAAAATGTTACAACCATGAGACCAAGGCTAAAATACGAATTACAAGCCTTATAAAACCTACCAAGAGACACCTTATGCTACCTTTTTAACCCAACTGCCCCATTTTATGTTAGCTATCCATTTAACCTAGTTGTCCATTGTAGCCTAGTTTTTAGAGATAGAAAGGAAAGGTGTGCGATGACAAAGTGAGGGGGATGGGGGTGAATAACAAAACAGTAGTAGAGAGACTTCCAAGACATCATTCGTCATCAATTTTTCTAGTGTTTAAAGATGGAATGAGAAGACAGCTATGGAGAAGCCATTCATCATCATTTTCTCTTTGGTTTTCAAGGACGAATAACGTGAACAATAAAGATAGTAGTGGATAACAACTACTCTTCATCATTTTCTCTTTGGTTTGCAAGATGGAAAGAGGCAACAATAGCTATTCTTCTTAGAGATTAATGGAAAGCATGGATGGATAATATCAATTCGAAGGTGAAATCGATGTTTGAGTCACTAGTTTAATTTTACTTTATTTTCTCAATTATATAAAAACCCCAAAGTCCCTTTTTATTTCTTTTGCATCAATTATTTTTATTACGAGAATTAACCAAACATTCCCTATGGATACGATCTCGACTCATCACTTCTATAAGTTTTTAGTGTGCAGAGTTAGATAAATTTTTCAGTACACTTGACATGCGCTGTCACAACTCTCTCTACTTTACTTTAGATAAAGCAATTCCAGTTGAGTCACTTGGCTAGAGAAATATTCTTATAAACTTCTCAATAGTCTACATAATGTTTTAATTGATATTTTATGGGCTCTTCATTAACTAAAATATTGAACCAGTTTTAATTGATATTTCAATGACAACAAAATAGAATTACTACTAATGAGTTGACTAATTTGATAAGAAGCAATATAAGAATCAAATATATTTATAAAATCAAAAAGATAGTTTATGAAATTGATAAAGAGAAGTTAAATTTTGCAACCTTTAATGATAATATTAAGTCAAGAGCAAAAGAAGATCAAGTCAAGAACAAAAGAAGATCAAGGCATATCAAGATCATTGTATTTTTTGTAATACTAATTATAGTCTTATTTAGTTGCTTTGATGATCTCAAAGGCTCACCATGCATAAATATTTTATATCACTTTATTACATGAGTTTTTTCATTCATCAAAAGGTACTGAAGCATTTGATTTTAAAAGAAAAGGCTCTTGATCTTTCAATCACTCTTTAGGGGATATGTTAGAAGTTGTTATAATTATAATTTAAGAAATAAATCAAGTTTGAATACTTGGAGTTATTAAAATCATGTTTTATGAGGGATTGGTTGACCAACATAGGTTAATGTCAACCAAAATAAGTGAGTTTGTTAATACATTGGTCAACAAATATGATTGTGTGATCAACCAATGTACAATAGCCAGCAAATTTTGTACATTAAATGCATATAGGTCGACTAATATAACATAATGATCAATTAATATAGGCTAAATTTATAATATGATTTTTCTTGATACATTAGTTTACTAATGTAGGTTTATAGTTGATTAATATCCCTCTACAGGACACATTAGTTGACCAATATGTCCTAGTGGTTAACCAATGTCTCAATGACTAGTGATTTTGTGTATTTGATGCACACTAGCCAACTGATACGAAATACTAGTCGACCATTGCTTTGCAAATAGCCACTATAACAACTATTTTTTTTTCTAACAATTAGTAGAAGTCTGAAAACCTTGTAAGTATAAGTTTTCTAATTGTTTATTTTATCAAAAAGGATTTAGGTTTATTTTACACACATTTCTAAGAGTTTATCAAGTATTTGAGCATTTTTATCTCATATTTGTATGGGTGAGCTTTTGATATTATCAAAGTGATAAAGGGAGTTATGTTGATTTGAAAGCTCCTATTAGGGTTCTTATTTGTTGTACTTGAGAATAATCTAAAATACATTAAAGTTCATCTTTAACTTAGAGGAATATTGTAAATAGGTTCTGCTTTTCTAAGACAAGATGGTATAAACGTAAGTTATAGTGAAATTTTAAAAAGTGTTTTGGTAGTAAATGTATGTAAGAGTTGTTTGCTAAACCACTATAAACAGTTTGCATTTATCCTCTCTTACTCTTTTTACATTATTGCTTATGTGTGTTATTAAAATTTGTTATTTTATTTCAAAATTTTATATTGTATACATTGTGTTCATTAACAAACTAAGTTAGTAACATTTTAAATAAAATTTATGAACACCCAATTCCTATAGCAAATATTTTAATAGCATATTTATGACCATCATTATCATCATTCAACCAAAAGGAACAAAACATTATTAAAGCCCCCTTATTTGATGGAAATGATTTTCTTTATTAAACATAAGCATGAATTTTTTTTAATGATTGAAAGTGTAGACTAATGAGAAATAGTTTCAAATGGCTCCTTCATACATATGAAAATCATAAATAATAAACAAATCTCCAAAATAAAGGAAGAATATGAACATCAAGATAAGAGATTAATTTCCTTGAATTGTTAGCCCAGACATACCTTATTTTATGAATTTGAAAGAAGTGAATTCAACAAATTCTCTTTATGTGAAATTTCTTCTAAAATTTGACATACATTAGAAATTAAATATGAGGGCATAAATCAAGTTAAGAAGAGGAAAGGGAGCATGTTAACCCACCAATATGAATTGTTTTAAATGAAAAAAATAAAAGTTTCTAAAGAATTTATACGAGATTTATCGATATTAGTAATGCTCTCAAGGGTCTCAGAAAGTCTTATACCAATATTAAATGGTAAGAAAGTTGCTCAGGTCACTTACGATGTGGGAAGCTAAAGTAATAACTATATAAGAAGCTAAGGTTCTAAGAACACTACCATTGGAGGAGCTCATTGGATCCCTTCTCACATATGATATAAGATTTCAAGAGAAACAAGAAGAAATAACAATTTTAAAGAAAAAGGAATTAACATTCAAGCTTATAAGGGAGGAATCAAGTAAAGAAGAGGCATGTACAAGAAGAAGTGATGATGATACCTTACCTTTATCACTAGGAAATTTAAGAAATTTTTAAAGCGAACAAATTTCTATAAAATAAAGAACTTTAAGGAAGGTAAAGGTGATTCAAAATATAAATCCTTTAATTTTTTTAATGGATAAGATTTGGTCATATGAAGTTACAATGTCCTTCAGTAAAAGATGATGACAAGTATGAAAAAAATAATAATGAAAAGGAGAAGAAGAGTAAAAACACAAAAAAAACCACTTAAAGCTTTAACTCAGGATGAAACAAGTAAAATTTGAAAATAATCTCTATGAATAAGAGATAGCTTATATATGCTTTAAGGATAAAGAAGATGATAAGAAACGTAGAACTCTAATTCATATGATAGTGATAGTGATTTGATATGATAAACTAATAAAAAGTTTAGAAATCATGAGTAATAAAAGGAAAAAATTATCTTACAAACTCAAGGAAGTTCAAAAACAGTTTGATGCATATGTAAAAGACAATGAAAAGATGAAAAGTAAATTTCATAGCATTGAAAAATATAAAAAAGTGATCATTGATGATAATCATATATTAGATGCATTAAAATATGAAAATGAGATACTAAAAGGGAGATCAATGTTCTCAATAATTAATGATTCAAATTCACAAAAGGAAGTGAAAAATTAGAAAACATACTATAGGCTCAAAAGAATTTCAATAATAGGTAGGAGGTTGAGTATACTTATGGGAGTGCATCCAACACCAAGACTACATTTGTCAAAGGAAAGCATTTGTAAGTGAAGAACCATTGCCTAATGTGGCTAATAAGTATGGAGCATCCATATATAATCATATGCATGAACATGCCACATCCATTATGACTCATTCTAAGAGAAAACATCATGCTTTTGTATATGGCCTACAATCTAAGCATAGAGTTTAATGTTGACAAATTAAGAATAGGCATAACTTGTATGATAACATACAAATCCACTTAACAATCCAAGCCTTCGTTCATAGTAGGTATCATACATATAGTCATGGTAGGATATTTCACTACCCAGAAAAGCATTCAACACCTTTAATATCCAAATATAGACATATTAGAAGACTATGTTTCTTTAAATAAAGAGCAGTAAGTAAACTTTTGAAAGTTATGTTGAAAAGAAGAAAGAGACTATTAATAAAGGACTTAGTTTGGAACAGACCCCTTCAATAGAGCATATTCCCGAGTATATCAGAGGATATTTGGGGCTATACTCTACTGAAATGATATGTTAGAAAACAATTCAAAAGATATTTCCACTTTACATATAAAATCATATTGCACGGAGGCATTTTAATCAACAAATTGCCAAAGTTCAACATTACTTTAAAAAAAATACCTTCCATATTATTACAATTTGTGGAATATTCAAAAGAAGTAAAGAAAATCTGATATCAACAGGTTAATTTAACAATGTTATTCATAATGAAAAATAACTAGAGACATCTATAGGTATAACTGATCCTGATCACTAACTTATGTTCAAATGTAGAGGTTATACTGCAACTAGGTTAGCTAGATCTCTCCTGGACCTGAAAAACAATGTTGCAATTTTGATGAGTTTGTGAACTCAATGAGTGAACCATCATCGATGCATTAACTTGAGTCAGATCACAAAAACAAGTATATCATAACATCCAATATTGGATTCCACATCACATTTCATCATACTTTAATAGGTACATCATATAAGCTAGCATTGCATAGCTCAACACATCCTCATTTACTTCAACTATATTTCACTATTCAAAACAATTCAATAATTCATTTCAATTCACTCATATGATACATGTAGTGATGTCTATGAAAATGCACATGTGTTTCCATTCTCATTTTTGTTTTATTGTAACTAAGTGCCTATCAACCCAATTTACTGTCCAGTATCTGTTGTAGATTTTGGGCTCATTTCTGACCTATACTCATTGTAGATGTCGAGTCCATATTGTCTGAGCTTGAGGCTCTTTTTCACAATCCTGAGCTTAAAGCTCTTTTCTCACATCGACCACTCTGGTCACAACTCCTTTATCTGATCATGCATTTCAATGTAATGAGATGCATCATTCATATGACATGCTTTCATTTAAGCATATTCATGTTGTATAACAAGCTCCTCAGATCTAAGTCCGATATTCATCAATCAATTGTACACACATTTCATATGAAACATTCAATTCATACAGAAGCATATTTAAAATAGATTACACATCTAAGCTAACTTACAGTATGCCCCAGAAAAGCTATTACCTCGATGTTTCAGCAATGTCTGTATGTTGACAATTACCTTGCATGTCTATCGTCATGTAATACACACATAGTTCAAAATTTTTTTGATCATATGAGAATACAATCATGCAAAAGTATATGTTTCATGTTTCAATGCATGCTCAATTGGCTTTAAGGGTTTGTATTCTTATACAAATATCTTGACCATTCAATATTATAACTTGTATACAACTAGTTTGTAATTAGGTTTATACCTTAAGTAAACTTGAGTTATTCCAACTTCATTAATCATACATTCACCAAAATTTTCTATCAATATACATTTATAATTACCCCATGTTCTTCAATGCTCATTCATTGATGCCTAATACACATTACTCATATCCTTAAGATCATGTTTGCATTTATAAGAAAACCTATATTCCCTTGTCAACTCATAATGTCCAGATACATAGATATCAAAATACTCCATTTTTTATGTTATGACTTCAATTAACAACCTAAACTTTTCAAACTTTTATGTAATTAATCAAGTAACAATCTAGGTTCATTCCAAACCTTAATCAAGCCTAAATACACCAATTTAGAGTTATTTTTCCTCAGTAGGTTCATCAAGTACACAAAGCAAAATTTATAATTCCAAAATTAGGCCACGATCATGGGGGACTTTGCCACAATCATGACAAAAGCTAGTGCAACAGGTCACGATTGTGGGATGATTGCCACGATAATGCACTATCTTTCTTCCTCAATTCTCCACAAATTTCACATACTTAGAAACATCACTACAATTTGAAATTTTCCAGATTTCGTGGTCCTTAAAGCTACTTCATTTCAGGTTAATTTAGTATTCATATTGATTACACTAAGGCTCCCAAATTCTACTCACTTTAATTATTAACAATTTCCTTTTTGTAAACTCATTTACATCTCTAACTTTCTAGATTCTAAAACATCTTATTAACACATATCTTTAGCATGAATTTCTCATCAATTACACTTCCAATCCCAACTTAGATTATCCATATAACATCCTATAAACTATTATTTTCATGCATCCAAAACAAAAAAGAAAAGTAACCAATTTATCCATCATTTTCCAGCATAACTTTAACATCAAAACTACATTCAATCCAACCCAAATCAGTCATCATAAAATTCTACTACAACATGCCACAAAGATCAATATTTTATGTACTTGTACAACTCAAATTCCACCTCATTGTATCAAGCCTACTTTGCCTTACATGCATGCATGATCATCCTAAGAACAAGGTAAGAGTAGGATGGTTTTAGCAAAGACAAGAAGGTAACAACAAGTGCAACAATGTTATGCTTTTATAATTATGGATTTTTGCGTGGATTTTGGTGTGAAAATTGAACAAAACTTAGGCAAAACACAAAGATATAAGCGAGAAGTAAGCTTTCGACAGTGAAAGGAAGAAGAAGAAAGTTTCATCAGACTTTAACAAGTGAAGAGGCTTGCCATGTACGTGTCGTGTGGTGTGAGTGGAGAGGACACTTGTCAAGTGTCTAAGCTAGTTACTTGTCCACTCTTTATGCTACCAAATGTCTCTCAATTCCTAGGCCATTTGTCACTCAATTTCTACTTCCATATGTCACTCATTGTATACGCTTAGTCATCATAAATTTCCATATGTCAACTTGTCTTGCTACTTGAAATTTTTCTACTATAAATGTACATTTTAGTCTACCAATATTCCAATTATAACAATTAACTCCAAATTACAAATTGAATTCCATCAATAATTTTTATTAGTAAATCAAAATACAAGAAAGTGCACAATCATATCTCAATTATTTAGAAACTTTCATACTTCAGAACATGTCACTTGAGTGCAATTTTTCTAAATGAACATTCATGTGTGTATATGCTCATATTATGCATGTGAATGAAATCATATCCCAAATGCACCAATTCATTCTAATAAGATGCAATTCTTGTAACTAATACTTTAAACCCTTAGTAGGTTTGGAAACTGACTATTACATAGTTCATTTAGATACCTAAAATAAAGTGATGAATTTGTTTTATGGAAAAGCAATAAAAGATATGATAATTGTAACATCCCGTTACCTATGTTAAGGCTAAAACAGTAAATGTGAGAGATTACTGAGAAATTAAGAAAAAACATTTCATGCTCATGCATTACATGATATGCACATACACATGAATAGTGATCTTTGCACATAAAAATAATTGTACATGCATTCATTGACAAATTCTAGGTATAATTGATTATATATGTGATTATATTGGGAAATGTGGTTTTTATATATTGAGAATTGATTTGGGGAGTGTATAAATTGATTTAGAATTTTTGGAGAAATTTCTGGAAATTGTTGGGTATTTTAGCTAGGAAAAATTGCCAAATGGCAAAATAATTGTTAAATGATAGTAGAAATTACTGTCCAATGGCAATGGAAATTTTGATAAATGACTTTAGGATTTATTGACAAGTGCCATTGAAAATCGGGGAAACAATTGGAGTAGAAATTGAAGTTGATGGGACTAGTTAAATGAAAGAAACAATCAAATGCTTTAGAAGTGGCATATGTGATAAGTGACAAATATCACTTGGCAAACAATGCCTTAAGCCCACTACTCTTTGAATTAAAATGACCCCCTTTTTGTTGACTTTCACGATGCTCTCTCCCCTAAAAGCCTATTGGTGTTTTATTTGGTTTCTCTCCATTTTTGTAGCTCTCTTATCCCTTCTTCTTCATGAGTTCTAACCCTTCAAATCTCATCTTTCATGCTACTCTTCCACCTTGCTCTCTCCTTCAGTCTCACTAAAAGACCCAACCTATTCCTCCATGAAAGTTGATGATGGTGGAGATGAAAGAATTAGGGTTTAATACTGATTTTGAAGATTTGGAAACTAAATCAAATAAGTCATGTTTTAATTTTTATGGGTTTGTTTAAATGAAGCAATTGTGATGATAGTTAGAGTTTAATTTCATGAAATGGTGTTTTGGGTATATGGGTGTCGTGAATGGTGAAGGGTGTGTAAACTTTCTTACTTTATTGACAAGTAATGATTTATAGAAATGTTATGGACGTTGAATGATCATGATAAGGAGTTTTGTATATGCTAGAATGTTGGTGAAGGAATGAACATATATATATATGTCTATACTGATGTTTGTTTCATATAAATGCTAAATAATGGGTTAGGAGTTGTTATGGATGATTGATGTTGTATATGATGAGTAAGAAACTATGATTTATTCTACACATGTTTTAAAGATGAATTGGTTGTGAAATGGATGTTTTAATGAGAATTTGAAGTTGTTGAGTATAGAAATGCGTCTATAGCCCATTTGTGTTAAAGGTTGAGTGTATAAATGAGTTGAAATGGAGTTAAGAATGAGGAGTAGATGGAGTAGAAAAGGATGATCTTTGTATAAGTATGTTAGGTGTCAAAATCTGGATAAAACTTGAAGTTGATGGATTGGAAAATGTTCACTACATATGCTTTAGTGTTTTAGCTATACTTTTTTCCTATTTATCTAAATGAGATGATTCTTGATTTGGAGTAAACTAGAGACTTATAGCTACATTTGTTATGAAGAAGTTGAATTCAAATTCTCTGTAGAAGAATCTTAAAATCTGACCTGAATTTGAAAAATTAGGTTTGCTTATGTGAAAGATCGCAGCAGCAAACTCCTTGCTTCGCTGTGGTGACTAGAAGGATTTATCTAGGATTTCTTTTGGTTAAAGTTCGCCGCAGCTAACTCTAGGTTTCCCCATGGTGAACTTGTGAAAATTTCACAAGAATTCCTTTCTGGAGGAGTTTGCCGCGACAAATTTCCTTTTCTCTACACTGAACATGTTTTAGTATTTTGGACATATATTTTTCTATACTTATCCAAATGGACTGATTCTCAATTTAGAGTAAACTAAAGAAATAGTGATAGAAATTATCTGAAGAAATAAAATTCTTAGTCTGACTCTAAGAGTTTCAAATTATGGATGGAAGTTGAGTATAGGTTATTATCTCAGAATAAAAGTAGTCCGAAAATATTTGGAGTATAACTTTCACAACACTGAATCAAATTGAATGATTTTAGTGCCATTAGAAACCTAAGACATAGGATAGAAAGTTTATAGAAGAAAGTGTTCTCAAATTTTCCCATTTGGATTGCCTAAATGATCAAGAATAGTAGACCTGAAAGTTAGTTTTTGGGAAAAATATGGAATTTTGATCAATGAGCTATAAACTGTGATTTTAATGATTTCATTTAGGATATAGGCCATAAGTATACATGGTACTTATGTGAATTGGTAATAAAAATGTTTACATGATGAGAATAATGGATAGATACCTGGGATTGTCATGAACTTGCCTTATGCATCTTTTATATACATACATGTGCATTAATAAACACTTATAGGTGTGCAAATTTTGATATACATTTATTGTGTGATATAGAGGAGCAATTGGAACGTCAACACCTAGATCTTGCCGGAACTTCCAAGCATTAGCTTCGGGAGTGACTTGTGAGTAACCTAGACAGTCTCACTTAATTACTTGTTTGCTTAAATTCTGTTTTGAAATGATTGAATGAATGTG
>JANSVA010000217.1:23547588-23560923 GCA_025504915.1 Erythroxylum reticulatum
ACAAATTTTGCAATTAAGCCCATATGTACATCAACTTTTCCAATTTAGCTTTCTAAGTGTCCAATGAGTCTATAAATAATGTCTAATAACCTCTAAGGCTTATATGTCTAACCACCATGGTCATATCCATCCAATGGACTTAGTTTTACACACTTAAAAGCTTATATGTAAGAAATTTCCAAGATTTCGCATACCGATGAACTCTAAGTTTAGGTAAGGGCACATAATATTACATATCACTAGCATACGCTCCATAAGGATTCAATTACATCTTTGAACTCATATACAATCATGTGTATATAAATATGCAGTAGTATCTCCAAATACAGAACAACACAAAAGGGCTCAAAAAGTCCGATGTTACAATTTTTTTTATTATTGTGTAGAATTGGGAATAGCAGTTTGATGATAAGATTCATAAATTTTGAGATGTTCTAAACTCACCTTCAGTTTTTTTTATCTTTTATTTAATAAAATCTGTTTGTTTTTATATTTATTGGATTTATTGTGATTGTTTTTTTAGTTGCATAATTTAGTAATAAACTGAGAGGGTAAACCGATCGAAAAATTATTAAATTAGGTTAACAAGAGTTAGGTTATTTAATAAGAACGAGAAATTGATCAAATCGGTAATTGTGTAAAGAGAGATCTTGCATAGGTTCCTGATAGTTTATTGGACAACTTCAGATCTAATTAGGGTTTTAGATAGGTTGTTAATTGAGAAATTGCAATTTTTCATAATATGATTAGGGTTATAATTTAGAGTTAATGGTTATAACTCGAGAGAGTGTAATCAACCCTAGGATCGTCTAGAACTAATAATCCAATAAGTTATAATCGATTAGGGTAGTGTTAAAGATAGGTAAATTCCCCTTTCTCTCAATTGATAGTTTTCTTATGTTAATTCTTGAGTGTGTTTCAATAGCTAAATTGTTAATATTTTCATAATTGATCCTTAGATTGAATTGAATTCTTGTTTGAGTTTTGCAATCTTTTGAATTTCTGTGAATTGTGTTGGCCTTAAATTTTAGGACTAGATTTTCCCTCCTCGTGGGATTGACACCTTAGGTACTACGTGAATGACTTGTATGCTTGCGAATTATCGAGTTTAATTATTTAAAACCTACACAAATTGGAAAACCACAATCAAATTTTTGGCATCGTTGTCGTGGAGGCAATTAGTTTTTAGTTTTAGGATTTTTCACTATCTTTTATTTTAAAAAGAAAAAAATAGAGAAAGAAGTTTGGGGTGTAAAGTAGAGACATACAACAAGACATCTTAGAGTGAGAATGAGCAATATGAAGAGCCAGATGGTAAGAAGAAATAAAGAACAATGATGGAAGATAGATATTATAGGGAGCAAGAAACTTTTGTGAACTACAATAAGGCACAATATGGTTGGGGAAGTAGCAATCCTTATTGGAACATGTAGATTCCGGGATGACAGAACCACCCAGATTTTTATTAGTCTAATAATGCAAGTACTCACATAAGACATCAAAAACTATTTGAATTTCAACAAGATGAGTCCATTTCACGGGATTCCAAATTAGACAAAATTATGGATAAGCTAACAGATATGGAGGGGAACTGAAAGAGATTGGAAGAGCAATTTAATCAAGTAATATAAAATCATATCGCTTCTATTCACAACCTGGAGATTCAAGTAAGACATCTTTCCTATGAATTTTGTAAGAGAAGTATGGAAGAATCTCTGAGTAATATGGAATTATATCAACAAGAGAAATATGAGGCTATCACACTTAGAAATGGGGAAGAACAAGAAGAACTAGTGGAAGACCATGCTGAACTCTACCTCATAGAAGACCAAGAAATCAAGAAAGAGGATTAAGAAAAGGATTATAACTGCTCATATTATCCGTCAGATCTTGGTATGCCATGCTTAAACATTGAAAAATCTTAGGTAGATGTCCATGAAAAGAACCTTATCCTTTGGATTAATGATGACTAAGTGACATTCAATATGAATAATGTATTAAAGAATCTAAAGGATAGTAGCTCATTTAGGATAATTAATGTGTTTGAATCTTCTAAAAAACAAAAGGACAAAGAATAGATGACAATACACATTGAGTTTGAAGAAGCTTTGAAAGACTCTATTCATGAAGCAGTAGAAGTAGAAGAAGCAGAGGAGATGAAGGTGATTAAGGAAGAAAGAGAGCAACTCACCTTCTTAAAGGACAAACTGTTAGATTCGATGAAAGGTTTAGGGAGTTTTGTTATTCCCTATTTTGTTGACAGTTTGTTAATGAAAAGGACATTACTGAGCTTAATTGGTCTTTACAATTTTATCAATATTGTCTTTCTAATCATTTTGCAATTTGTACCTTACTTATATGCTACAAAACTAATGTTGAATGAAAAGGGTGGAAGTAAGCCGCTCATAATTAATCCTCGCTGAGTTTCCAAAGATGCAAGGTCAAGGTAATGACCATAAATTAGCATGTTTAGGGTAGATTTAAATTGTTATGTAGTTAAAGTTGTTTCATTTCCATAAATAAATAACAATGATATGCATTGTGTTACTAATTCTCTTAATCTCTCTGAATCTATTACAAGATAGGGAAGCCGGCTCAACATCAAGTGCATTTGGTCTTTGCCTTCGACACATCACCACTTCAGTCACCATGATGGTTTCACGATCTAACCCTTTTCTTTTCATTTTGGTAGTATTTTGTTCTTTTGTCTTCAGCATATTGTTTCATTCCTCTTTTTGTACTTATATGTATCCTTCTCACATTGAGGACAATGTGTTGTTCAAGTGTAGGGAGGATTGTGTGTTTTTACCTTAAGTGTGAATTTTGCATATTGTATGATAGTTTGTTTAGGTTGCATGATTTGAATTGTGTGAATATGTCAATGGATAGGACTTAATGGGAGAGATTTAGCCTTAAACATAGCTTTTAGGTTGCAAAGATTTATTAGTTTCTTAAATTAGTGACCTAAATTACTTAGGGCTAAATGTGATGGTTAATTAGGATACGATGTTAGTCCATTCACCCTAGGAATTTTCCATACTCATTTATAATTTTAGGCCAATCAAATGAGTGGCATTATTAGTACATTTTCATGAGAATGATTAGTTAAAGCAATAAGGTAGACAAAATTTTATGTTAAAAAAAGATAGTTGCATAAATTTTAACTAAAATAACTATTCCACTAGTGTTCGGGTTATGAATAGAGTTAGTAGCCAGTTGAGAATGTGATGTAGTTGATTAACTGGATCAACACGCATCACAAATGTGTTCCCTTCGTGTAAAAGGGCTATAATGACTTTCCAACCAAGTAGGTTAATAACAACATGACTTAGTTAAGTAACCAGATCGACATTCATCACAAATGTTTGCCTCTGCGTAAAAGACTAGGTTCATGTTCTTAAAGAAAAATAAAAAAAGAATGTTTTCAAATAAAATCCTACCAAACTTATTAATAGCCTGGTTTTTCATGAAAACCTGTTGAGGAATAACTACACTTTTGTTCTGACTGAATGGCTATCAATGTGTGTGTGTAAGTGATAGGGTGACTAAACTCAACATTAAAATTCTAATTAGTTGTATATTGAGTCCAACGTGTTTAGATGTGGATTTTGCATGTTAATAATTTGGAACAACTTGAATGATTGTGTTTAGAGTTAAATTATTTTGTGAAGTTGAAGCCATTGCCTCATTTGTTACAATGTGTGTTTTATGTTTTATGTTTTATGTTTTATGTTGTTTGTTATTTTATTCGCTTGAAGACAAGCAATTGTTTAAGTATGGGGATGTTGATAGGTGTGAAATGCATTGTATTTTGGGGTATAATTTGATATATGTTTAGTTGTTTGTTCGATTGTTTAGTATGTGTTTAGGGTGGAATTGTGTTAGTTTGTGATTTATTTATGTTTTAAGTGTTTTATGGGTTAGAACAATCCTTTGAACTTAAATATGACATTTTTGAGGTACCTTGATGTGTTTGGTAGTGTTTCAGGATAAAGATCGAATAATGGAAGAGTTTTAGAGCAAATTGGGGCCAATAGCATAGAGGCCACGATCGTGACAAAAAGGCTTGACATAGGCCACAATTATGGCCTGCAGGGTCACGGTTGTGGCCTACATCCGACAGATGCATAGCTATTTCCAAACTTCGCATTTTGAAGGATTTTTTAGGCCTTTTAGACCTAAGAAAAATCCTAATTCAACCTTAAACACGAAAGAACATAAATAGAACAACAAAAGAGAGAAAAAGGAGTTTTTGACATTAGTCACTTTTGGAGAGAAACCCTAGAGAGAATCGTTAAGAGGTTGAGAAAGAGAAGAAGGAAGAGAGAAGTGGAGAAGAAGCTGACATTAACGAGGATCAAGAGTTTCTGACATCGCTACGTCCCGTCTCCATCTAATATCGTATTTCCCATTATTTTCCATGTTTATTATTGTATAGAATTAGGAATAGTAGTTTGATGATAGGATTTGTGAATGTTGATATGTTCTAAACTCACCTTCCCGTATTCTATCTTTGATTTAATGAAATCTGATTATTTTTATGTCTATTGGATTTATTGTGATTCATTTCTGGGATTGCATAATTTGGTAACAAATTAAGAGGTTAAACTGAATGAAAATTATTAAATATGAGAGTTAGATGATTTAGTAAGAACAAGAAATTAATTAAATCGGTAATTATGTGAAGAGAGATCTCGGATAAATTCTTAATAGTTTATTGGAGAACTTCAGATCTAATTATGGTTTTGGATAGGTTGTTAATTGAGAAATTGCAATTTTCCATAATCTTATTAGGGTTTATAATTTAAGGTTAATGGTTATAACTCGAGAGAGAGTAATTAACTTTAGGATCGTCTAGAATCAATAATCTGGTAAGTTATAATTGATTAGGTTAATGTTAAAGATAGGTAAATTCCCCTTTCTCTCCATTGATAGTTTTTCTAGGTTAATTCTCAAGTGTGTTGCAATAGTTAAATTATTAATATTTTCGTAATTGATTCTTGGATTGAATTGTATGATTGAATTGAACTCTTGTTTTAATTTTGCTATCTTTTGAATTTCTGTGAATTGTGTTGACCTTAGATTTTAGGACTAGATTATCCCTTCTCGTGGGATCGACGCCTAAGGCTTTATTAGGGGTAAGGGAAAACATAACAGCCTTCCACATTATTCTCATTGAAATGTCTAATCAATTAACTTCTTAAATAAAATTCTATCGTCGATGATAGAATGCATGACATGGATAAATGAAGGTCCATTTATAGGAATACCAAGAGTTTAAGGCAATAATTCTTTGATCTTTGTTTAAAAAGGGAAAATTTAATTTCCACTTCCTAATTTTTATCTATTTAATGTTATCTTTTCTTATTATTGCATGTGCTCATCATAACGAGAACGACATGGGCCATTATTAACTTATTTTTGGCATAAAAAATTATATGTAAAGTGTTTCCAAACTTCCTCTTATTATGGTAATGTTTAAATTGCAAAGCTTTCACATACAAATGAAAATTTAAGACCCTGAATATCAATGTTAAGACCCTTTATGATAAGTTCCTCAAACTCCTCCACCTCTACTAAGAGATTGCTAAATTTAAAAGGAAAATTCCTCATTTCTTAGATGAGCAAATTTTACGCTATGATAGGAGTATGGTAATAGATTAATTATTTGTTAGCCCCTAAAATATTTTTATTTTAATTAAGCATGATTTAAATGAATTATGAGGTTTTATAAATTAATTTTGGAGTAATTAGCATGTCAATGTTAGTAGGATTTTATTGCAGGAGTTAGTTAAATTAAAGTGTTAAGAGTGTATAGCATAAAGGGCATTCTAGGCAAGTCACTTAAGGATAAGGATTATAAGGAATGAGGGAAGGGACAAAGTGGACATTTTATGCTCATTAAGGGTAAAAAGGGGACAAGAAAATGTTGTCTTGCATTGAAGAAGAAGCAAAAATGTGAATGAGAAAAAGAGAGAAGAGAGAAGCATGAAAAAGAGAGAAACATGAGAAAAGAAGGGAGGTCAGCTAGGTTTCATCTTTTCTTATCCTTCAAGAGAGATTTTGAAGTTGTTTAAGAAGGTAAAAAGGTAGAGGAAGAAAAGAGCTTTCTTTTAAGCCAAGAAACTCATTGTTTGGTGAAGATTTAAGGTAAGTGTATGTTTAATCTTTTGGAGTTTTGGAAGAGTTTTGGTTCATGAAGTTTAAGAAGTGCATGGTTTTAAGTATTCTAGGATAAATTTTATGCATATGTTTCTTTGGGCTTTTCAATTTGAATTCCTATTGAATGGAATTTTGTCATTTATAAAGGAAATCAAGAAGGGGATCAAGAGAGGCAAGAGGAGAAAGAAGAAAGACATCCTTAAGCTAATTTCTTAGGCAAGAAATTCAAGATGGGTACATGTTTATAATAGAGTAAATAAGCTACTAATATTTTCTTTGAATCAAGGAAGTTAATGATTTAAATTACATTATAAATGTTGTATTCATTGCTTCTTGAATGAATTGAGAAATTGCTATATGTTTGATATATGAATTGTGTGGATGATTTATGAAAAGACTTTGAAAATGTTTTTTTAAATAACATATTTATGAAATCATGTTTTTGGAAATGGGCTTCGAAATATCTCATGTTGATGAAAAACAAGTTTCCAAAATGTGCCTTTTGGACAAATAGTTTTCAATTCATGAATTTCATGTTATGTGGGTTTGGTGTGATCCATTCAAGTATGTCATATGCACGTTGACCAAGTTAAAGGCTTCTTCCGCCTGCTCGCTAGTGGCACGGAGCTCCTTCATTGACTCCCTTATGTTTACGTCTATGCAAAACCACTATATAGGATTGCGATAGTATGTCAAGTTTATGACTGTACAGGACCGTTATATGGAAATATGTAGTTCGTCATGTTTATGGATCTACCTAAACCATTATAAAGTGTTTATGTGCATATGATATGTCAACAAGTTTGATGCATACATGATGTTGGACCCCGAAAATTTTTCCAATTTTTGTAATTTGTTATTTAGCTTTTTATTTAGGTTTTGGTTGATTGTTCCATTTCTGACTATTGTTGAATGTAGTCATTATTTAGTGGCATAAATAGAGATTAGAAATTGATGAAAGGATTTGAATTAAGTTTGAATTATTATGGGGAGGTTAGAAGTAAGTTAGCTTAGGGGAGTTAGAGACATAAAAGACAAAAGAAGGGGCAAGATTGGAAAGGCTAAGTAAATGAGGGGCAATTTTGGAAGAATAAGATAAAGATGAGTCTTAAATTAGAAGAGGGAAGAGAGATTGTCGTGAGCACCAAGGAGAAAGAAAAGAAAAAAAAAGGAGAGAAAAAGGGAGGGTTCGGTGAAAAAGGAAGAGAAAAGAAAGGTATGTAAATCCTCTTTTCTTGCTTTATTAAAAGAATGAGTTATATTGAGGATGAAGGAGCTAGAGAGCAAAGGAAGAGAATGGATTAGGAGAACCCAATTTATTTTTTAGGGTTTCTAAAATGGATCTTAAGTTTTCTAACCTAGATGGACTATGGGTAGGTTAGATCTGAGTTTTATTTGTGTTTATTATGATTTTTACGATCTTTCTAAAGTTTATAATTTTATTGAAATGTTGATTTTAAATGGAACCTTGATTGTGTTAGGAAACCAAGGGAATCCTACCCAACAGCAAGGGGAAAGGTAAGCTTGATTTGCCTCATTTACACAATAACTATAAATACATTACCAACCTAATAGGCTTGCGAAAATCCAATATGTTGTTTGCCTAAAAATTTTATATGCATGAAATTGAAATACTTGTGAATACGTGAAATGCATGTTGCATTGTGGTTATTTTATACCTTGAGAAGGGTTATAACATTTGAAATTGAATGAAAAGAAGAAAAATCATGACAACATAAGAATATGTTGAAATGAATGAAGCACGAGAGTGCAAATTGTGAATGACCAAATTGAGCATAAATTTGATTGTGTTTGGGTGAGAGAGGAACCGTTTTGTAGTCACATGCACATCGACGTAAAGCCTTCTCCCGGCTGCCCGCTTGTGGCACACAAAATTTGAAAAGTGGATTCGTTTTGTTCACGAAGTAAACTTCGATTTCTCTGTTTTGTTCACGGACCCCTAGAGCCAATTGCTGTGCATTGCATTTTAAACGTTCAAGTATGATGTATAATAAAATGTTATGTTTAATGGATGAAGTTTATGTTATGTATTAAGTTTGAATTACATTGATCAATGCTTAAATTTGCATGGCTAAAATAAGAATGCTATAATTTACTAGATATACATATACATATGCTTGAATATATGGCCAATTGCCAATGGCTATAAATATATTAGCCACTGAGCTATGTAGCTCACCCCATTATTCCTACCTCAGGTGCAGATCAAGAAGAAAAGTGATCTTTGCAAGACATTGGGAACTTCCAAGATAGTAGCTTTTGTCACTAAGTTTGTTTGCTCACTTTTGGGATAGCTTCATAAGCATGTAAACATAGAGCATTCCGTGTATGTTGTATTTTGGGGGTTAAGCCCTTATTCAAGAGTATTGTTTTAACTAAGTGATGTATGAATTTTTACTGCTTGGGTAGATCCGTTAAAAAGGAATACTATAAAGTCCCCAAGTGTATGTGCATGTTTCTTTGGTAGATGTAAAATCTTTGATTTAAGCCTTTCATATGTGTAGAAGTTGTGTGCTGACTTCTAGAGGAAAACTAGACTAATTAAGGCTAAATTAGTTAAAGTGTCCTCTGAAAAGTTACAGTGTAAGTGTCCAATTTTCCATCGACATATAGTATAGAAACTTTGGACTTCGTAGTAGAAAGTTATAGTTTTTAAAAGGGGGAGATGTATTGTTTGCAGAAGATATATCATCTATGATAATGTCACATCATCTGTGATGACGTCATTCATCTTAAGAGATGCATCGTCTGTAAAGAGGTATCGTCTGTGATAACGTCATATTATCTGTGATAACGTCATTCATCTTAAGAGTTGTATCATCTGAGAAGACATTTCATCTTAAGAGACTTATCGTCTGTGATGACATCATTTCGTCTGTGATGACGTCATATCATCTATGGAGTTGTATCGTCTGTAAAGACGCTTCGTCTTAAGCGTTGCATCATCTTAAGTTAACTTTGCTTCGTCTTAAGTTGACTCCTCTACATCTTAAGCATTGCATCATCTTAAGTTGACCTTACTTCGTCTTAAGTTGACCCCGCATCGTCCTAAGACCTTGTTTGGTCTTAAGTTGACCCCGCATCATTTTAAGACCTTGCTTTGTCTTAAGTTGACCCTGCATCATCTTAAGACCTTGCTTCATCTTAAGTTGACCCCGCACCGTCTTAAGACTTTGCTCCATCTTAAGACTTTGCTTCTTCTGTCTCATTTGTTTCGTCTACCCTCTTCGCTTCGTCTGTCTGTCATTTCGTATGCTTTCTGCTCTTATGACTAAGATTTCTTCCTCTGTTTACTGTTCATCTAATACTATCGTCTATTTTTTTTTTACTCTTCAGACGATAGATTCTGTCTTCAAGGTCTTGATGAAAGTGGTAGATTTTGAAGTCCTCTTTTAGACTACCCAAAGAACATCCAAATCCGATACCCTTAATGAGGATTATTCAATTATCCCTAAAACAGGTTTAGTATAGCTGAGGGCAAGTACTATTTTTTGTCATATTTCTTTAAATGTTTGGGTTCTGAAAATGGGATCCAACAACTTTGGTATCAAAGAGACTAGGTTTTTCCCAGGCTTAAAATGCATAGTAGGATAAATTGTCACTTGTTATGTTATGTGAATTGATTGAATTGCATTAAGTGACATGCATGTCATGCATACATGTAGAAATTAAGATTAAAATGAAATGTAGCTAATCGGTAATGTTTTTTATTGAAGGAGTAAGATGCCACCTCGTAGAAGAACACGAGGGGTATTGCAGGGATCGATTACACCTGACTCTTCACCAAGGGAGGAGAGTATCAATGAGTCTTTAGCCCCAGGGAATGTTGAGGCTTTTGTAGGGCCCAATAGTGAGCCCATTCAGTTATAAACGCGGGAGTCTCCTCTTCTACAAGAGTAAACGCCTGCTTTTTTAGATCCGAGGATGTTCCAAGCCTTTACTCAGGCGTTTGACCAAGCTATGGGACAGATGTTGCAATCCTCTACTCCGACCCCTGTCAAGAAGGGGAGGCAGTTTGACAAGCTCAGGAAGTATGGGACAGTGGATTTTTATAGGACAATGGATCCAGAAGAAGCTGAGACTTGGATGAGAAAGACCGAGAGGACACTGGATCAGATGGACTACGAAGATGAGGAGAAGGTTATGTATGCTGCTAGTTTACTTCAGAGGGATGCTCTGCATTGATGAGAGAGTGTGCCAGGGAGTCAGATGAGGCGACCAGTGCTTGCATGGAAAGATTTCTTAGCAGTGTTTAAGAAGAAGTATCTGTCTGAGGTGTATGTTCAATAGAAGCAGAGAGAAATTTTGAGTCTCACCTAGAGGGAAATGATGGTGAGCGAATACAAGCACTGATTTACACAGTTGGCCCGATATGTAGCTGAGTTGATGATAAGTGAGGCAGTTAAGTGCCGTAGGTTTGAATTGGGGTTGCATCTAGCAATTAGAGAGAAAGTGGTGGTACAAAATTTTTGTGATTTTCAACAACTGATTGAAGCAGCTCTGAGGGTTGAGAACATCGAGAATATAAAGAACGCAGTGAGCAAAAAGAGAATGGGGAGAGAATAATTTAAGAGGGGAGGTGGTATTTCTATACCCGAGAGAAGTGCCAAGACTTTCCTTGTGCAATCTGAGGAGAGAAGCAGTGGAGCAAATATGCCTAAACCGATGAGAGCTCCAACTATTTCTCACCAAGCCTCAACGATGGAAGGCAACAAGAGGGGAGATCGAGATAAGCCACCCATCCCCAAATGTGAACACTGCAAAAGGTTTCATAGAGGGGAATGTTACCAATTGTCGGGAGCATGCTTCAATTGTAGAGAGAAAGGACATATGGCAAGAGAGTGCCCTCATAATTTAAAATATGAGAAAAGTCAGATGCAAGCTTCAAAGAGAGTCGAGACAGTGGGGCACAAGACTATAAAAGAAGTGGGTAGTTCTGAGGCAGCTAAGAGAGTGAATCCTTCAGGAAGACCAAGGGGCAAGTACCAGCTAGAGTATTTGCAATGACACAGAAGGATGCAGAGACCGCTCCAGAAGTTGTGACGGGTATGATTAAATTATTTGATGATGATGCGATTGTTTTGATTGATCCAGGTTCTACCCATTCTTTTGTTTCATCGAGTAGAACTATGTATGTTTAAGATTCGCACCCATTGGATACTCCTTTGATGGTGAGTACTCCAATAGGCCACTATATTGTGATTAGTCAAATTTTAGAGATTGTGAGATACATATTGGTAGGGGACTCATAGTGGTGAATTTGATGCCATTGAAGATGGGAGGATTGGATGTGATTTTAGGTATGGAATTCTTAGAGAAGTATAAGGCTAACATAGATTGCAAACAGAAAATAGTGGAGTTTGAGCTGGATAATGGAAGAAAGGTGATGTTTATGGGAGACCAAAAATTTAGCTCATCGAGAATTGTCTCAGCTTTGGTGGTAGAGAAAATGATGAGGAAAGGGTGTGAAGCATTTTTGGCCTATGTGGTAGACACGAAGGCAAATGGAGGAAAGTTAGAAGAAATTCCTGTAGTCATAGAATTCTCGGATTTCTTTCCCTAGGAATTGCCAGGACTACCTCCACCTAGAGAAATTGAATTTCCTATTGAACTTCTTCTAGGTACTGCATCAATCTTAATTCCTTCTTATAGAATGGCTTTGGCCAAATTGAAGAAGCTTAAGGAGCAACTGGAAGAGTTGTTGGAGAAAGGTTACATAAGTCCTAGCTATTCACCTTGGGGAGCTCTGATTCTTTTTGTAAAGAAGAAGGATGGATCGTTGCGAATGTGTGTGGATTATAGAAGCTAAATCGGGTTACTATCAAGAACAGATATCCGCTCCCACATATAGATGATTTGTTTGATTAGTTATAAGGGGAAAGGGTGTTTTCTAAGATAGATTTGAGATCAGGTTACCATCAGTTGAGGATAAAGGAGTCAAATGTGTCAAAAACTGTTTTTAGAACACGGTATGACCATTTTGAGCTCTAGATCATGCCTTTTGGGTTGACAAATGCACCTGCAGCTTTCATGGATTTGATGAATAGAGTTTTTAGGCCTTTCTTAGACCAATTTGTCATTGTCTTTATTGATGATATTTTGGTCTACTCTAAAAGTGACAGGGAGCAAGATGAACATTTGAGGATTTCTTTAGAGACATTAAGGAAGAATGAGTTGTATGCCAAATTCAATAAATGTGAATTTTGGCTGAAAGAAGTGACATTTCTTGGACATATAATTTCAGAGCAAGGAGTGCATGTGGATCCAAGGAAGATAGAAGTGGTTGTGAAATGGGAAGCACCTAAGAATGTAGCTGAAGTAAGAAGTTTCTTGGGTTTAGCTGGGTATTACAGAAGGTTTGCAAAGGACTTTTTCATGATAGCAGCTCCACTTTCCAAATTGTCGAGAAAGAATCAGAAATTTGTGTGGACAAATGAATGTCAGAAGAGCTTTGAGGAGCTTAAGTACAGATTGACAAGTGTATTGATTTTGATTTTGCCTTCGGGTAATGATGGATACATAATGTATAGTGATGCCTCAAGGAAGGGATTAAGTTATGTATTGATGCAAGGAGATAATGTAATTGCCTATGCTTCTAGGCAATTAAAACCTTATGAAATGAACTATCCTACACATAATTTGGAGTTGGCTGCCAGAATTTTTGCATTGAAAATTTGGAGACATTACTTGTATGGAGTCACTACTAAGGTGTTTACAGATCACAAGAGTTTTAAGTATTTGATGAGCCAAAAGGAGTTGAACTTGGGACAAAGAAGATGGTTAGAATTGTTAAAGGATTATGACTTCATAATAGATTACCACCAGGGGAAAGCTAATTTTTGGATCGCGTATGGCCCGAGTATTCACAATACGCTGCGGAAAAGACCATAACACAACATGATGTATAACCGAAAACATATAGGATGCGCAAAAATAACCTTTTGACACGGATTGGTGGTTGCTTTTTCGGATTCGTAGACACTGCTACACGCGAATGTCCTCTACCGGTATCTACACAAGTATGCATGGTCCGGGTTGTGGCTATCGTGTGCTAGCACGTCCTAAAACTGTTTCCGAATGCCGCACGCACTTCTCTCGGATGGTGGCTAGGGTTTTTGTATCACAATGGTGTCCCACATCTTATGAGACCTA
>JANSVA010000217.1:23580223-23592920 GCA_025504915.1 Erythroxylum reticulatum
GATTTGATTATTTTTCGTAAAACTTATTTTTAAAATTTGCAATCAATATGTAAAAGTAATATTTTTCTTAATAAATTACTACAAAATTTATTAATAATAAAATCGAAATAATTTCTTCCTCAATAGTAAAATAATTACCTTTAGTGGGACTCCAAATTCTAGAAGTGAATTATACTATTTGTTCTTTATTATACATAAGTTGTTTTAGCATTCCTCCATATCCTTATTTTGAGGCAGTAGCTTTTATAATTTTATATACATTTAGGGCTAGCTAAATGTAGAACGTGTTCCTCTTACATGGTAAGATTAAAAGAAAGATAAAGGTTGCAAAGAATTGTTAAATATTTTTATCTTGTTATTGAAAGAACAAATTTGATCATTTTGCTATCAATTATGTAATTAATAGTACTGCTTTTAAGGTACTAATCTTTAAATAAATAAATATCTTTTAATATTCTTGTCATTTGATTTATCCTACATCTAATATTTATTATGAAAATTAATACAAGAAAAGCATTTTTTGGAAAAATAAATAATAAATTATATTATTAAGATGAAACATAAAGTTTAGCAAGTAAGGTAACATGTGCATACCTATTTTATGTTCCTTACATGTTCTAATACCAATATAATTAGTATAAGAAAACCTTACTATAAAGTGACTTACTATTTACAAGGAAATAACTTATAGGGCTACTTATAGGGATTAATATTAAACCATTATTACATCAGCAAGGATTGCAAATGATAATGGTTCTTTAAGTAAGTCTCCAATTCCTTCTTTGATATGATCCTCTATGTTTAGATTGATTTAATATAAGCATTAAAAATATCAATATAATTAAAATAATATTTTAGTAATTAATGAAGACCGATAATAATAAATGGCAAAATCAAATAATAAAGATATCACTATATGTTACTAAAATTTATTTTGTCATTCATGTTGGTATGGTTATTAAGTATACGTAACTGTACTGAAACTATATTACACGTTGGCATATTCGTTTGATATTTTTTAGTACGAAAAGTTTTCGTGCACGAAATGATGGACAATGAACTACTTTTGGATCAAATTATTTTCTTAAAGAAACATGAATTAGTTATGGATTTCATAATTCAAAGTTTATTAAGGATTATGAAATATTTTGATCTATTTCCTAATTATAAAGAGTTTGATAATTAGTCTAACTAAAGCGGATGAAACTCATGGAGTCCAATTTTGGATTATGTAACTTATCAATTGGGATTGTGAAGAACGAGGGGTTTTGATGGAAACTTGTCCATTTTCACATATCTTGGACGAACATGTGGACATGCAACAATAAGAATGTTTAACAGAGGAAGAAATTGAGGTTGCACATAGTTATATTTTATTGAACTATCAAGAGGTTCTTACTTTCACGCAGTAAGTTAAACATGATTATTTCTTAATTTAAAATTGTATGTTGTTCATTACTGAAAAATGTCATTATGTTTTTAGATTATACAAGGTATTATTGTGCGAGATAATGTCGGGTATCACATATGATGATATAAATAAAGAAGTTAGAAAACACTTTCCTCGATGGTTTGAGAAATATGTAAGTATTCATTTACAAATATTCTTATAGTTCAAAATGATATTTAACTATTCTCATGACATTATACTCTCTGCTATGACATTATACTCTCATGACATGAAAGAGGAGCAGATGACTAACGTGAATCAATAGATGGAGCAGATGACTAAGATGAGAGAAGAGATGGAGTAGATGACTCAGCTGAGACAGGAAATGGAACAGTTGAAGGACAGGCTGAGCAGCTCAGAGCACCCGCGATCACCACGACATTAGCTTGTCCTAGTTATTTTCTTTCAATTACAAACATAAGTTATGTACACTGTAATGTTTTTATTATCAATTAAAATAATATTAACTTTATATCATTAACTAATTTTCTGAATTCAACAAATTATATAAATATACAAATTAATTTATTATGCACAAATAATTGATAACTCTTAAAATTATGCATTTATCACAAGATCATAAAATCGGAAATTTTAAAAAATTTTCTTACTACTTATTACCGACAGAATATAAAATACAGTCGAAAACATTAACATATTTTATCGACGGAAATCCGAGTTCCGTCAGTAAATTTGAATATTAGTTAACAACATAATTTAAAATACTGTCGATAAATCAATATATTTTACCGACGATATTTTATATTTCGTCTGTAAATATGATAACACTTCAATTATGTTAACTATGGGTTACCGACGGAAAGTCTCCCGTTAGTAAATTTTACCGACGGTTGGGTCCTTTACTTTTTCGTCGATAACTTTAACTACGAGCATTTTACCGACGAATTTATCCGGCGTTCATTTATGTCGGTAATTTATTTTAGCGACGGAAATATGTCGTTTACCGACGTTTTGTTCCATCGGTAAACCACGAATTTCTTATAGTGAATTTTGATACTTTACAAAATTCAGTTAATTCTTTTAATTACCTCTACTATAAAATCAACAAAAAGAAGGGACGCTTTGTATCATCCATCTTACCACATTTCTGTTAACATAATTTTTTCTTCAAATTTTATTAAATAATTACTATTAAATATACAAGAATGAAATAGGTGACTGAAATTTTGCGTTAAATTTACATAATTGACACAGAAAATTATATTTCAGAAAATGAAACTTTCAAAGCAAATATGAAAAATGAAATAGGAAAACATTATGAGCTTTAATGAGTTAGGAATATAATGTAAGATTCAAAAAATAAAAGTAATAGTAGGTACTTGAATGTCAATCCAAAAGCACGATGGAAGTATTGGACTGAGTCAGCTTGCATAATTCTAGCTTTTTTGTGGTAAGATGTTCGAAAGATGAAGGTGAGAAATAAGTCGTATAGCTGGTAGATTATAGTATGATATAGTGACTTCTAAGTCGTAAAACCACTTCAATTAATTTGTAGCCAACGTTGAGAAATACATTGGTCTTTGTCAAACAAGCTATCGTGCAAATTTTCTTCACTTCATCAGTTGCATTTTTATGACATCTTCTTGGATTAAACACACCTATAGCTATAAAACCAAATTTTCTTTTTACTTCTTCTTTTATTTATCCTAACTTTAAGAGTAAGCCATGGACTTTCTTTCTTGAAAAGTGTAAAACTAACACACACATACATACACCCACAATTTGCTGTTTGTCGTGATCTCATTATTGACTTGATGCGTTACTATTATTGTGGATGATCATCCTTCCTGCTTTCAGATAAGTTGTCAAATACTACAAATCTGTTGACTGAGCTAGATAACACAATCAGACGTTTGATACCACATACTTATTTTATTGCTCTTCTCTTAATGGTTCATTTCAACAATCAGATGTAATCCCACATTAAAGGCCAAAATGCATTGCATTTGAAACTTAAGATTGGAATATTCTATGAGATTCTTGCCCCAGATTAATTAATTCCAATCAGATAGTTCATACATGTTAGATAAAGATTTCAGACACCGCCAGTACTACTCTAATATAATTTATTTGTCAATTTTTAATTGAAGTAGTTCCTTGTGTCTAATTAACCACTGCAAACCTTAATCAGCCACCAAACATGGGACAACTTGCAAAAATTAATTGGCATGGTACAATAGTTGCTGACTTGTTTCTTTCCTTGACCAGACTCCTTTAGTTAACTTGCCCTCAAAAAGTAACCCGTTTGCAAATTCTATCAATATTTAAGTACAAAAACTAAGACATTTGATAAATGAAAGTAGTAGACGACTTAAAATCACCTGTGTCATTAATTCTGTGCCTCCTGTTCCCAACATGCAATAACTGGGAGAGAGAAAAATTAGATGGATTGAATGTTGTTAAAAACAGGGAGCACAGGATTAATGACATAGATGATTGAAGCCATAGTAGAGGAGAATCTTGGGAAAGTGTATTCTTAAAGATTCTCTAATGGGTTTCAAAGTTTGAGGGTTGAAATAAATTGCTAATCTTTTGTATTTTGTTCAGTCTCAAATTATGTTTGGTTGGATGAAGCTTGTATATATACATTAAGTGTATGTTTGGATATACGTCTACGTATTTCTTCAATGATAATTTAATATAGGTGGAACCCTCATGTAATCCAAAAACTTAATTAGTTGACGGTCAACCAGGATCGTGTATTTATCATCATCTTCTTCATAATATAGGTTCTCTTTGGTATGAAACATTTGTGGATGTTAACAATTTTAATTCAATCAACTAATGATATGACAACAACAACAACGATAATAACACAAATGTATATAAATTCTACTAATACACAAACTCTGAGGAAATCTTATAGTACGCAGCCTTACTCCTAACTAATAGAAAGAGTGTTTTCAAATAACCCACAAACAAAAAAAAAGAAAATTGATGATTTTGTAAATTGATTAAATGAGCTTTATTATATCACCAATGGAAATAAAAACGAAAGAAACATACAAAAGTTCCTCGACATTTGGGTTCGAATTCTATTAAAAAAGGCCAATCCATTTTTTTAATTTTTTTGCTACAAATTATCTAATTTTACCACTATACAAAAGAAAAAATTTTAGCTCGTTTTACTGGATTGAAAAAGTTTGTAGGTATATAAAAAAAACTTATTGTTAGATTTTCTTAGATTTCACGTTCAGTAAGATTTTTACTGAATTGTTGTTGTTGTTGTTATTGATTCTTTTCAAAACTTTTGTTTATTAGAATTTATGTTGGAATATTATTGTTGTTATTTATTGGATTGAAAGAATTTGAGTCTTGTCAAGAAAGAAAGAAAGGGATAAAACGAATTTTGATGTCAAGGGAAGGTACAAGCTAATAAGAATATACCTCTAAGGGAAAATGAAAACAAACGAAACTTTTGATGAGTGGTATGTCCTGCTCTAAAGATGTCCTCTAATAAGTTAAATATGGCCTGTTAATTTGACTAGATTTCCAAGTAAATAAACGAAGGCCAAAGTGAAACACTGACTCAGTTATTTCTATAGTAGGTGGAACGGACAAGATTTATAGTTAACATTGCTTTTGATGAGTGTATGTCCTGCTCTAAAGATGTCCTCTAATAAGTTAAATATGGCTTGTTAATTTGACTAGATTTCCAAGTAAATAAACGAATGCCGAAGTGAAACACTGACTCAGTTATTTTTATAGTAGGTGGAACGGACAAGATTTATAGTTAACATTGTTTAATATGCCAAAAACAAAAGTTGAACATGAGAATGACATGATCCTGAGCAAATCAGGTTTCAAGATGCTTTGTCCCAGCTGATTGGATGACATTAAGGAGTATTTGACGAATGTTAATTTCAATGTGTAGTTGACAAATGTTACAAATGAAAGTTTAAGATCTTACAAATTCACTTTAAAAATGGCTTTTCCGAAGTGGCTACGTAAATTAATTAGTCAGACAACATATACAACTGGAAGTCATGATCCACCACTAATGAATATTAACCTGGTTGGCTTAATCACATGACAACATCGGTGAGTTTGATTTGTCAGGTGAGTAAGTCATTTCCTTTTAGTTTCAACATGAACCTCATAGTTTCAATTGGTCTGAAGAAATAAATTAGTAGGAGTAAATACAAATTAATGAGGTCAAAAAGAGTATATATATATATACAGCTAGCATAGTCGCCTGTTACTACCAGTGTACGTCTAGAATGGTGGACCATCCAGGAGCTAGTGCTTCTAGTGATGATGGAAGCCTCAAAGAGCAAGACCAGTGGCTCCCGATAGCCAACGTTGGCCGGATAATGAAGCACACACTGCCATCGAACGCGAAAATCTCGAAAGAAGCTAAGGAAACGATGCAAGAATGTGTCTCCGAGTTCATTAGCTTTGTGACAAGTGAAGCAGCAGAGAAGTGCAAAACGGAAAGAAGGAAGACAGTGAATGGAGATGACGTTTGCTGGGCTATGGGAGCTCTTGGTTTCGACCAATACGTTGGGCCTCTAAAAAGGTATCTTCAAAGATATAGAGAATTGGAAGGTGATAAAGCTAATAATCATGAGAAAGCTAGCAGTACCAACCTTGAAGATCAAAAGGAGGAACCATCCTCTTCGTATAGATATAGTCAGCCAGGGAATAACTAGTCTTGAATTTCATCCCCATTCAAGTATGATGCCATCGAGAGGAGACATAATAACACCAACTTGAGACCGCCATATTGACTTTCACTGAAGGTATAGTGATTTGTATTCGTAGGCTTTTTAACCATGATAATACTGGTCAGCAAGTTGATTGGTCAGTTTGTCTTCTCTCATTCATACGAGATACCGTTCTTGTATGTTGATATTGTTCAGTAATCTAGCTTCGCTTTCTGGAACAAAGCTTGGAATTTCAGGTCTTTGAGTAGGATTGCGAAGAGTGAATTGTGGTACTGGTAGCTAGAGTCTCTTTTTGATGAGAAAGGACGATGATCATCTGATAATCCGATTTCTTGGAGTGTTATCAAGTCAAGATCATAAAGAACATTGAATTTAGGTGAGTCCGTTCATTTTTCAGTGCAATTCTCACATCAACATTGGAATTAACATATGTTCCATGTATTTTCACGAGACTAACGTCATCCTCCATCAATAAACTTGTTTGGTGAATATGATATTCTTCTGCGACGACCAGCGTTGTTTAATCTTTGATTCTATCAATCTCTCTTGTCTGGAGAGAGTCTCTAGCTTCTATAGCCTCTACAATCATCAGTAGCCAAACTAAGCCGATTGATGCCAAGTCGTTGTCCAGAACTTTAGTTTATGTTTTCAAAAAGTCCACATCCATGTCCCCATATCTTTACTAGTTTCAAGTTGACCAGCAGAAGGCAAAGTACATCTCTAGGTTTAGGGTTTCTGATCTGCATGTATTCTTTTGTAATTAGAAAGAGTAAATTTCTTATGTGGTCCTACTGTACATATATTGAATAGGTTTATTAACATAATTCTAAGACATGAAAATATAAATTTGGTAAAAAAAAAATTTTAAAGGGGCATCTTAAATTTGTGATAGTGAAGCCAATTCGAAGCTTATGTGATTAGGGTTTACATAGGGAAAATAAGATTAAACATTAATGAGACAATAAGGAAGACAAAAGGATAAGCTTAGACAACAACGGCCAATAAACTCTTTGGGTCCGTACGAACGGAAAGTATACACCATCAGTGGAAGAATTTGTAAAAAAACACAAGGACTGAAGGAAGAGTTTGTGATTAAAGTCATTAGCTATTTGGCTCTTTGCCTAGTTTAGCTTCTGTCCCACAACCACGACAGTCGATGCCTTTCATATTCTTATTAAACTTTGTCAAATGTTCAATTTGTTCAAAAATTGGAAGTCTCTATCCCATACATTGTATCCTTTTTTGTTTAACAAGAAATAGTAATCATAAACAAAATTAATTATTTAAACATTTGTTTAATATTTTAGCTTACATTGGTTTGTATAAGTGTGATATTATAAATTGATTAATATAATATTTTCTAATGTAATATATATTATTATTTTATTTTTGATAAATATTAATGATTAAGAATAATAGTCAACTTAAATTTATGATATTTTGATCTTATTAACATTCAAATTTTAATTATGTTTATCTTCCTATGTCCAAAAAATGTTTATTTTCCAAATGTTAGCTTATCTACCATGTGTTTTTCAACAATATATTTAAAACTTTAAAAACATTTTACAATTTTTACGTGTTCTATTCTATTTTCTTGAAATGTTTGTATGAAAGGAGGTGTACTATTCTTAAAGAATCATTTGTGTATAAATCCATAGATTTAAACAAATTTATAGAATTTGAATGCATTAGTTCAAAATTATAAGATTTCATTATTCTTATTTAATATAAAATTCAATTTATTTTTCTAGCTTTGTTCTAAGTTGAAAATTCAAAATTTTAATTTTGTTTAAGTTATCCTTTTATGAATGCTCACTATTATACTTATATTTATACTTCCAAAATTATCACGTAATTTTATGACTTGATTAAATTATCATAAATTTTATTCTATAACATGATGGAGTTTTAATCTTAGAAAACATGTGGTAGCTTTCATGGAAACAAATTAACATTTGGACCACTTAACATTATATTTTTAATCATAGAATTCATATAATATAATTCAACATGTAAATATATTTAAAATAAAGACCTAATGATTCATATAATAGTTCAAGTTTATATAAACTAACATATATTTTTAAAATTATACAACGAATCAAACAAACAAAATTATTAATAATAAAATATTGTGATAATTTTACCAATCATTAAAGGCTATATGATAAGTTGAAAAATATAAGGTAAATAAAAAATATGAAAAATCGTATAAATGTCAATTATAATTAAACATTAGGACTATTAAGCATACTTAGCATTAAATGATAGTATGAGAAATGCGCTTACAAGAGCCATCAGTATTTAGGCGAGTCCACCCAGGGGAGGTGTTGACCAACCAATGAGTTTCTCCACTCGCTGGTGATTATCTAAAAGGACCCGAGAAAACATTTCTTTAGTCTTATAGATCCACCCAACATAATTGAGGATAATTCCCATAGGATTAGTTGGCCATGAAAAGTTGTTTTGTTTCGCCAATACCAAATGAACCAACAAGTGGTACCAAAGATGAAAGGCCAATCAAATCCATATATCTTCATATGGGATTGCAGATATTTTCGTAACCAGTCAGGTTGTAGTGTGTGGAAGAAGTTTGCAGATGATGCCACTAGTGGGAATGTTAGCCACAAGTGCTGAGCCCTGGGGCAGTCGCGTATGGCATGCAACAAGTCTTCGTTCCTTCCACACGTAGTACATGCAACGTCCAAGGAAAGATGTCGAGGTACTCTTTGCCTATTTGTCAAAAGTCTGCCACGATAGAGAATCCATAGGAAGGCCTTAATTTTTTATGGACCTGACAATTTCCATATCAACGTACAAATATCACTCCTTTGCTCTATACCAAAATCTGCAATTAAAGAGTAAGCTAAAGCAGTACTGAAGTTCCCACTTTCCGATTCACCCCATACCCTCCTATCATTTAAAAGTGTAGGTCTTGGAGGGAAGATACCAACAATATGCATGCACACCGATGAAGGGAGGTGACCTTGGAAGCTCTCCCATTTCTAACTGCCATTATCATCAACATAGTCCTCTACTTTAAGTAGCAACATCTCATCCAATAGAGGTGCGGTTGTGTGGAACTTAAGAGGACCAAGGTTAGCTACCCAATCATCTGTCAAGAAACGAACCTATTTATTGTTGCCAATTATCCATTTCATACCCTTAATCACATAGTTCCATATACAAGATATGCCTCGCCAAATCATGGAGGAACCTTTAGCGTCTAGTTTAGCAGGTATGTTGTTATGAGATAAACCATACTTGCCCCTGAGGACCCGGACCCAGAGAGCATTTTTTTTAGAGAGGAATCACCAACCTAGTTTGCAAAGCAGTGCATCGTTAGCTATTCTGACTTTTCGCAATCCCAATCCTCCCAAAGTCTTCGGTTGACAAACTGTATCCCAACTAGCAAAGCTCACCTTCCATTGGTTGTCAGTCAATCCCTATAAGAAGACTCGCATGATTTTTTCTAAGTTGTCACAAAGGTTATGTGGGAAGCGTATAGTCTACATGGCGTATGTAGGTAGGGCAAAGACAGCCGATGGAGTTAACGTTACTCTACCGGCTGAGGAGAGGTGTTGTGCTCGCCATCCTATCAGATGTTGATGCACTTTGTCGATGATATATTGATAACTGCTCCTGGATGACCTCTCATGAATGAGAGGTACACCTAGGTACTTCCCAAGGTTATCCGTGAGTTGGACACCCAATCTCCTACTAATCAATCAAGCCTCCAGACAAGTAATATTTTTAGAGCAGTAGCAATGGGTCTTGGCTTTTCCCATCTTTTGTCCTGATGCAGAGCAGAAGATATCTAATACTTCCATAATAATTTGAGCTTGCTCAATGGAAGCTTCTGAAAATAGTATTAGATCATCTGCGAAAAATAGATGTGATAAGTACGAGCCACTCTTTCCCAACCGGATAGGTTTCCATTTACTCTTCTCCACTGCTTGATTAATCAGGTGGCCCAATCTCTCCATGCAAAGGACAAATAGATATAGAGAAAAGGGGTCACCCTATCTGATGCCTAGAGCTGGAGTAAAGGCCTTTGAAAGATCACCATTCCAGTTAACTTGCATAGTCACTGATGTTACACATTTCATACGAGGCTAATGAGAGAATCAGGTAAACCGATGTCTGTAAAGGTGTCTTTAATGAAGTCCTAGTTAAGTTTGTCGTATGCTCTCTCCAGGTCCACCTTGATAGCCAGGAAACCTTTTTTGCCTTATTTCCTTCGCATGGAATGAATCACTTCTTGAGCAATAACTATATTATCTGATATAGATAGACTTGGCACAAAGCTGCATTGCGTTGAGGCTACTAGAATAAGCATCAAAGGTTTTAGTCGGTTCACAATGATCTTAGTGGTTGCTTTATAGATTACTGAGCACAGACTGATCGAATTCCCAAAAATGGTTTTATTTAACTCTGTTTCCCACGCCTCATGTTGAAAGATTCTTTGAATGAAGGTTGCCATTGTTGGCCCTATAATCTCCCATTGTTTTGAAAGAATATGGCATGGAATCCTTCATAACCTAGCGCTTTGTTTGGGTGAATACTAAATATAGCGTCTTTAACCTCACCAGTAGAGATACGCTTGTGGAGATTCTTTAGCATTGTCCAAGGGATGGGAGGGAAGTCCCCTTTAAGAGGGAAGTGGATAATATGATTTTCTTTGATTGTATAAAGTGACTAAAAAAATTCCCTGGCCATATTTTGAAGAATGACTGGATTTGTAATGATGGTGCCGCGGTTGTTTTTCAAAGAGGTCACTGTTATACATCATTTTTTCACCATAGTGGTGGAATGATAAAATTTTGTATTGCTATCTTCTTGCACCAACCATTGGCATCTGGATTTCTGGTGCCAAAATAATTCTTCTTCACATAACACTATCTCCAACTTTGTAAGTAGATATTCTTCTAAGTCGAGGAGTTCGACTAAGTTCCCACGATCCATAATATTTGAATTCCAACTAGTCTTGCTAGAAGGTAGTTTTTCCGTTAGAAAATGTTTCCGAACACGTTCCGATTCCATAAACTCATATTGTTAGCAAGAGACGAAAGATGACCACAGAATTCATTTTCGTCTGGCCTCCAGTGATTTTGAAGATAAGCAAAAATGTTGACATTGGACATCCAAGTCACCTGGAAGATGAAAGAATGTGTTCGTGGTTGCATATGTTGAGGTTTTTCAAACCGGATCACAAGGGGTCGATGGTATGATTTAAGGAAAGGTAAGTAGAGAATTGTGGATTCTGGAAATATGGCTTCCCAAAGGGCAGAGTAGAAAGTCCTGTCTAATCTTGCTAGGTTCCTCGTCTCCATGTATATCTTGGTCCAGAAAATCCAAGATCCTATAACCCACAACTATGGACGCACTCTTGAAAGGCTCTGCTAACAACTGGACATGTGTTAGCCCTATTGATTTATCAATTGCCTCCAACTTCGTGTTAAAATTGCCTCCTAGTAGCCATAGATCCGTAGTGGTCTGTGCAATGATCTTGAGATAGCTCCATAGATGTCTTTGTTAGACATTTTTTTTTCCTTAGGGACAATTAGTCTATGTCTCATAAAGTTGGACTAACATTAATTGCAATTTTGGCTTGTAAATAAATTACCGGTTAAGCTACGCCATTTGATCCAGATAAAGATAATAAAGTGGCCCAATAAATGATCTAGATTAATGGGTCGAAGTCCGGATGAAAAATGGGTCCCGATCAGTGTAGACCGGGTCCATATCGGTCTTGTGATGGAGAAGCTCGATATGGAAGCTATATAAAGGTTAAGGTCTCCTGCAGTTACTCAGAGAAAATGTTCACGAGCATAGGAGTCCTGACCAATTAGGGAAGCTCGGAACTTGAGGAAATTGTAGAAAGGCCTTGCCCGTGAGTCGGTGGTCACTTTCCACTAAAGGCCTCAGGAGATTCGGAGTCGTTTGGAGCTCGGAATTGACATCAGAATCAGAGATGGAACCGAAATCCAGGTATTCCTCATTACCTTCATTTTTAATCCTTTCATGTAGATCCGGGGTACGTAATAAGGCTCCCACTACGTGCTAACACGTGGTATCAGACCGGTTACGTGATCGGATTGCCGGAAACGAAGGTTTTTCAGTTTTTCATCTCATTCGATTTTCCTTCGTTTTTGATTCTTTTTTCAGCTTTTTTACATATATAATTGCGTAAAAGTAGTCTACATAAGGTTAGCTACGAAAAATGGGTTGAAAACGGGCCGAACGGAGCAAAAAACGGCCTCTCGGGATGTCGGAAATTGCCTAGGCGTCAGAGGCTTGGAAGACCGTCGGGCGTGTGTGCCACACGCGCCCGACACTGCTGGAGGACGTGGGAGCGCGCCTGTACAGATGGCGTGTGCGTTGCAAAAAAAAAACCGCTCCAGCTGACGTCAGCCATACGATATTTCTACAGTTTTTTTCAAAAAAAACCCAAAATTTCAAATTTCCCATATAGTTATCCCGGGGTGTTTTGGGTCAGTTTTCGGGTCCGGGAAATTTATAAAGTAACATTTTTCTATTTTTCTGGATTTATTAC
>JANSVA010000217.1:23623013-23648431 GCA_025504915.1 Erythroxylum reticulatum
TCTTTCATCCCAAATCTAACTTCGATACACGTTGTGCCTACAAACTAAATTAAGCTACATAAATTAATTAGCTAATAAATTTCATTGCTTCCGATGAAATGATAAATTAAGAAGGGATATGGATGAGAAAAAAGGAGAGTTTGAGTGTTGGAGACGGTACAATACCAGAAACCTAATACTAAGAATTGATAATATTGTTCGAACCTAGCAAAAACCCATTGGAAAAGCCATTTCAAACAACACCCGACAGAGAATTGTTTAAATTTTAACAAAATTAAGAACAGAGAGAGAGAGAGAGAGAGAGACAAGAAAAGGAGATTCGTGGGTATTTTAAACATGCAGTATATATACTTCGAACGTTATACCCAACACCCACCACAACCACCACCCACCACACCAAGTTCGAGCTTTAGCATGTCAAACACGAAGATAAAACAGCAGTGGGCATCGAAATGTACCTTAGGAATCAACGCGCGTGGAGGAGCAACGACGGCGATGTTGAGAGGAAATTTGAAGGAGTCTGTTTATGTTGAGAGAGCACAGAGAGTTGTCTGACGAGTGGGAGGCGCGACATTGATGAAGAAAGCTTTGAACCTAACATTCATTAATTAAACGAACGAGTTTTAATTTTTTTTACCAACTCTTCCACGACATTTTGTTTAGAAAAACATCGTAATACTTATTTGGACACATTTTAATAGTAAAATGTCTCAATTAGTACATTCTTTCCGTTTCTTGTTACTACAACATCGCTGAAACCTTAACCTTTTCCTAACGTTTCAAAAACATCACGATAAGGTATACAATCTGCGACGTTAAACAATCTGCGATGTTTAACATCGTAGATTGTCTACTTTTTCTGTAGTGAGTTCTCCTATCCTCTAAAAAGTCCTTAAGTACCCTAAGTTGATTTACAACTTTCATAATTTTTCCACCATATTCTTTCATGATTTTCCATTTTCAATGCCTAAAATTCTCTCAAAAAATTTAGAACTTTAAGTTTTATTTTCTTTAAGAATTATCCTTGTTTTCTTATATAGCCCTTTAAAGTCCTTAACGCTTTGATTCAATGTTAAAAATTTCAAGTCTTATCGTATTTATCTTTCTAACACCCTCTACATAATTAAAAACAAGATTGAGGATTAATAGTAAAATATTTTTTTAAACATGATTGAGGATTAAGAGTATAGTATCTTTTGTTGTTTTTCATTCGATTCAAATTTCTGAATACACAAAATGAAGTATATTATAAGTTGTCAAATGTGAAAACATTAATACAAGGAAAAAAATATGCAACACAAAACTTAAAGTGATTGCATATCTCTGCTTATGCTCATTAAAAACTTATCAAAAACTAGCTAATTGTTTATTATCTTTCTTACAGGTCGTGTTCTATGCTAAAGAGCATCGATAATCCTCTAACCTCATCCATCTTCTTCATAGTTTGCAGTTTTTTGTCTATCAAGTTAAGTCGTTCAACTAAGTAATGTTTACAATGTGATCGATTTTGTATTGTTCTTTACAATTTTATTTTTAAGAATAATTGATGAGTTTTTAGGCTGGGGTTTCATAGTCTAAGTATTTATGTTTGGGCATTGTTTAAATTGAAACATAAAGACTTAAACTTCAATGTGATTAATTCAAACTTAGTATTAACATTAAAAATTCATGTAATGGGAATGACAATCTTTTGCATAATAAACCCCTAGGATGGTATATAGGTTGGAAACCTATGATGTAACTCCCATAAGGCTTATCAGTGAAAATTTCCATGAGTTTAGAGGTTGTAGAGAGAACGTGCTTTCTCGAGTCATGTGGTGTAACAATTCCACGTACCATAGTGTTTCCTTAAATTGAAACATAAATACTTGAACTTTAATATGATTGATTCAAACTTATTATTAACATTAGAAATTGCCGTAATGGGAATGACAATCCTTTGCATAATAAACCTCTAGGATGGTATATAGGCTGGAAACTCATGATACAACTCCCATATGGCTTATTGGTGAAAATTTCCACTAGCCTAGGAGTCACATCAAGAACTTGCTTTCTCGATGTATACGGTGTAACAATGTCACGTACTATAATGTTTCCTTAAATTGAAATATAAAGACTTTAAATTGATTTAAACTTAGTATTAACATTAAACTCATGTTATGGGAATGACAATGCTTTGCTTAATAAACCTTTAGGATGGTATATAGGTTAGAAACCTGTTATGCAACTCCTATGAGGCTTATTGGAGAAAAATTTCACAAGCCTAAGAGTCATAGTGAGAAATTACTTTCTCGATTTATATGGTGTAACAATGCCACGTACCATAGTGTTTCTTTAAATTCAAACATAAATACTTAAACTTCAATGTGAATAATTCAAATTTCATAAAGACCCAAGATTACATTTTGTAATTAAGTCATTTACTTTCAATTGTATAGCTAGATGGACAAAAATTGGATGTCTCATCGAAAATGGTACATTAAATACTTAGAAGGAGTTAAAATTTTCATGCAGTTTCTAAAAGATCAAATGGGTGATGAATGTCATATTCGTTGTCCATACATAGATTGCTTAAATGTTAACATTCAAAGTCAAGATATGGTATATAATCACTTGCTAATCTGAGGCATAGATAAATTCTATACTCCATGGCTTTATCATGGCGAACGTAAGGAAGTAAGTTATAGTGGAAGTGTTTGTACAAGTGTTGATAATAGTAACAATAATGATGGTGATGACGATGGTGATGATGATGAGAATAGGGAAATGTTAGAGTATTATGGGAATTGTATGGAGACAATGAATGATACCAATTTTCCTAACATAATTGGTAGTATTACAGAAGAAAATTTTGAGAAGTTATTGAAAGTTGTTTAAAAAGAATTATATCCAAGGTGCTTGAATTTCTCACATCTATCTTTTGTTGTCAAGTTAATGCATTTGAAGGTTTATAATAAATGGAGTAACAAGTCTTTTGGCATGTTAATTGACTTGCTAAATGATGCATTACTTGTTAGATACAAATTGCCCAATTCTTAATATGATGCAAATAAATTGTTAAGGGACCTTGGATTAGGATATATATATCAATACATGATTGTAAGTATGATTGTGCTATATTTTGGAAGGACTGTAAAGATCTTGAAGAGTGCCCCATTTATTGTACATCAAAGTGCTGAGTGGATGATAGAAGAGGGAAGAAGATATTGCAAAAAACCTTGAGATACTTTCCTATTAAACTAGGACTACAAAGGCTTTTTATGTTAATAAAAGCAACCATAGATATGAGGAGGCATAAAGAGGAGCGCATTGATGATAGCATTATACGCCATTCAATAGATTCAATGACATGGAAAGACTTTGATGGAAAGTTTCTGTAGTTTTCACAAGATTGTCATAACGTTTGACTTGGATAAGCCTCATATAGATTTAATCCTTTCGGTAATATGAGTTTTTCTTATAGCATGTGGTCGATAGTATTAGTGCCATACAATTTATCTCCATAGAAGTGTATGAAGGAACCTTTTATATTATTGTCTTTGCTTATTCTAAGATCTAATGCTCCTGGTAAGGATATCGATGTATACATATAACCATTAATTGATGACTTAAACAATCTATGGGATGTTGGATTACAAACTTTTGATGTTTTTCAAGGTAAAACATTTATAATGCATGTGACTTTTTTGTGGACTATAAATGATTTTCCATCTTATGGGAATTTGTCTAGATGGAGCACTAAAGGGTATACGGCCTGTCCTATGTGTAACTATCAAACTTATTTAATAAGGGTACAAAGTAAAATATGTTATAAGGGACATCGTCATTACTTGGAACTTGGGCATAGATGGAAAAGAAGCAAATTGTTTAATGGAAAAATAGAATTGGGTGAAGCTCCTTTGCAATTGTCTAGTGATAATGTTATTATACAGCTATCACACTTAGGTGACATTACACCAGGCAAACACCCAAGTAATAGACAATGAAAGCAAAATGTTATTAAGCTCAATTGGAATTAAAAAAAGCATATTTTTCAATTGATGTATTGGAAGGAATTATTATTAAGATATAATCTTGATGTGCTGCATATTGAAAAAAATATTTGTGAGAATATTTCAGGAAATGTTATGGGAATTGAAGGAAAATTGAAAGACAATTAAGGTTAGCCTCGACTTGGAAGACATGAATATAAGAAAAGATTTGCATTTGAAAGTAAGAAAAGATAGGTCTTACATTATTCCACCTGCTTGTTATTCCATGTCAAAAAAAGGGAAGCAAGCTTTTTATCAATTTCTTAAAGTAGTCAAGTTTCCTAATGGGTATGTATTGAATATAGCTTGTTGTGTCAATGTCAGAGATAAAAAAGTATCGGGGTTGAAAAGTAATAATCGTCAGGTATTTTTGTAATGATTACTTGTTGTTGGAATCGTGGATGTTTGTCAAAGGATTTGTCCATAACATTGAGTCAATTGGATGAGTTCTTTAAACAATTATGTTGTAAAACACTTAAAGTTGAAAAGTTTGACAAAGTGGAAAAAGACAACTTTGATTCTACGTAAGCTTAAACTAGTATTGCCCCCTTGTTTTTTGATGTTATAGTGCATTTGGCAATTCACTTACTGTACAAGGCAAAACTTTGTGGATTGGTTCACTTTCAATGGATGTACCCCATTGAAAGGTAATTTATATTAACTTCAACATTTTTTATAAACTTATTAGTTAGTAAAAATTGTTAATGTTTTATATTTTGTTTAGGTTTTTATGCTCTCTTAAATGTTATGTTCATAACAAAGTTCGACCTAAAGGGTCTATTGTAGAGGCTTACATAACGAATGAATGATTGACATTTTTTTCCATGTACTTAAATGACTTCGAGACAAGATTTAATAGAATATAATGTAACTTTGATTTTGATCAAGGTGGTGGCTTGTTAGTTTTCTCATAAAAAATTAGGCCACTTGGTGTCAAAAAATATGTCGAGTTAATTAAAGACGAGTTCAAAATTAACCATTGCTATATTTTGAACAATTGCGAGGAAGTCGACATATATATGGTGTATGTATATTACTTTTGGATCAAAATTTCATATTTCAATGTTTTCATTCAATTTATATTTCCCAATCTCAATTTATTTTTTAAATAGAGAGCATAAAGAGTCGATTCGAAGCAAAGGAATTGTTAATGTTGAAGAAAGACATAAGCTTAAGTTTGTATCATGGTTTAGGACTCAAATAAGTTTTATATTGATGGAATATTATGAACTTAAGAAAATTTGCATGTTAGATGAACATCTAATTTTATTTTTTCATACAGATGATACAGTTACATAATAGTAACATGTAAGAGGTAATAACTGTATTATATTCTTTGGCGTGTGGGCCTTATATATGTGAGAAAAAATATACAAGTTGCATTGTTATTCGGGTTAGATTTCATATAAAAGATCGAAAAATTCGACTTAAAAGCCAAAATTGTGGGGTTGTTGTTAAGGGATGTCATGATGATAATTTAATTAATTTTTACAGTGTCATCTCTGAAATAATAGAGTTGCATTACATCAAGGATAAAAATGTTGTTCTATTTAAATGTAAATGGTTTAATCTTGTTGGCATGAAGGTGAATGGGAATATTACTAGCATGATTGTTAGTAAGACATGGTATGATAATGGCCCTTTTATCCTTGTAACTTAAGTGAAGCAAGTTTTCAACTTCAACGATACTATATGAGGCAAAAATTGGAAGGTCATTCAAAAGTTTCAATACCGAAATCTCTTTGATTTTTGTGAAAGGAATAATGGTCTAATGAGTGAGAATGGTGATGAAGTATATCAAGAGATTGAATTGGAGTTGAATAATGAAGCCATTGGAATAGAAAATAAAGATATATTATCATTCCATAGGAGAGATTTTGATCCTAATAAAGTACAAGTGGATGAAGTACAAGCGGATGAAGTATAAGTCAATCTTATCATAGAAAGAGATGAAGAATATATTGAGGATGAATTTTATGACAATGATGATACTTTGGCCGAATATAATAGTGATGAAGAGTTGACTCATAATGTAATTAATATGACAATTTTCAAGATGTTGATCATGATGATCGAAAGTAAAAAAAAAATGTTGTTTATGTTGATTGAAAACTAAGAAGACGCCATTTTATTTAGCTTATCATTAACCATTTTGTAAAAACAATGTTTTTCATTATACTTCATTTTGTAAAAGTTATGTATTTTATTATGCTTCATTTTGTAAAAGTTATGTATTTCATTATGCTTCATTTTGTATTTCATTATACTTTATTTCTAGAAGTTGTGTATTTTATTAGGTTTCCTTTCGTATTTCATTATAATTCATTTTGTAAAAATAATGTAATTTATTATGTTTCTTTGTCGATTCATTATGCTTAATTTTGTAAAAGTTATGTATTTTATTAAGCTTCATTTTATATTTCATTATGCTTCATTTTGTAAAAGTAATATATTTTATTATATGTCATTTTGTAATAGTTGTGAATTTCATTATGCTTAATTATTTATCTTTCAAATACTGTGAATTATGTATAACTTTGTTCATAAGTTAAGATCACTGAATCACTTCTTTTAACTATTTTAGTTTAATCACTTCTTATTACTATATTAATTGAAGCAAAAATGCCTCTCTTGTATGAAATGCAGATCACTAAATAATTGAAAGATTACTTCTTTATTAACTTTCACTCTATAAGCATGTATTAGAATTTATAAAGAGTTGGTAACAATAATACTAATACATATAACAAAGTCCTTGTTGAAAAAAACTACAACCATAATGTTAATTTCTAAAATCTGATTCAAATTTTCCTTATATTTGTTAGATGTGATATTTATAGATATAAAAAAGACAACAGTTGTAAAGTTATGAAGTTATACATTGTTTCTTTTAACAAGTAATCTACTAAAATGAATGTATCACGTTAAAAATGTCTATAATGTGATTCAAACTATGGGGCCAAAGATCTAATCATCTCCTTTAAAAAAAATGGATAATATATTTCTATAGCATAAACTAATACAAATTAGTAACAACTTCATGGCCTAAAAGCCTTTAGTGGTCATTACAAAAGATTAGTATAAGAAGCAACAAGTAATAAGAAGAAAGAGCAATTTCCAAAGAAAAAGCTTAAAGTTGCCATCAATTCCAATCATCTTTGATAAGGAGTTATTAATGTTTTGTCAAATGCTCCGAAATGATTTAAGGAAAAATTTTACAAGTTCTTTATGTTGTCATTCTAATTAGTTTTATTTTATATTAGAAAATCATTCAAAAAAATTTAATATTATTTTATATTGGAAAATCATTGAGAAATCATTATAGATATTTAATATAAAGGCAACTGGATGAAACAAGTAAAAAAAAGGTGGCAACTAGTGAAGATGTTCCTCCCCCACAACATCCAAACCAATCTGACCCTATCAACAAACTTCATCAACCAATGAAGCCAGTCAACAATAAGCTCTATCTACCTTAACTAAGGCTAAGGGATCTTCAGGTTTGTGAATCTTTACCACCTATAATTACACTTATTCTCAAATATATCTTAACATGTTTGATGTGTTTTTTGTTATAAATATTTTTTTCATGTTCCAATATTGACATTGAAAAAAGACATAAAGGTATCAATACAGGTTCTAAGTTGCAATGCATGAATGTTGTAATAAACAACAAGTTGCCTGTTCATATTGACACCTTGCAAGGTCATCATGTCGATAAGATCCAATTAGCAAAATTATGCAGTGAGTTAGGGGTTGTTGTCAAGACTAAATTGCCTTGCCTTTAACATGTCAAGCAGTTGAAGGAAGACAACTTGCTACAAAATGTTGTAGACAAAGTTTCAGCAATTTCCCAATTTATTTAATTATATGCAATTTTTTATTTATTTAAAGACTTATTTCACTTTTACTTGTTGTTCACAGATGAAGCACAATATTATCGATATCAAGAAGCCTGAATTGTCAAGTTGTGTGAGTTCACTGTTGAAACAAAGGACTAAGGACTATCGTTATTGACTATATAAATACTAAAAATCTCTTCCTTTAGATGAGGAGACCAGGAGACATGTTCCCGAACGGGTGACTTAGAAAATTGGATCTAAATGTGTGAATATTGGTAATTTTCCAATGTTAAGTTTTGTCTTCTGTCTTTATATTTGCTTCAATTCTTGTTTCACAATTTAATGACAATTTCTTATCTTTATTTAGGAAAAGTTTGAGAAAGGCAAGCTTAATAGAGGAAAAATAAAACTCGTCACTTCCAAGGCTACAAATCATTTGTGATTATACGAAATGAATTTGTAAGTTCTTTATTTAGAAGTTACAATTATATCATTAAATACAATAATATTTATTGTGTTTCAATCATTTTTTTCACGTAAAACAGAGTTAGAAGGAATTACATAGAGAAGAATGTGATAGGATCACACTCTATAAACTCACACACTATAAGGAAGGAGAAGGCTGGACATTAGAAAAAGTGCAAAATAATTATGTAAGCATATACTTATTTATTTATTATTTAATTTTATACTTATTTATTTATATAATACTAACTAATAAAATTTTAAATTTTAGAATAAGATGTAGGAGTTGTTACAAAGATCATTGTCTGACGGAAATGAGCCAAATGTATATGAGGTTTGTAACAATGTCCTTAGTACAAGATCGGTGTACATCAAGGTCTTAGGCATAACCCTAAGCCAATTGGTTCATCATCATCACGACCAAGATATGTAACGACATTTCATGACAAGAACTGATCGTTTAAGACACAGTTACAATGTAATGAAGAAAAGTTAGAACGTAACGAGAAAAAGTTAGAACATAGTGAATGAAAGTTAGGGCAAGTTTGAAAAGATGGTTAAACAAATACTTGGCCCAAATTATGTAAGTAGTAGTGACGATAAGCACGAAACTTATTTTGTACATAACTGTTTTTGCCAACATTTGTAAATAACATATTATTTTATATAAAAATGCTTCTAATTTTTAATTATATTTTTGTTTAATTAATTATAAATCAAAAACTCTAAATATTATAAAAAATAAGATGGATTAAAAATCTTATCATTAATTATAATAAATGAAGAAATTATTACTAGGATTTTTTAGTCAAAAATATAAAATCGTCACCAAATTTTTTTAACTGTGTTCCTAAAAGCGTTGACAATAATTTTTTAAATTAATTAAAAATATTTAAAAATTAAATAAATCATAGCTAAAATAATTTGGCTACGATTCCACAATCATTGCCCAAACTGTTTAGTTACATTCTAGAAACCGTTACGAATAACTTTTAACGATGTTCTAAAAATCATCCTTAAATGTTATTTGCTATGAAACACAAAACATCGCAAAATATCATTACCAAAAAATAAGGTAACGTAGTTGACAACTTTTAGCCATGAAATCAAAATGTCTGTAAACTTCTTTGGCAACGATTTTTCTTTTCTTCACCTATCAATTTTAGCGACGCAACTGAAATCAAAGCAAGACATGATTTACGACGAGATTCAAAAAACATTGTCGATAATATTTTGCTACAGCAATTTTGCGACAAAATTTTGTCATTGCTAAAAAATATTGGCGATGACTTTTTGATTTTTAGCGACAAAAATTTTCATCGCCAAAAGCCCCTTATGTTGTAGTGAATGTATCCTCGTAAACAATATGTTTTATTAATTATATTTTTAATATATTATTTATTTCTATTCATATATATATCAAAATACAATTATAATATTTTAAAACTTCTTTATCTTATTTACACATATGCATATAATAATAATATTGAACATATGTATATTTGTTTATAAACTTTTAAAAATCAATATTTATTAATCATAATATTATCAACACTTGAGGGAATATAAACAACTCTTATTATAAAACATAAATAATATATGAAAGCAACTGTTATTTTTTATTAAAAATTAACGTATGTTATAAAGATTAAAGCATGACATAATTTTTATAATTTCTGAATGTACTTAAGATAAAGAATAAACTAAATTTAAAATTATAAATCTTGTTTTAATTTATAATAATAGTCAGAATTGCTAAAAATATTAATAAAATATTTAATTTTTTAATTTATTACAAATTAACTATTGAGATATAAATATTTACGTAAAATAATTTACACGGTAACAGATGAAGAATTGAAAAAAGAAACTTAATTAGAGAACCAAAATTTTTACCTAAAGCCTAAACGTTCTTTATAACCCAAAACTAGATGTTCCCTTTGTAGTTATCGCAAATCAACCATACAGAGGTAAGACTTACTTGGAACATACGTCTCTAGGTGTCATAAATTAATTCATCTCGGCAGTAGTCAAACAAATTCACTCGTAAACCATTTACAATGATGAATATCTGAAGTGAGTTAAGAGTTAGACGAGAGGAGGGTGGGCGCCGAAAGGGGAAGTTGTGGGTTGAGGGGGAGCTGACAAAAATTCAACAAACGCAAACGTTCATTTTGAAATCCATGCTCGTCGTCTATTCTGATGGTTTTAGTACCTCCTAGCAACAAGAAACACCAGATGACTGAGACACAAGCTTGAAACAAAAAAATACTTCAATTCTCATGCTATTCTCTTTCATTTACAATCCTCCGTTAGTCAGCTCTTCTTAAAAGCTCATCGATGATGTCAGGCTGTCACTTGTTGTAGAAGCCTCCATCCAAATTCCAAACCTTAAGTTTCCTATTTTCTTGCCATTCGCCTCTTTCTTTTTTATGAATCAATATTAAGTGTTATTCATATTGAGAGACCTCCTTCAATGATGGCTCTCTCCTCAAGCCTTTCTTGATGGCGTTAGAAAATAGAGACAGAGACGAAGAGAACCAGAGAAAAAACAGAGACAAGCTAGAACGAAAAGTTCTTTGGCTCAACGGCTGTATTTTTCATTAAAGCAGAAAACTAGTTATATAAAAATACAAGACAACTCTTAGACTTATCAAGCAACTAAACAGACCTCTTAAGAAACTAAATAGACTTCTAGAGATAATAACTCATTTATTTTCATTAAAGCAGAAAACTAGTTATATAGAAATACAAGACAACTTTTAGACTTATCAAGCAATTAAACAGACCTATTAAGAAACTAAACATCCTTCTATAGATGATAACACACTTATTTTGAATTTATATCTTTAACATTCTCTCTTAAACTCAAAATCTGATTATGTCAAGTCTTGCTCGCAGCTTGCAGAATCTTCAGCCTTCAATGCATTGGTGAATACGTCTGATCATGAGATTTCACATACTTCAGCTGCACTTCCTTCTTGCTGGTATACTCTCAGTACAAAATGAAATCTTGTATCTATGTGCATGCTCCTATAATGGAAAATAGGACTTTTCTTTAATGCAATTGAAGTTTTGTTGTCAAACAAAAATCTCAGTAGCTTCTTCATGTGACATATACATCATTTTTTAACATGTTTCTCAACCATACAGCATGACAAACAAAAGCAACAACAACCACATACTCTACTTCACATGTTGAAAAAGTTACGATGGGCTGCTTTTTTGAATTCCAAGTGTATACGACATCTCCAAGTCTAAATAGAAAACCAATGGCACTTCTAGTATTAACATCACCTCCTTAATCATTATCATTTTACCCAATCAGATTTTAATTCATGGAACATGAATAAAACAAACCGTAATCAAGAGTCCCTTTAACATATCTCAAAATCCTTTTACCAACTTTAAAATGAGTGACAATTGGAGACTTCATATATTGACTGATAATTTCAACTGCATAAAGAATATCAGGTCTAGAATAAGTTAAGTATCTCAATTTTCGAACAAGCCTTCTGTACAAAGTTGAATCCACCTTTTCACCATCATTAAATCTTGATAGCTTCACTCCACATTCAACTGGTGTAGAAATTGTTTAACAATTTTTCATGTTGAATTCTTTCAAAATCTTCACTGCATAATTCTTTTGAGACAAAAATGCTTCATCATATTGCTTCGTTTCAATTCCAAGACAATAGAACATAAGCCCTATATCAGTCATCTCAAATTTTGCAGTCATCTCCTTTTTAAATTCATCAAATAAGTATGAATTATTCCTGTAAAAATAAAGTCATCAATATACAAACAAACAATTAACAGATCCCCCATTCTCCTTTTTCTTCACAGACTAAACTTTTGGTGCTTGCTTTAAACCATATAAGGCCTTTTTCAACTTCAACACTTTAACTTTATGACCTTTGACAATATATTTGGGAGGTTGTTCAATATAAACATCCTCCTCCAAGTGTCCGTTCAGAAATGCATATTTGACATCTATTTGATAAATTCTCCATTTGTTTTGTGCAGCTAATTCCATGATTAATTAACCTAATTGTTTCCAAATGAGCAATTAGATCAAAGACTTCATCATAATTAATGCCTCGTTGTTGGATCTAACTCTTAGCAACTAATCTAGCTTTGAACTTCTGTACTTCTCCTCTTTCATTTTTCTTGATTTTGTAAATCCATTTGACACCAACAATATGCTTGTCTTTTGGAAGAATTTGCAATCACCATGTATCATTTTTGTGAATGGAATTTATTTCTTCATCCATGGCCTTTCTCCCATTTTGATCTTTTACTGAATTTTTAAAGTTTTATGGTTCTGCACTTGCAAACAAACAAAAGATAGAAGAATCATTGATTTCATTAGTGTTTGAATAAATCTCTTAAAGGCTTCTCATCTTTTGAGGCCTTTTGAAGGAGCTTGAAAGCCTCAAATCAAAATGAGTTCCTACTAGAGAAGACACTGTAGGAGACATAAGCTGCTCATTTTCATTTTGAATAAAATCAGCATCAAATATTAGAAGAAAGTTGTAATCTTCCTCTTGGTTTTTCCAGTTCTAGAAAGCATCTTCATCAAACTTGATATCTCGGCTAACAACATTCTTCTTGCTTTAGGCTTTTAGAGTCTATAACCCTTAGACTTTGTATCATAGACAATAAACACAAGCTTCTCACTTTTTATCATCTAGCTTTACTCTTGTTTCATCGGCAACATGAGCATACACAACACAACCACAAACTCTTAAATGAGAAAGAGTTGGTTTTTTTAACCTCTCCATGCCTCTTAAGGAGTAATTTTCTACAAGTTTTTGGTCGAACATCTGTTGGCTAAATATACAACTAAAAATACAACTTTTGCCCAGAATTCTTTAGGCATATGTTTGCTCTTTAACATGCTTCTAGTCATGTCAAGAATGGTTATGTTCTTCCTCTTCACAATACCATTTTGTTATGGCGACCTTGGGAGGGTCAAGAATCTTCTAATTCTATGATACTCGCAAAAATCAACAAATTGTTTGGAAGTGAACTCACCACCTCTATCTGTTCTCAAGGCTTTAATCAAATAGTCACTTTCATTTTCTACCAGCATTTTGAATTTTTTGAAGGTCTCAAAAGCTTTAGATTTTTCCTTCAAAAAATAAACCCACATTTTTCAACTAAAATCATCAATAAACAATAGGAAATAATTGTTCTTATCAAGAGAGAGAGGATTAGTTGGTCCACGTATATCAGCATGTACAAGTTGGATTGGCTTTGATGATCTTGAAAATGACTCCTTTGGAAAGCTATTTCTGAAATGCTTTTTATAAATACCACCTTCACAAATCTGATTTAGATGATCAAGAAGAGGCGAACCATGCATCATCTTTTCTTTCACTAATTGCTTCAAACTATCAAAGTTCAAATGTCCCTTTCATTGATGTCAAAGCCAAGAAGAATCAAACACATAAACTTGCAAACACTTCACATTATTAGTTTAAACTTTAAGAGAAACCATTCTGTTGTTTCACATTTTAACTTAAATCAACTTATCTTCACAATCTTTAATCATTAGTCCAACATCCTTTAATTGAATATCATAGCCTTTCTCTAAAAGTTAGCCTAAACTCAAAATGTTTATTTTAAGCAAAGGCACATATTATACTTGGGAAATAAATTAATGAGATGCATTTTTAGCCAAAATCAAAATATTACTTATCCTTTGAACATTCACATTTTTGTCATCTCCAAAAGAAATAGTTCTTTTAAAAGATTCATTCAAAGAAACAAATATTTTTTTCTTGCCTGTCATGTGGTTGCTTGCACCTTTGTCCAAAAATCATGCTTCTTGATCTTTTTCTTCATTATATGTTAACAAGAAGGCTAATTCTTCTTCATTTTCTCCTTTTACATAGTAAGCGTTGTTTTCCTTTTCTACTCCATTTCTACATTTAGAGGCATAATGGCGATATTTTTTATAGTTATAATAATGTACATCAGCTCTTTTAGCACACCTTTTGTGCCAAGTTCCCCTGTCGCGTCCTCTTATTGGTTGTCTCTGATTTGAATCTTTAGAGTTGTTGGAGTCTCTATTAAATCTTCCTCTTCCTCTTCGTCGATAATTTCCATGTCTATGACCATGCAATCTACCTCTTCCTCTTCCTCTTTGAGTAAAATCCTTTTTTCTTCCTTGTCTTTTAAAGACAATTTTGAAAGAATTAACTTGATCATATTCAGCTTCCTTCTCTATCATTTGTTCTTCACAAGCTTGCAATGAGCCTATTAACTCATCAATAGACATTAAATCTAAATCCTTTAATTCTTTAACCATAAAATCTTTTCAACAATATGAGAATCTTGTAGAGTTTCTCTTTATCTTTTGAGTTGGTTAACAACTGACTGAACTCTAGAAAAATATGAAGAAATTGATTACGAGCTTTGCATCTTGAGAGATTCAAATTCATCTCTCAAGGTTTGATGATGTACTTTGAGCTTATTACTACCTTTGAATGAATTCTGCTGAATTTCCCATGCTACTTTAGCAGTTGAAGCACTCAAAACTTTTTTAAACATGCTTTCATCCAAACATATATGAATGAGAGTCAAAGCTTGTTGGTCATTCTTCTGAGCTTTTTATAGTGCATCCCTTTATGCTTGCTTTAAATCATCTTCATTTTTAGGTTGTTCAAGTCCTTTCTCAACAACATCCTATAAATCTTATGATCTAAGCAAGGCTTTCATACAAATACACTAATTATCATAATTATTTTTGGTGAGTTTCGGAATTGAAAGGAAAACATGCCTACATTCATCATTATTGGACGAAAACTCTAAAACTCTTTGGAGGTATGACCAAAAATACCAAAAACTAGATGGTGTCATTAGCCAAAGTGGTATGTTCATGGCTAGTGACCTTTGTTGCTGGCAACGGTAAGAAACTTGAAAAAAAGTTGGCGTTACTTTGGGACACTCACTTCTCCTTCAGTCCCCCATGCTTGATCTTCTTGAGCTTCATGGTGAACTCGAAACAATCTCTAAGCAAAAAGGCACGTTTGACTGTTGAGAAGGTTAAAGAGACAATTTGGTTACCTAACAATCCAGTGGTTTCTTAAGGGATCTTTGGAACCTAAAAAGTATGAAGGACCACATACAGCAGAATCTCTTGCTAAGTTTATGATTAATGAACGAGCGACCTATATGAAGATTCAGAAATCTAGTGGGTTTTGAGAGAAAACCAACAGTTGTTGAGAAAATTAAAAAGATATGCTCTAATGCGAAAGTGTAGAGGAGCAAACGTATATGCCAGCAAAATTTCTTCCTTTTTACTTGTTCTAGCTATGGTAGTGTATCAAGGACTCTCTTTTGTGGCTGATTAGTTTTAGAGCAAGTATACAGGAAACAAACGTTGGCTTCTATTATAAGATGGATGCGTGTGAGTTTGAGGAAGAAGAAAAACATTGACAGTTGGGCAAGTTGCTCTAATAATACTTTGTTAGGAAATAGAGAAAAAGATGAAGAGACCCAGAGAAAAAAACAAAGAGAAGCTATAACGAAAAGCTTTTGGGTTGAACAACTATCGTTTTTTTTTTGGATGTAAGGGAGGAAAACAAAAGACTACATGCCTAAATGTGGGTAAAACACCCCATTCATGTCACCGAGGATAGAAGAAATGGAACTTAGAGGTGGAGACTGGAGACAAAAAGCTCCGATACCAAAAGACCTTACAAAGTGGGCTAATTAGTCTACACACCGATTACCCTCCCTGAAAATGTGATGAAAGCTAACCTCCCATGGTCTTGCCAATAACTCTCGAATGACCACCCATAAAGAGATACCAAAATAGCTCAAATTACCTAAAGAAAGAAAAATGTTGATGACCTCCAAAGAATCCACTTTAAACTCAACTTGTCGATAACCCAAGTCCCAGTCAAGAGCTAGGCTTGTATGAACTCTTAAAGCTCAACAATTAAAGGCAAGTAATAACCAATATTGTGAACAAATCCTCCTAGCCATTCTCCTGATCCATCACACAATAAACCTCCTGTAGTGGCACAATGAGCAAAAGGATTAACAACACCATCTGTGTTCCACTTCAGGCACCCTTCTTTAGGCTTGGTCTAACCCACATAGTGCATATTTGCACCACTAATCTCATTAGTTGCACAAGATAGCGTAGACACGGCCTTTACAACCCCAGCTACATAATTTAGAACAATAGAAGAACTAATCCTATCTCTAGGCCAAGAGAAGTTATCATTAAACAAAGATTTGTTCCTCCAGTACCAAAGAAACCAGCATGCAACCCCAAAAATAATGGACCAAGCAATTCCTCACACCTCAATAGAAGTAAGATGATTATTGGTTAGCCATTCTAAATTGCCACCATTAAAAAACGTTGCATTAACCACCTTGCAAGGAAAAAGAGTCCAAAATAACTACACTCTCAGATAGTCCCTTACGACATGTAAGCAAGTTTTAGGAATACCAAAAAAGCTACACTTGATATCATTGGTTAAGTATCTTAGAACCCATTGCTGATTTGTTAAGAGCTTCTTTTTAGCTAGGAACCATAAAAACAACCTGATCCTATGAGGACCTGGCCAACACCACACTAAATCCCAAATTCTGCTTCCCACACCATCCTGAACATCCTCAATAAGTTAATAAGCAGATGCAGTAAAGAAATTACCATATGGAGAAGCTCCTCACGTTAAATGGTCATCTCAAAACTCCTCTTCTGAATGCTATAATGCTAGCTATATCCATATAGGAAAAAGAAGGAAGGAAATGTTGAAAGCTATCCCAATTCCAACCACCCCCCGTTCCAACAAAGTCGTTGACCTTTGTATTAATCATCTCAACAAGAATTTAAGTTAAAGCATGAATCAGAGGACCCCAATCACCTACCCCAGCATCAAACCAAAAATTTACTATACAACCATTCCCAACCTGTCATTTGGAACCCGCGAGAACAAAATGCCAAGTCACTGAAATTCCTTTCTAAACCCCCGATGCTCTATTGTTAGTTAGCGTCCTAGGAATATTAGTAATATCAAAACGGTACTTTTCTCGAAGGATACAAACTCACAAAGAAGAAGGATTCCTCAACAAGATCTAACCCAGCCTGGTAAACATGGCATCATTATTGGAATGAACTCACCTAAGGCTAAGACCACCCAAATTCATAGGCTAACAAACTAATTCCCAACTGACAAGATTAATCCTCCTCTTCCTTTTTTAAGACCCCCAAATAAAATCTCACATTAGCTTCTCAAGATCATTGCATAACTACCTAAGGAGTCTAACCATTTGTATGGTGTATATGGGCAGCGCTGCCAGGATTGATTGAGTAAGAGTTACCCAGCCAGCAAGCGATAGACATCTAGCACTCCAACCTTCAAGTTTGCAATGAGCATTATCAATAATATACTAATAAGTATTCCTCGTAGATCTTTCATGAATTAATGACACCCCAAGGTATTTCCCAAGATTATCTGTATGCTTGAACCCTAATATTTGGCTTAATGTACGAGCTTTAGATTGAGATACATTCTTGGAGAAATAAATTATCATTTTTTCATCACTAGCCTTCTGCCTTGAAGATTACAAAAGATCTATAACAATTTGGATACTGTTTCCACTTGCTTATCTGAAGATTCAACAAAGAATATAAGATCATCTGTAAAAAATAAATAAGAAAGACGAGTCCCTCCTCTACTAAAAAACATAGGTTTCCATTCACCTTACTTAATTGAATAATTAATAAGATGACCTAATCTCTCCATACAAAGAACAAAAAGATAAGGAGACAGGGGATCACCTTGCCTAATACCCCAAAATGGAACAAAATGGTCTGATAGGTCTCCATTCCAACAAACTTGCATTGGCACCAAGGAGACACATTTCATAATTAATCTGATCAAGTCTTCCGAGAACCCATTGTCTTGTAAGGTATCCTGAATAAAATCCTAACGAAGTTTATCATATGCTTTCTCCAAATCTACTTTAATTGTAATGAAACCAATTCGCCCTTTCTTTCTCTTTATCGAATGAATGGCTTCCTGGGCAATAATAATGTTATCAGTAATTAACCTACCCGAGATGAAACTGCATTAGTTAGGAACCACCAAATTATCCAAGAAAGGTGTTATACGATTCACTAAAATCTTTGTAATGGTCTTGTATATCATAAAGCATAGACTTATCGGCCTGAATTGAGTGATATGCTTAGTCAATGGAACTTTTGGGATCAAAACTAGAATCTTTTGAATTAGATGTGACTCCTATGTCTTATGCTTAAATACCTTCCAGACAAACTCCACCGTAGATTGACCTAGTTGGTCATATTACTTTTGAAAGAAATAAGCACTAAAGCCATCAAATCTAGGCATTTTATTTTGGTTCATTTCAAACGTGGCTCGTTTGAATTCATGAAGAATAGTCTCCCTAGACTATGCAAAATGTCATTGGATAGCCTAGGAAACACTCTTGAAATGGGAAGCCCACACGCATCACCAACCTCTTCTGAAAACAAATGTTTGAAGTAATCTTTCACAAAGTCACATAACAAAACTGGATCAAATACAATATTTACAGCAATTTCCTTTAGCATATCAGCTCGTAGTTTCTTCCTTTTTTCCATAGTGAGTCTATGATAGTACTTCGTATTATAATCTCCCTATGACATTTAAGGACTTGAATAAGATCCCCACTAAGCATCTCCTCTAACTCAATAAGGGATTCAGAGTAATGCCACCCAGTCTAGCCAAAAGCCTCCTTTTATGATGAAAAATATTTCCAAAGTCATATTTGTTCCAAAGACTCAACTTCTCAGAGAAAATTGTTAGAGAGCCACAAAAATCCTTCAAATCTAGTTTCCAGGTCTCCTCTACAAATACAAGAAAATTTTTGTTAGCCAACCATGCAAATTGAAATCTAAAACTCCTCTTTCCGCTAGCCCTAATATACTTATGTTCAAACTTCACTAACAATGACCTATGATCCGATCCCAAAAACTACAAGTGACTGTTTGTTGTATCTGGAAAGGAGTCCATCCAAGATGAGGAAAACAATGCTCTGTCTATCCTTGCCTGGATAGTGTCCCTAGGCCAAGTAAATCATGGACCCATATGACCTAAATCATGCAAACAATGCAACCAAACACACTTTCTGAAATCCTTGCTAACTACTGGTATAGACTGAGAACTTCCTCTTTTATCAGAACCCTCCAACTTAATGTTAAAATCGCCACCTAACAATCAATCCTCAGAAGCATGACGTGCAATCTTTTGCAAATTATCCCAAAGGAACCTATGAAGATGGTACCATGGACTCGTATATATTGCTGTGAAATAAAAAACAACCCCAATATAATCGATCTTGGTATGCAGAAATTGACGATGAGCTACCAAAATTGATACCACCAACTCCGACTTCCACAATAACCAAATCCCTCCTGTGAAACCCTCTGCTTCAGCCTAAAATGAAGAATCGAAACCCAAATTATTAATAACTTCCTCGTCTCTATATCCACTAACTCTTGTCTTAATAAGAATAACCATAAGAGGATTATGCATCTTAATGAAATTCTTCAAAATAGGTTGAAAGTTGACACCCCCAGCCCTTTGGCAATTCTAAATTAAAATAAGCATTACACAACAAAAAAAAAAATGGAATGGAACCACTCTCTTAAGCTTAGGTGATATCCTTAAAACAATATCTTGCACCAGCTGTGCTACATCCTGGGGTTTGAGGCACCATTTTTTCAATTGATTCCTAATCTTTATGGTCTTCCTCCATCTAATTCTCCTTCTCGTTAGTATTTGGGGGTTTAGTAGATGGTAACATGAACTCATTATGGGTGCACGATATAGGTGTATCAGCAACTTCCTCCTCCCCATCCACTGGATCCACACAATCCATATCCTCCTCATCCCAAAGCATAAACAATTTGCCCTACAGACCACTCCTTATGTGAGGGAATACTCACAAAAACATGTTTATCTTTTGTACATTGCATGGGTTGCACCCTAGCAACCAAAAAAGAAATCTCCCCTATATTTTCCTGTTGGACTGCTCGTCCAGATGCATCTAACATATTAATAGCAACGGCCTTCCACTTATTGCTAATATTAGATATGGCTTTGGACCCATTAAGAAGTGAACCCTGTCCATTAGAGTTCTTCCTATTAATGCCCAATGGCTGGCCCAAATCCACCCATTCATTGAATTGAGAAGTCTGACCAATGTTATTAGGCGCTAGTGGATGGTTATTGACCTCCCTAAATTTTTGATAGTTGATAATATTGAGAAACGAGATCCTCGTGCCTGAGTTAAAGTACCTTAATTACGAGAATCCCTTTGATCTTGGTTCATTATTCATGGCCAACTGACACACCTTTGAACCTGGATCCATAGCTTCTAAAACTCCTTAGTGACTACCTTTGCTGGATTCTAATTAGCCGCTGGAATCTCCCCTTCAGGTACTGATGCCCCTGCATCATTGTTTGGTGCATTTTGTTGCATCTCTCCCTGCGCACTAGCCTTTACTGGGTAGATGGTAGCATCATGACCCACAATTTCATATGAAAAACAAATATATAGAAGACTTTCATATGCTACTTTTATCTCTTCACCATACAACTCAACCCGAGATCGAAGAAGTGCATTGAGATCAACATCCATCATTACTCTCTCATACTTTCCTCTTTCAGAATGTTTAGTAGTGTCATCTATCTTGATGGTATGATTGATAAGATTTCCAAGTGCCGTGAGAATCATTGGGTGATAGCGAGAGATAGGCAAATTTGGGAAACAAATCCAAACCACAGGCCTTGAAATCTTTCCTTGCGATGGACGAAAATGAGAATGCCAACGCTAAACAATTAGAACCTAATCTAGAATCACCCAATGGCCCTTAGTTAAGTCATGAAGAAAATCATCCTCATAAATAAAATTTGATAGAAAATAATCATTCTCCAAATCAACCACTTTTATAGGCCCCAGAAGGTTTCCACATCGCCTTTAATCTAGAAGAGAGCATCTTGTACCCAATGCGTTTATTAAGGAGTTTCACAACCACCCCTTTCTCCCACTGCTTATCTAATTTCGTTTTGAATGTGTTAGAAAGTTCTAATCCACTTCCAAAATCCTCATTTACCACGACTATATCCCCCTCTTCAAAATCTATTGGATCCTCATCTGTCCATTCAAGTTTAGCCTCCCTTCTTCCATTGGAGCACTAGTCACTGCCGCACTATAAATAAGTTTGTGTTTCAATGGAAGAAGCTCCTCCTCTCTAATTCGTTTACACACCTTATTGGCTAGATGGCCGTCGCGGTTGGATTATGATTCAGAGCGTATGGAAGCATCCATTTTTCCCTCGTGATACATTATATCACAACTACATTTTTCTTTTTCATTAAAGCATAAAACTAGTTATATAGAAATACAAAACAACTCTCACTATAAGAATAACATACTGTTCACAAGATTTTTTGGATAAAACGTTGCGAAATGTTCAAACTTTTCGTGACATTTAAAAAATGTCATGAAATGTTCTATTTTTTGCGATGTTTTATAAAAATGTCGCAGATTTGATAAAACGTTATGAAATAGAAACCGTGACGTTTTGTCGAAGAAAACTTCACAGAAAGCTTAATTCAATAGTCCTGGTTTGGGACTCTTCATTACTGTCTTTCCCTTCTCTTCTCATTTCAAAGCCGAAACCAAAACTCCCTCCTCACCACTGCTTCTGTGTCACACCCAGACGCTTAAAACTTCACCTTTCTCACTCCGTTTCTTCTACTCTCTCTCAAAATAAAATCCCACTTCTTGTCCTTTGTTCCCTTTGTTTTCCAGACATCGGATTGGGCCTAACATAAGGAAGACAAAAATATTACCATTACATTGTCTGACTATGAGCAAGATGACCCGTCTGGGGAAACCAAGAGAGTGGCAATATTGAAGCAACTGGAGCATCCGACTTGGAAGCTGAGGGGGAGGATTCAGTTACTGAGGCCATTGGAGGTGAAGGAGAGAGCAAATAAGATGGTGACGAAGCTTTTGAGCCGTCACTAGAGGATGTCAAAATATTTGTTGGGAATTTTCCTTACAATGTTGACAATCAGAATTTGGCTATGTTATTTGAGAAAGCTGGAACTGTTGTGATTGATGAGGTTAGCTATTTCCATGTGTTAATTAAGTATTAAGTTTTTTCTTGTAGATTTAAGGAGCTCTGGATTTGCTTTACGCTCAGTCGAATTTTCTTATTTACGTTTGGGCGTCTCTTCAGTTCAAGTGGATCCAGCTCGAGAATCCTTCAATCTTTGTCATGCTCGAGTGCCTTTTGTTTGGTTTTCTTCCGTTCATTGCTTCGAATCTCTTATTTTAGGCTACAATCTTAGTCGTTGGTATGCACAACGCCACTTACTATTTCATGACTTTTAATTAAGTTTTCTATTGGATTTTTGGAATTTCTCGTGCGTCTTCATTAAAAGCTAAACAAGAAGTGAAGTATCATGGTGGTGAAGCTCTTGATGATAACTTCATTTTAAGCACTCTTGAAAGTTACTTTCATGCTCTGAATTTGCTCTTCTTTCCTTTAGTTTTCTATGTTGTTTCTCATCACTCGGTTGTCTTATCCTCTACTGCTTCTGTTTGCGATTTGTTTCTGCTCTTTTTTATCCCTTTCTTGTTCTTGCTCTATACGTCCCTAAGGGGTGAACTTTGGTAGTTTACTAAAAATGCCCACTAGTTGCATATGATTCGCGTGGGGAATGGTACAGTGGCTTGGGTTATTATGGTGATAACTCTAGAGGTTAGAGTTATGTTCCATTCGTTTGGGTGATCCTTTCAGGTTCCCCTATCGTTGAATTATTTCTTGGTCACAATGGTTATCCTTGGAGGGGCTGCTGAAGTTGGGTTTTGTGCGCTTGGTATGATTTTAGCTGCTTCCAGCTCTTTGGCTTTCACTACGTTGGATGTAGTTATTAGTGCTGCTGGAGCTATTATTGTGGGTTTTCCCATCCTAGTATATACTTCACTCTCTCAAACTTCAAATTTCTCGTTTAACTGCAATAATATACAAGATGCATATGCGTTGGATATCAAACATTCCTTAAAGAATAGACGTCTTATGGATGAAGTCAGGCAAATAGATACAGTTCAGTTAACCTTGTGCAAACTAATCAATAATATGGTGTTGGAAACATTAATCATCACTTCATAAGCTTCAACACAATTTGCGATGCCACTCAAGTAAATTTTCTTCTCCGATCTTATGATTTTGTCTGTCAAGTTATTATAGCATATTTGTTGTGATATTCTAGAGTTTTGTTTTAAAGAATTTTTAACAACTTTTTGGTGGTTACTTCACCCTTTGAAGTTTAAAATAACATGATGAAACTGGAGAATTTTGTCTTCTTCTAAAGGAGCAGTGGAAAGGTGGGATTGGATCCTAAACCATACATAATTGTAAGGGATTAGCTAGGGGAGATGATGCCTACTGCTAATTGCTCGGAGAACATTGATTTTGTTCTTGTAACTTTACTGTTTTGTGCTAAATTTTTGCATTTAACAGGAACGACAAGATGCAATTTTCAAGATGGTGGAGGAAAAGTTGGATCTTTTGTTAGTCATTAGTGGGTGGAATTTGAGCAATACTTCACACCTTTAAGAAATTGGAGAGCTCAGAGGAATTCTTTCATATTGGATTGATAGTGAAAAGCGAATAGGTCCAAGAAACAAGATAGCTTACAAGTTGAATGTAAGTGTAGATGTTTGAGTTGGCTTTTAATTAGAAAATTTAAGTTTTTAAGCCCATCTTTAATTGGTGCACATCAATTAATATATATTTTGTCTCAATAGCATGGGGAGCTGGTTGAGAAGGATAACTGGCTACTAGAAGGTTCGATTACCATTGGTGTAACTTCTGGTGCCTCAACTTCGGACAAGGTAAAGTTATCTATTTTTTCTTACCAATTTTCATTAAAATGCTCTACATCCATTCTAAGTTTCAAATTTCAAATGTCGGTACTTTCATCTACTCAGCTATGATCTCATGCTTTGGAACTACTATATTAGTGATGAAGTATGGAAGCTAAGACTAGTAGTATGTCTTGGTCAAATCTTTACCAGGTTGTGGATGATACACTTATCAAGGTGTTTGACATCAAACGTGAAGAAGCCTTGGAGCTAGCATAATTTTGATGAGCATATGTACGCGGAGATAATTAGGAAATCCCTATTAGATTATGCAACTCAATGCATAAAAGGGACTACACGATGTGATATTGTATCTTGGTCATAGAGGGATCTCTTCTTCAATCAACTTATGACAACAAGCACTTGGCATTTGATATACTGCTACTTCTTCTCCCAAAATCTTCATATTAATTAGTGTATTATGACATATTTGCAAATTACAATTAGTGTATTTTGATATTAATTAGTGTATTATGATATGTTTGCGAATTGCAATTAAATAATACATTGTTTACAGGTATGAAATTCTTGTGATACATGAATAATTATTTAAATTAATGATATACTAAAGAAATTAAAGAATTATTAAATAAATAAAATTTATAAATAATATTGAATAATTATTAAACAAACAAGATTAAAAATTTGTATTTTAAAAAATAATTATTAAAATTAAAAATTATTAAATTAATATGATTTTCGAAAAAATGGAAAAAATGGAAAAAAATAATACAAATAATAATAAAAACATCGCGGAAGACAAAAACATCGCGAAATGGGAAGACCAAAGGAGAGGAGGGGTATTTTTGGAAGGATAAGACTAAAATGTGGTCTTGTTTAAGAAGAAGAAGAAAAAAACGTGAATTGGGAGAGAGGTGTGAGAGATATAATAAGAAGTATACGGGCCCAGATGAAAACAACAGTGAGCATCATAAATCCAAATACAAGTATATTCTAGAAGCAGCAAATATTCTCGAGAGTTCTACATCCTGCCAAAAACAAGAAGAGAAATAACAAATCAAAGAGAGAAAAACAGAGAGATTTCGGTGGTTGAGAGAAAAGAAGAGAGTTGAGCTAGGGTTTCTTCATTTCTTAGCTTTTGAGAGAGATT
>JANSVA010000217.1:23665586-23677576 GCA_025504915.1 Erythroxylum reticulatum
AGAATATACCCCATGAGAATGGCATGTTAGAGCAATCACATTCACTTCATATGGCATTATAAAGAACATAAATATTTTAAAATTTCAACTCATCCCATTTCATTAACAAAGATGTTTTACATTGTCATTTCATTACAAAACATTCATATATTTACATAATAAAACCATCTTTGAGTTCACACTATTTATATAAAATCTCCTACAAGAGAAGAGAAACTATGGAAAAAAACTCTATCTAAATTCCTCAGATGATAGCTGATTAGACCTTTGAGCCATTTCTTATTCCCAAAATGAACAAAACTAGACACCAACTAGATTGCTTTATAAGCAAGGTCTCCTTTTAGTACCTAAAAATCAACATTGTAATTTTGATGAGTTTTGCGAACTCAGTGAGTGAACCATCATCGATATCTTCACTCAAAACATATCATATATGTTTTGATAAAACTCAACTCAATCATTATAATACATCATACAGATTTATGCCTTCTATATCACAATATACATCATGCTTCAATCAACACCTTAATAATACAATCACTTTACTTAATCATTTCAGAAACACCTTCTGAATGCAAAAACTTCATATAATCATCTCATAATATTTCACAATGTTATCACATAATTCAAAATTCATTTGCAATCATTTCCATAAACACATGTAAAGATATAAATGCAAATGCAAATAAGACTCACTTCCATTTTTACTTTGTTATGATCGAGTGCCTATTTATCAGTTATCGATCTCGTATCTGTTGTGGATACCAAGCTCATTAAACATTGAGCCTAAGGCTCTGAGTATACATATTTGTGCTTGAATCTCATTTCACATAGGCTACTCAGATCACAACTCCATTATGTGAACATGCATATTCATTTAATGAAATGCAACATTGTATAATAATATATCATCAGTCACTTTTCAGTTGAGAAACACATTCAATTACCACAATTCATTGAATCTATGTCCAATATTCAACATATAGTTGAGAGGTCACTTTCCTTATTCATATTCAAATCACAGACACTCCCAATACAGTCTCAAATATTAAGCTTCTTGGACAATCAATTGTTTGGAATCATCAATATCACAATTATAACAATACGAATTCAATATAGAGAAATCCAATTTAATAAAAACAATATGAAAAGAAAACATTTCTAATCGAGGTCACACATGTAGGTTACTCATAGTACACTCCAGTTAGCTATTGACTCGATGAACTAAAAATGTTTGGACAGTGTTGGTCCATTTGTGCCTCTAAATTAAGCAATACATATATGTACACATAACTAACTTGTTTAATCAAATAAGTACTTAATCATATAAATGTATACGTGTTATGTTCAATGCATGCTCAATTGATTATCCCAGGTATGTAACCTTATTCACAAATCTTAATCATTTGTACACTGTGACTTGTACATCATCTAGTTTGCAACTAGGTTTATGCTTTGGGTAAGTTTAATTACCCTAAATTCATCAATTATGCATTCATCAATTCTTTCCAAGCATTAAATATTCACACAATTTCCTAATTCTCATTCAATCACACCTAATTCATTTCTTATATCCTTTTAATCTCATTTGCATTTACATGAACATCTTTATATCATTAACAACTCATATTTCACAAATTCATACACATTGATATCAATCATTACATTCCTTAATTTATAACCTTAATTAACAACTTAAACTTATCAAACACTTAATCACTTAATCAAGTAACTTTCTAGGTTCATTTTAACCCCAATCAAGTCCAATTACACCATTATAAAGTGTCATAACCTTATATAGTCTAACAATTTCCTAAAAACAACCTTTTCCCCTTCCAAAGTACTTCCCACGACCGTGGGAAGGAGCCTTATAATTCCCACGATCATAGGATGAGTGAACTGAAAGTTCACTTACCTATAACCTTCATTTTGCTTCTAATTTTTACTCCTTTTTGCTCCTTCCAACTTACCTTCACCAAAATCTATCAATTTCACTTCAATTCTAACTTATTCAAGCTTCAATCCCTTATCAAATTCATTTCCAAATCCAATTCAAAAATCATTTAATAGAAAACTCACAAATTATGATCTTCCATGCAGTAAAACCAAAACAGAATTTGTCATTCATTTGATCATACATGTAGTTCTAATTCTTTCCTATTTTAAGATCATTATATTAGCACCTTTCTTTAACATCAATTCACCTTCCTTTTAATTTAAATTTCAATTTAATTCATTCATATAAAGAACCTGTAGCATACGATTCATACATCAAGAACACAACATAAAATATTCAAGTTCTTTCATCAAATTCCAGCACAACCTCTTCATCAACATAACATGCAATCTATCCCCAATTCAAACAACATAAACTTTCTACTATAATAAGCCATAAAGAACAATCTTTTACTTACCTATTTAGGTCCATTTTCATCTCAATTCATTAGGTCAACTTTGCCTTATATGTACGCAAGATTCATCACAGGTTCCAAGTAACAATAGGATGATTTTTGGTTAGAAGAAGAAACAACACTAATCTAATTCTTTAAATATCTTATGAAAGGTAAAAGTTTGGATTATTGATGTAGCAATTGGACATAAGCATGACAAAACTCAGGGATATAAAGGTGGAGAGGATTTCGGTGGTATGTGAGAAGAAAAAGAGTGAAGAATGAACGTAGCTGAAATTACACCTGCAGGAGCTTAACACCTAAGGTGCAAGGTGTCACCATCTTAAGTTGACATATGTCCATAGGCATGGTCTCCATTTGTCAAGTATATAAGCTATTGTATGTCACTTAATTATTTAGTCCACTTGTCATATAACCATTGTTGCCATTTTTCAATTAATAACTTACGCCAAATGTCAGTCATTCATCTACATCAAATGTCACTTATCCATAGGCTTGATCATCCTAATTTTTCATGTATCCATTTTTCTTACCATTTAGCATTTTTCCTAGACTAAATATACATTTTAATTCATTAATTTTCCAATTATACCATATTAATTCCAAATTTAATACTTGTAATCAATCAAACCAAAATGCAAGGTATAAAAAAATAAACAATTCATATCATGATCATTTAAACCTTTTCATACCCCAGAATAAGTCAATTAAGTGCATATACATTCTTTGCAATGTGTACTAAATCATAATTTATGTGTGTATGCTATTGATATGCGTGTGAATGCAATGAGATTCATGAATTTTTAATGTTATAGCTTTTATGTAATAGTCTAGGGTTTTAATCCCTCAATTTGAAAAATTGGCCATTACAAGCATTCAATTGATAAAATAGATAGCTAAAAGGACGACATCACCCTAATACCCCTTTGGATGATTGATGGTGAACATGAGTGATCGAGCTACCTCTAGAATATGTCTATTATTCTTTTCGATAACTTTGTTCTCTTCATTAATATAGGCACAACTGGTTTGATATATTATTCCATAGGAATCTAGATAAGCACAAAACTTTTCTTCCATATAATCTAGTTTATTATCAGATCTCTAGATTTTAACTTTAGCATCCTGTTAGGTACAATCATTTTATGAAAAGACTAAAAGCACAATAAAATGTCACTCTTGGCTGTCATGAAATATACCTAAGTTAATCTTATGCAACAATCAATAAAGACCATAAACCATCTATGGCCAGAAAGAGAGGGATTTTAAGTAGTACCCTAAACATTAGAGTGCATTGTCATAAAAGGAACAAAACTTTTATTATTAGATAAATGATAAGAACTTCTCATATGTTTGATAAGTTCACATGCTTCAGTAAACGAAGAATTAAATAATTTCTTTTAAATAAGCTTGGATATAATTTTTCTAAAGCAAAAAATGAGGGATGTCTTAACCGCCTATGCTATTGTAGAATTTCCTTCTTGATCTCATCATTCCCAAAAGACACTTGATGAGTAGCTGTCATGGAATTTTCTTCCAAGATATATAAGCCATCCTATAGTCTACCAATTCGAATCCTCTGCCCTAAGAATATAATAGTCACGAAAAAATTCAACTTTGCAATTAAGACCCTTAGTGAAAGAACTAACATAAAGAAGATTGATAGGAAAAACAAGGTTCGTGAAAAATTGATGATAAAGTGATATTAGGAGTACAGTTAATAGAACTTGTAACCAGATACGGAGGTAAAATACCCATTTGTTATTCTAACATTATCCCTTTTTTTATAAGAATACGTTAAAATTTTATTTTGAGAGCCTGTCATATATCTATTAGCTCCAGAGTCTATAATCCAAGGACTATCTTTAGGATTTGAGTACCCAACACCTAATTTTGCAATATTTGATGTACTAATTGTGAAAGGAGAGTCCAGTTTTGAGAGAAGATTTCTTAAGTTCTCAAGTCCCTCATTAGATAAAACTCCAGTTAGCGTTGCTTCAAATGCTTTATTCGCTTCATCCAAGTGAGCATGGCCCCTTACCATTAAGTCGTCACAATTTCTATGACTCTAATATGGCCACTATGCAGTTTCTAGCAGGTTTCTTTGGTATGCCTTTGTTTTCCATAATAATCACAGTGCAAATGATCCTTATCAGATTTTGGCTTCTCAATAGAACTAGCCATTAACCCTACTTTCTTAACAATGGTTGTATATAGCATAACATTTCTTCTACTTTCTTCTTACTAAATGAGAGAATTTGTAATCTATATTGAAGGGAAAGGTTCTTTTCCAAGTATAATACCTTGTATATAATCATATTTTAGGTTAAGACCCGCTAAAAAAATCAAATACTCGATCTTCCTATATCAATTTTTGGAATTTAGTGACATATTTTAAGCATTATACTTGAAAATCCTAATAATAATCTAGTTCCTGACACAATCCACATAGCTCCATAAAGTACTATGATACAATCATATCTCTCTGTTTCATGTTATGCAGCTTATTACGAATATCAAAATTTTGTGCTTTATTACCTACTTGAGAGTTTGTCAAAGAAGCAACTTGCCATATTTTTGTTACAGTGTCAAGTAATAGATATATTCGAGCAATCTCTAGTTGCAATGAATTGATAAGTCATGACATCACGAGGGAATTCTCGAACTCCCAATGATTATAATCAAGATTGTTGATATCAAGTCTTTGACTATCACCATTAATGTAACCTTGTAAGCCTTTAGCTTTGATGAACAACAAATAAGATCTTGACCAAGCAATATAATTGGTTCCATCAAGTTTCACGGGGCTGATTTGAAGTGAAGGATTATTAAAACTCGAAAGGGTTACCCCTTTCCCATTTATCTTCTTTAGAACACTCAAGACAACTAAAAATATACCATTATACAGGATTTAAAAACAACCAAAGACTTCTGTCTTATTTTTCAATAGGTTATTAGAGGTTAGACACCTCAGTAAGGATGAACAGGAGTTAGCGACATTGGTGGTTCAAGACTTGAGATGAAAAGATGGCCAGAGGGTGGCACATGGACTTCATGCATGTTATATGTGAACGATTTGTGGTGGGGCATGGCGAAGCATGGCTGTATTGGTGATGTCGAGTTTGTCACAGATAGGGTCACCGATCGGTTCTGAAATAGGCTGGGTAGGCAGTGAGAGGAAAAGCACGTTGTTTTTGCATAAGTACAAACTCGGTCGTTCACTATTTTAAATAAAGAGAAATAGCCAAGGAAAAATTCTAGATTAAAGAACAAGTCCCTAAATCAGACAAGGCTCTGATACCTTGAAGAAAAAAATTCTATATAAATTAAGATATCTATACATAGGATTTCTATGGTATATATACAAGAGTCCTAGGAATAATTAAGAGATATTCTTAGTTATCAAATGTCCCAATTATAGGGAGATATCTCTTAATTATAAGCAGAGATCACTACAGATATCAATTCCTAAATATATACATAGAAATAATCTAATCTAATAACTCTAGTCAATAGAGGGCATTGTTTCAAACACTCGTGTGGCCAAGTCTAATCTTTTGTTACAGTAAGAATGATTTTCTTACTAGGCCTGATGAAAGGTTGTTTAAGCTTTGGGATAAACTTTATTATGTCTTTTACTTCTGCCTATGATTTAGTTCTTACTAATTTTGTTGCTTCTCTAACTTAAGTGTGAGGTGTAACTTAAGTGATTATGATAAAATCTGATAGAATATGTGTAGTATTGCATCTATTTTTTGATGAACAGAACTTCTTTTAGTAACTGCTCAGCTCCTGAGTCTTTAGAATAGAATATGAAAGGTTTCTATTTTGTAATAAAAGAATCGACCATAGTTACCTTAAGGAGATGTTGTAAACATTTAACAAATTCTTGTTAGTTGGTTGCCTTAGAGTGTTCTTAAATTTGTATACTTTTATATGTCTTGAGCAAATTGAATAGAATTTTGTTGGTGCCTCTATGATGAGTATTTACACACTAATTAATTTGCTAAAATATAATGTGCTGATGCCTTTCTTAGAATTTCTTTCAAGTGAATCAACATCTTTTTCTACATTTGATGTTGATAACCTAAATAACCAAGCAACAATAGACAAGACTTGCTTATCCAAGGGTTCAGTTTCTTAAATTTAAAGAAAATTTTGTTGTCTTGCAAGACTATGCAACTTTTCTCAGACTTTTTGACTATTGTAAGTTAATTCATTCGGGTTTTCTTTCTCCTTATTCCTAAATAATTTATCATGGAAATCTTTAGATTTGGCTATGGAAATTATAATTTGTTTCCAAAGTACCGCTTGTCTAGATATAAATGTTAGAGATGTGAATGACAATGTCTAACTAGAGGTTTGACATTTTAAAATTGATTCTTTTATTTAAAATAGCATCAATGACCCTTGGCAACTTGGTAATCAAATTGCCAAAGGCCGTTGATGATATTCATTTGTTCATTCTTCAACTTATTGTCTTATTTTCCAAAGAACATAATTTTAAAATTCAACCATAGAATGCTTATATTAGATTGTACTTCTAGGAATATGGCTTAATAAAGAATATATTTGCTAGTAAATGCTTCATGCGCATTCTCTTGAGTGTGGGTTATGCTAGATATTAAGATTGCAGTATTTTGATTAGATTGCAGAGACATAATGCATATTTTGCAATGGAGGCATCAAAAAATGTTGGATTGCTTTCTCAACTACTAAATTAAGTTTCGAAGAAGCACAAAATAAAGAGTTTATTGCATCTATAATGAGAGTCATTGAATTTAACGACCAAGATGTTGAAGGGTTTATATGTTTAGTTCATCTTGCAAGAGAGGCTTAGTGCCTTTTAGGTCTCAATGATGTTAGAGATTAACTTGAATCTATACATGTCATGTATTTTCTCATTTATTTTCCATTATGGGTTGTAGTAGAAAAAGAAGGTGAAAAGGTACAATGCAAAACATGTTAAGCTGTAGGTCACCAATAGCTCATACCTCTATGTACATTTGTTCAAAGTGGGATATATATGTTGAACTTGTGAACTATTTTTCAATAAAGCATGATTCATTTTGTATGTCGGGTTAGGGAAGATGGATAAATCCTTGTTAGAGTCTACTTTAGAGGCCATGCACAATTCTTTTCTTTTTTTATTATTTTAACTCCTCATTTTTACGCTAAAGGAATTAAAATACTTATTAACATGAAATTAGGAGGCAACCATTTTGATGAGGTTAATAGAGGGATCATTAGTCCATTTTCTATCAAAAGAATACATTTTTTATAGAGAAATTATTTTGTGGAGTTTTTCCTGGCTTTTCTATTTTCTTAATTAACTGAAGTTGTACCTTCTATTTTATAGATGTGCTGAGACTTTAAGTTGCCACTTTAACATTATCACAAAGTTTCATATTTTGTTCTTTTATTTTGGAATTAAAATGTGTATTCTTTTTTTAGGTTGCGGGCTTAAAGCTTTCTTAATTAGCTTGGGTTTTGTGGTTTATTTTAGTTAAGTGATGCAACAAAGAATAAATAATCTTCAGACTATTTTGTGGTGAATTATATGATTTGACATCTTGGTTAACATTTGCATCTTACCAATGATAGTCTTAAGTACTTATTTTTATCTTTTTTTGTTGAACATGTATAGGAAAATTACCACTATTGGACTGACTCAGCTGATGCTAGGATGAGAGGTCGTTCCAGTTCTTGCAACTAGTTGTTGTGGTGCATAAATTGAAGGTAAGGATGCCTAATACTCATGCGTAACTATGAACTACACATTAGCCCATTCAACATACTGAATACATAAGTGAATAAGCAGAGAGGATTGCTAACCTTTCCTTGATGCTTTATAAAAATTGTGAACCGTGAAGGCTACATTTAACTTGAAGCAAACTTAGGCATTGTCCTATATGGATTGGGCAATAATATCGGCTTATAGGAGTTAAAGTTTTTTCAAAATTCTCCCACATATTAGAAATTGTGAATCTTACCTCTTCTTTTCGCTGCAATTCATTTTTATAAACATATATGTTGTAGTAATGTAGAGCCAAAATTAGGTCTTAATGTGGTCTATTATTAGAAGATGATACGAGTGTGACCGATTTACAACCAAGATTTTAATAGTGAAAGATCGAAGACTAGTCTCCATGTATGTGCAGAAGTAGATTTTTGTCTACTCCATGTTCTTCTTCTTTTAAAGAATGATGGCATTATTGTTCTTAAGGATTTTATGTCTCTGATTGTTCAATCTTCATATTTGTATGTTAAGTAAAAGCCTTCATTCTTTTATTTCATCTTGTTAATAAAAAGTGAAATTCTTTGAAAGTTCTTCAATTTTAGTGATTATGTACTTGCTGAAAATGAATTGGAGACTTTTACCATAATCTAGTGATAGGTTGGAAGTAACTTCAAATTTGAGTCCTTTTAGATGGAATAATGAATTGATCATGCAATAGTTGCATTATTATGTAATATTAGTTTTTAGTCTCAAAACATTGTCTTGTTTTTTATATTAGTTTTTAACATGCAATATAACTTTGTAATTTAAATTAGTATGTAATAAGGTGTTTGATAGTTGTTATGTATGTATGAATGTATGCATATGGGGATATGGTGGCTACTTGTACAATAGACCCTGATACTAACCCAATTCACAACATTAGTCTTCTCTTCTAGACATCTAACCTATTCATCTCTTCATATAAATAAAGAAGGAAGGAAGGATCTTAATCAAGTGAAGTCAACACTAACAACTTCAAACTACATTATGTCCATTCTATTGCATAAGCAAGCATTGATCCTACTTAAAATAATTTTCCAAGAAACCACATTCCTATTACTAGCCATCAAATCAATCATATCCCAAGTTTAAGAAACCACATTGCACACTGTTAATGCCATGAGATGCTTCTGCCTTGTGTCAAAGTTCATTTTAAGAGAGAACTAGCTCAAGATTAAGAATATAGTATTTTCCCTTTATATGTACCAAAACCAAATTCCTACCATTCTTAATATCTTAGAAAGGAGAAGTAGCGAAGAAAAGGGGATACAATTTTTTTTCCTTTGCCTACTAAGTTAGATTCATTTAGATGTGAACTATTTATATAAATCAATTTTATGATTATTATTCTGATAATAAATATCATGCAGTCTATACCATCCTCTTCCACTAAAAACACTGGTGATTTAAAATATGATTTATCTCATGATTTAGATAAGCCCATTACTTTTCGGAAAGGTGTTAGAACTTGCATTAAACACCCAATTTTTAACTTTGTTTCCTATGACTCACTATCTCCTCCCTATAAAGCCTTTGTCTTGTCTATTTCCTTTGTGCCTATTCCCTATGATTGGACAGAAGCACTGGAAAATGTCCATTGGAAAGAAGCTATGGTTGAGGAGATGAAGAAAGACAATTGGTTGCAAATGGGTATTCACAGTGAAACATAAGCCAGATGGATCTATTGAGCGATACAAAGCAAGATTGGTGGCTAGAGACTTTACTCAAACATATAAAGTGGACTATCAGAAACCTTTGCTCCTATTGCTAAGATGACTACAACCATAATTTTACTATCTGGTGTAACCAACTTAGATTGGGATTTACAACAGTTTGATGTTAAAAATACTTTCCTTCATGGGGATCTAGAGGAGAAGGTGTATAAGGAAATTTCTCCTCGTTTGAAGATGAGAAGACATAAGGGAAGGTTTGTAGTGTTAGGCACCGATTTTGGAACCCAACTCTTACTCTGATACCACAACTATTGGGCACCAATTTCGAAACCCAACTCTTGCTCTGATACCACAACTATTAGACCCCACTTCTGGAGCCCAACATTCGGAGTCATAAAACGTGTGTTTATGCTTATTACTATGTAAGGTTATTCCAATTAACCCTCATTATCCATCCTTGGTTTATCTTCATTCTTTGATACCATAACCATCGGGCCCTATTTTTCGAATCATTTTTACACTGAAGCAAATATTCTATTATCAACTTCCATCCGGATATTGAACATCTAAGAGGCTGAATTAGAATTTGAACTCTTCATATAATTTGTAAACTACATCTCTAGTTTACTCCACATTGAAAATCATCTCAGTTGGAACCTTACAGATCCAGATATATTCAAAATGTCGAGGCATGTTTAGTAAAATAACACTAGTTCATACTATTCCAACAAATTCCTTTACTTTCCTTCAATCAAAACTTTTTTCCAATCAATTTGGAATGCTGCCAATTTTTTTGTTGAGAGATATCACAATATGTGAGGAATCTATTGTCTCAAGGGTCACTTCGTTTAGAGGTCGGATAACAAAGATTGGTCGGATAACAATTTCCATCCAAAAATTGTAAGTCTTAGGGACTAGGATAAAATTCTATTCCTTCAAATCATTTATAGCTCTATGTATCTATTTTTTTTAGACATAAGATTCATCTCATTTGAAGGTCGGATAACAAAGCTATGGCTAAAGGAAATCAAATAAGGTTTTGTCCTTAACCATATTAAACCTATTTCGGGAAAAAAAAAGGCATAAATTGCTCTAGGGATATTATATCAAAGTTATTCTTGAAGGATTCAAAAGAGGACTTCAATATCTACATCTTTTATAAAGATTTTGAAGTGAGATTTTGTCATCTAAAAGGTCAAAATTAGACCAGACGATAGGGTTAGATGAAACCAGATGAAGGGTCAGAGGAATTGGGAAAATTATCATAACTTTCCCTAGATATATTGGATTAAGCTGTTCTTTAGATGGTTCAAAAGAGAACTTCAAGATCTATAACTTTCACTTGAAGACAAATTCGATGGTTTGTTGGGTAAAAAATGGGACCAAACAAAAGGATCAGATGAACAGTGCACCAGATGATATGACATCATCACCAGATGAAGCGTCCTCACCAGACGAAGCATCCTTACCAAATGATATGTCCTCACCAGACAAAACATCCCCACTAAATGAAGCATCCTCACCAAATGATCCGTCCTCACCAGATAACACGTCATCACCAGACAATATGTCCTATACTCCTAAGCATCTCTACTTATAAGGACTATAACTTTTGACTCTAATACCTAAAAATTCTATAATATATACCGTTGAAAAGCTAGAAATATAAGCTACAACTTTTTGGAAAATAACTTTGTCTAATTCAACCTAGATTAATCTAGATTTTCCCCTAAAATCAGAACACGAATTCTTCCCTATGGAAGACTTCAAATTTTGCATTTCGCAAACTTGGAATGTCCTGAGCTTAACCGTTCAGCTACCAAATTGACTTCATTAAACTCTCAAATCTAAACTTCACCTTTAACTACATCTGATTGGTCATAATTCCTATCTTCCTTCCCGTAACAACTCACTTGTGCGTACATATATATATATATATATATATCAACGATTTATGCTCCAAAATCATCAACTCAGGATGATAACTTCTTCATGTATATCTAATTTTAACTCACATCATCCATACACCATTCACATTTCATTAACGTCAAAAGAATAAAGTTTTACAAATCTTTAATGGCATTCTAAGCCACATTACATCATCGTCTCAAAATCTCAAATTAC
>JANSVA010000217.1:23680655-23698429 GCA_025504915.1 Erythroxylum reticulatum
TACCACTTACCTGCTGAAACTCCAAAATCTTCAAGCCCTAACTCCACACGTTTAACGTACTTCACTGAGGACAATGATCAGTTTCTAGTTTTTTTTTCTCAAGGTAAAGGACACAAATGGCAAAGTAAGTTTAGTGAAGGAAAGGAAAAACACAGAAGTATGTTAGAAAGTATTTAATGGAAAAACTTTGGGTTTCAAAAGGAAGTTTGAAAAAGATGATAATAAAGAAGGGGCTTGGACAGGACTTAACCTGTCAACTCTCAAAGAATAGTAACCTACTTCTAGCAAGAGTACAAAAGCCTAAGTGAAACTTGTCACTTACCTAATACCCAAGTTCTAACTTAGTTTCTTTTGAAACTAACTCCTTTGACTGACATCTATAAAATCCAACTATCTCTAAAACTTCTTTTAATTTCCTGTTCCCTATTATATATGTCTTTCTCAATACTCCATAATTTCAAAGGTAACTCCCAAATTCACCAACATATACAAATACAATATTTCCACCAATCACTAATATTTCGAATATAAAAACATACATAACTCTAAAAATTCATAGATCAATCCAATTATACTCGGAATTATTCATGAATGCATGTACAATTATTTTCATGTGCAAATACATTCACTATTCATGTATAAGTGCATGGCATTTTTATGCATGAACATAGAAATGCATCTATAACTCTCATTAATCACTCACATTTACTATTCTAACCCTCCCACAAGAAATGGGATGTTACACTATTACTCCTCTTTCCCTTATCTACTTCTACTTCCTTTACTGTCCTACACCAAAATCATTGTTTTTAAGAAAAGGAAACATGAGCTCCATAAGTTAATAGTACTCTAGCAAGTGATGCTACATACAAAAGACTAAAATTTATATAACTCATCAAAATTGGAAACAAATAACTGTATTACCCCTACATAATATACCAACTGTTGTTCAACACCAACATAAACTAGCACAAGCATGGAATATCTAAAGTAGAAAGCAGTAGTTGATGCTGATGGGTTCTAAGTATTGGTTTTCTTACTAAAATAAAACCCTTCATTCTATCTGTAAATTTTTTTTAATAATTTGTCTTGTGATCTTAAAGAGAAAATAGACTCACATTAAACAAAACTTAAGACCATTTAGTTTAGGAAAGAATAGGACTTGATAACTAATACACAATAGTCATTTATCATGTGTTCTCCTACTAAAACTATTAATAACTCCATGTACCATTGTATTTGTGTGCAATAACTCTACACTAAAATTTTATGACCTTTCCCACACTAACGATTACTGTCGTTCTAAAACTTAATTTACATAAAATTCATGTCCAAGAGAGAGAGAGAGAAAGAGAAAGTCACATTAAGTAATAATCTGCTATATCAAATCAACTACTCAATTAATATTGCATTACAACTTTGACTTACAAATTCTAGCAACAGTACCTAAAATTTCATTTTCATCATCTCCCCCTACCTACCACCCTTACTATTGCAAGTTTCTAAAAGAGAAGCTCCATGAAGAAACTTTAGTGCAACTTGAAAATGTTTTTCATTACTTTCATAACCAAATCTAGAGGTATAGAAAACATCAAAATGCATTAAAGTTAGGACCAAAAAAAGATATTGGAGTTTCCCCTTAATGCACAACAGCAGAACGATATAAAGGTTGAGCTAAAAATTTAATGACACAAATGAGAAACCTTAAAGTCATCTGCATATTCTTTCAATTGTTTGGCTTCTTTTAGAGCACTCGTTGTTACCTGACTGAAGGGATTCATTTACACAAGACTAGGAGCATTAATATCTCGAGGACCTTTTACATCAGGTATATGGGGTGCGAAACTTCTTTTAATCACAGCGTCTCCAGAGTGTCTTGATGAGTTTGATATATCACCACTTTGAAAGGTATTATTTGCAAGTCTAGGTAATGCTCCTCCTTGCTAACTACCAGGTACAAACAGATGACTTTGATATCTTTGTCTGCCAACAAGCTTATCCCACATTTTAACTATTTCTGAATAGGATTTGCTACACCGTCGCGGTGTAAACGCTGAATCTATTTCTGTTGAGAGGTGTCACTTTGATTCTAGCATACAATATGCACCTTTGCATCTAATTTATCGCACTCTAGTAATATTACATGGTTCTCCATTCTACTATCATTCACCTTTTGGTCTACAAAACCACTTTTTTTGTGTGATTGTTCTCATCCTTATTCTGTTGTTTTATACCCTACAAACAATAGCTTTGATTGTAGTTTAATGACAAATTATTTAAAGGCATTGTTTATCTTGTACATGTTTAGATGTATATGATAAAGTCTATAGGATAATTTTACATTGCAAATGAAATTATAATGAGATTATAATTATGAGATTCATATTACATTTATGTATTATTTCTAAATGTTCCTAGTCATTGTTCTATTACGATTGGACATTAATAGAACGTAAAAAGACTATCACACATTTTGTTTTTCCTTATAAAGGAAGTAGTTGATCTCATAGGCTAAAGTATATAGATACTTAAACAAACGTGTGGGTGCTTGTTAGAGAATAAGTTCACTAAACAAACCGATATGAAAAGTCCATTTGGAACTTTACTTGCATGTCTATGGAATTCTCATTATGATGATTGTATAAGTGATCCTTTGACTTAAGGTCATCAAAGTTGTCTTGTATAAGGATTGCTATGTTTTGATACTACTTATGATCTATTTAATCATAGGATGTTTAATCAGTAGTCATTGGATGTAGCATGAACTATATGGAAATAGTTGAATGATCAAAATAGGATTCATCACCCTAAAGTAATTAGGGAGAATGTTTCATTATTCTTGATTAGTATTAATTTAAGAAATCCTTGGCCAAGGTGAAATGATGCTTTGTAAATAATTTACAAACGCCATTAATTGAATCGATGGCTAATGGTGGAGAACTAATATGATTAGACTCAAAAAAGAGTAGACATTAATTTCATACTCTATGTCTAATCGGAACATTGTATAATGAAAAAATTGAATTATACAGAAAAATTATTAACGGAAAGGTTAGTCAAAACCACTTTATCATTCCTAAATATTTGGGTGGTCATGATGCATGGCTAGATGTCAATCTTGATCTATGATTATAAATTGTTTAATTGAAGAATTAAAGATAAATTAAAAAGAGTTTTAATTTATTTAATTTTAATTATGAATTAAAATTTGATTTTATAATCATTGCCAACATATTTGGGAACCTAATGGGTCTCACATATAAAATGGGTTTAAGAAAGCAAAGTTAATTTAATCAAATTGACCTTGATTTTAAAGTTTGAGAAACTTTATAAGACAAAGATCAAGTTTCGAAATAAGGTACGAATTAAATTCACTTTATTATAATTTGTGTTGATCATTTTATACAATTAAATAAATCTTGGTTTTCAAGAAATCAAAAATCACGACAAAATTTCATGATTATTCCACTACGGTCAGGATCAGATCTCAACCCAATTTCCCAACATGCTCAACGTACTTTTAGACTTATCAGGAACCCTGTGTTTAACAATATTCACTCTTTTATTAACCAATGCAGACAATTTTGGGTCAATCTCTCGTTCACAATTTATGGTCTTCAGTGAACATAGATCCCTCTGTTCACTGCATGCATCAGACACCTTCTTCTGATCTTTGTTGAAATCAGATGCTGAATGTCTATCATCGTCCTTCAATAGATGGAGGACCCATTAATTTCCAATGCAAACAACCAATTATCATGCTAGTAACCATCTTCCCTATCCCTATTTGTGCACTACTAAGGTTCTAGGATTATACATCACTTGGAAATAAAATGGAAGAAAATTTTCTCTTTCTACTAAGCTCCTAGATTTCTACATCCTGGCCATCCGATAGCGGAAGTTCAAGGGCTTCAACATCATAACCACTGGATGCTTTCTGAGTCTTGGCTAACATATTTCTATCAGGCTTATAGGTACCATTCCATCTTTTTATCATGTTATCCAATAATTAAAAATTTCAATCGGCTTAAATGTAAAAATCTTAAATTGTCTTATTTTTAGTTCAATTTTTAACTTTTAATTTGATTTATTTCAATAACTCATATTATTAAAAACTGATCTATTTGTTAATTAATTGATTAATTTTCACAAATTATTAAGTTTTTATAAAGTAAAACAAAACAATTAGTTTTTTAACCATCTTTTTTTCAATTAAACTTCAAATTCTTTGATATATATGAACAATCTCGTTCAATCATATTTTAAAATTTTAAATTATATTCAATTTTTAGTAACTTTTATAATAATCCAATATCAATTGAACCTTCTAAACCTCAAACCTTCTGTTTTACTAGTTTAAATTTTGGTCAAAATTTTAAAACATTGATTTTAACATTTATAGGAATTCTAGCATTCTTAAAACATTGTCACCTCCAATGGAACCAATTTTTGTGAAATCGAGCTCCTTAAAGGAAAGAAGGGAACTGATTCTAGTGGTGAGCCCTTTACATCATCAAAAGTTGCCCTACTTTTTAAAGAAATTGAAACATTTGAGGAGTTTGAGGTGTTTGTCACTGAAACTGGACTTGATTTAAAAGCATTTATGAATGAACGTGCACCATAAAGAATTTGTTAAACTACAAACATTTTCCTACATGGATTATGTTGTTTTTCCTTACTGTTACATCTGATATCTTCAGTACCATCGACTAGATGAACTCTACTTCCTACTAATAAGGCTCAGGCGTTGACACTTATTCTATTTAATCTCTTATTCTCACTGTTTATGATGCACTCCTTAATCAGAGTCTTTGAAATCTTAAGTTTTTCCACCCTTAATCCACTCTCACCATTGCCCTCCTTACGAACATTGATTCCATGAAGATTTTGATTGATCAGTGATTCCTTCATATTCATCTTTTTATCATGTTAATCAGTCATCCTCACCTCTAAAGAATTCTCTTTCAATTCTTGCATATTATTTCCAATTGCAATTATCAAACCGCCTTTTGGTTTGAGACCTAACTTTCTAATGTCTATATCTAGGTTTTGATGTTGATCACTTTTATGCATATATTCTATATTAGTTCTCTTAAGAGTTTGTAAAGCATAATCGTTAACGTACCTCTTGTTTTTGCATTTGACTGCTCTTTTTTCTAACAAATAAATGAGATGGATCACAACAAAACTCTTAAAAAGCATATCCTTAGACTGAAAGTTGTAACATCAAATTAAAAATAATAATTTAACTACATCGATATGGTTTTCTTTCTGTTTAACTATTTTCTTTCCCACATCTAAATCATGAACTTACTCAAATAACTGAAATTAGATTTCCTTATTAGATTTCACTTTGTTGGAAGGTCAATTGCATTAGTCAAATTTATCTTCTTAGCATATTCTTACACAAGGTTTTCTATTGAATGTGATGCGTGCAGCAAGTTTGGTTGCCAACTCTCCTTACTATTTCTTTCAAGGCATATTTCTTCTTCCTATAAGAAGGCATAACATGATTGAGATTCTGATAGCCCTGTTCAACATATATAGTATGTGTTGAAATTAATTTTGGTGAAGTTTTTTTTGCAAGTTGTTAGGAGACAATGACACAACTCTTTAAAGGATTAACCAAATATTAACAAAAAATAATCTTTAACTTTAACCATCAAATATGTATGAGAATAAGAAACTTAATAATGTAAACAAACTTCAAGATTTATATAGAAAACCCTCCAGTGTAAAGGACAAAACCATAGGCCAAACTAATAAGCAAATATACTAAAATCAAATATGGATTTATAAAGATTGATCTCTCACCCCACAACAACAAGTTGTCACACAAAGTTTTAGGATTGAAACCAAAGTTAATGTAACAATCAAAAAAGTCTAAAACCAATCCTAAAAACAATAAAAAATGATGAGAATATTGCAATGCTTGCCCTCTCTCTGTTTTTCCTCACTTTTGGACACATATTTTTCTCTTTTATATCACGAAATAAGTTTCTTTACACCATACATAGTCATATATATAACCATATAAGTGTCCGTGTCTCTTTAGTACCACCTCACTTGCAAATGTTCATGGTTATAGAGAGGTACACGAATGTCACACACAGTCATATATATCATGAACATAGGCGTGTATACAATCATATATACTTTACTCTTCACATCCTTCTTCATATAGTTTTAGAGACTTATACAGTTGATCCACATGAGAGAACATAGTTGTGTATCACTCTAGACAGGCTTGTTGTTTACACAGTTGATATACACAATCATATAAGTTAGGGACACTAACGTGTAGCATCCTACACAGTAGTGTCTCCCCCTAAAAGAGCTTCATCCATCTTTTCTTCACTTGTTCTTCATTCTACAAACCAGAACTACATCTACGATCACGAAACGTCTCAAAAGAGGGTTATACATTTAACAATCTCCCCTTTTAGCCTAATTATGGGGAAGACACGTTATTCTCCAATACATACTTAAGAGACATCCCAGCAAGCTTACTAAATAGCTCATATTTGCTTCAGGAAATAAATTTAGTCAATATATCAGCACCATTAATATTTGTATGAATCTTCTTCAACATCAAATTGTTGGACCTCATTCACAGCTCTGAACTAATAATATTTGACATCTATATGCTTTGTACAGGAATGATACATAGTATTTTTGTTCAAGCCAATAGCATTATGATTATTATAAAATACTATATAGTCTTCTTGCATCATATCTAACTCTTGAAGGAACTTTTTTAGCTAGAGCATCTCCTTACAAGCTTCCATAACATACTCTACTTCAATCATAGATAAAGTCACACACTTTTATAGCTTAGATTGCCATGAGATCATGCAAACTTGAACAGAAAACCTAAAGTGAATTTTCTTTCATCAAGATCTCCAACCATATATGCATATGTAAAACCTTCTAGAGTTAGCTCACCATCACCAAAAACATAAACTTCACTTTGACATGCCTCTTAAGTATCTCATAATCCATTTCACTACTTCTTAGTGAACCTTCCCTAGATTTGACAAGAATCAAAGACCCTACTACAAATGAGTATGGACTAGAGGATATGCTCATCTTTTTCCTTTTATGTTATGGATATGCATGCTTAGTCGGCTTGAAGTAAGGTGTTAGTGGCTTGCTAACTACTTAACATGCTTCATATTGAACCTTTATAGGACTAAATTAATATACTTCTCCTAAGATAACCACAATCTCCTACTCTTCCTATTCCGATTTATCTCCATGCCTAAAATCTACTTTATAGGCCCCAAATATTTCATATCAAAAGATTTAGATAAATCTTCCTTCAATTTTTGGATTCTTCCATCATCTTGACCTACGATCAGCATATCATCAACATTTTAAAAAAATGTTAAAGTTCTTAATTATGAACTTCTTGAAATACACACAAGCATTGGTATAAGTTCATTTGTAACCATGATATGTCATAAAAGAATTAAACTTCCAATACCATTTCCTTGAGCTTGTTTTAACCCATATAGGATTCTCTTCAACTTGCAGACCATATTTTCCTAGCCTTTAGCTTTAAAACCTTTTGGTTGCTCCATGTATTTGTCCTCTTCCAAATCTCCTTGCAAGGAGGTTATTTCAACATCCATTTATTCGAGTTCAAGATCTAAACAGCCAGTCAAACCCAAAATTGTTTGAATTAAGGTTATATTGACTACTGGTGAGAAGATTTTATTAAAATCTATAGCCTTCTTTTGATTAAACCCTTTCACCACTTGCCTTGCCTTGTGCTTTACTAGCTTTTCACCATCTTTCTTTATCTTGAATACCCATTTATTCTTTAATGCTTTTTGTCTTTTTGAAGCTTCATAAGCTCATATAAACCATTCTTTAGAGAATTCATCTCTTCCTTCATACTTGCGAGCTAGAGATCTTTGTCTTCACCAGATGTAACCTCTTGTACATTCTCAAGCTCCCCCTCAGCAGTAACCAACAGTTATTCTGAACTTGGATATCTTGTAAAATGCCTTTTTCTCCCTTGTCAATCTTCGAAGTTATATGTCACTGGTGGTTGAATCCAATTGCTTCCCATACTCATTATCCTTAATAACTTCCTCTTCAGCATTATTTGGAAGTGGTTCATGTGGTGCATCATTACCAGGCTATTTTTGACCATCATCAATATATGTTTGGTCACACATTTCTTCTCCTTCACCTGTAGACTACTCAATAATGGAAAAAAATAGCTAAGAATTAACAATGTCATACGGTTAGTTATTGTGTGATGACTTATCCCTCTCATAAGATCAACACCTCTCATGCTCTTAGAATACCACATAGCTGCTCCTGGCCACATTTTGCTTCTTTAGGTTATAGAGCCTAAAGTCAAATAGATCACCACATATCCACTAAAGATGCAAGGTATTGCTTTTAACTCAAGCTTCTGTCTATGATCTTTAGGTGTGTGTCTAAATACTTTATAACTAAAAACTCTCAGATGATGATATGAAGGATCTTTACTATTCCATGCTCTCTCAAAAATCTCAAAATCTAATGAAACTGAGAGAGCTTTATTAATTAAGTAGAATGGGGTTTGAACTGTTTCACCCTAAAATGTCTTTAGCAACATAGATATTATGAACATGTAACGAAACTTCTTCACATTTGTTCAGCTCATCCTCTCAGTAACACCGTTATGCTATAGAGTCCCTAGTTCTATCTTTTCATTTCTTATACTATGTGATGTAAAGTAATCTTCAAACACCTTGGAAGTATACTTACCTCTATCATTTGTTCATAAGCACTTCAACTTCCTCTCAGCTTCCCTTTCTACTATGACATGAAACTTTTGGAAAGTTTCAAATATTTGACTCTATGAGTTCAACATTTACATCCAAGTCTTCCTCGAAGCATCATCAATAAATATAACAAAACATTTGTTACCTCATAGTGAATATATAAAACCTCATATACAAAACCTACAATGTAACATTCCGTTTCCATACAAAGGGTTAGAACCCTAGAGTTTTTTAAATGAGAAATGGCTATGAGAGATAAGAAAAATGCATTTCATATTTATGCATAATAGTAGCATACACACACATATGAATAGATTTTGATTCACATTGCAATGACTATTTATGAACTCATTTGACATTTTTTGGGTATAAATTATTTTTTTTTATTAAAAGGATTATGATGTGGATAGTGAATACCTTGGGTTGAAATTGGATTTGGTATATTTTATTAATGAATTAGAATTTTTAGGTGAAATCTCAAAAAAAATCTAAAATTTTAAGTAATTTTTGGACTAGGAAAAAAATACCAAGTGGCAAGACAATTGATAAATGATGGTAAAATTAAATGTCAAATGGTAGTAGAAATTATTGATAAATGACATTAGGATTTAATGATGAATATCACAAAAAATTAGGAGACAATTGGATTAGAAATTGGAGACAAATGGATTGGTTGAGAAAGAAGACCAATTAGAAACCGTAAGGTGGTGACATGTGGTAAGTGACAAGTGTCACTTGCCATGCCACACACACATCCACAATATTTCCTTTCATTTGAAAGGTTGTCCTTTGTCTTTCATTTTCATTCGATGCTTTCTTCTTCTCTCTTCATTTTTGATCTTCATCTTCTACATTTCTTCCTCTTCATTTCCATGATACCTTCAGCTCTTACCATTGTGAACTTTACCATCATTTTTCACATGTTTCTTTAAGATCATGTGTCATTTTCTTGAAGAAGAATCTAACCTACTCCACCTTCTATGATGATGATCGTGTGGTTCAAGGAAAGCCAGGGTTAAGTGATATTTTGAAGATCTTGAAGTTATACAAGTAAGTATCATATGGTTCTTGATGATTTGTTGAATGAAACATGTATGATGATAGTTAAAGGTTAAATGATCATAAAATGGTGTTTTATATATGTTGGAACGTGAGTAGACAAATAAACACATCGATGTCTTGTTTTTATGTTTATGATGATCAATATTTCATAAGTTGTTGTAGAGATTAGTTTGAAGTAGAAAGATCATTAAAAATGGTGTAGGAAAAAGTGTAGAAATTTTTGATAGATAAATGGATGTTTCATGTTCTATTTTTAATTTATATTAAGGTGAATCTCTTTGGGTGTTTTGGAGATGAACTAAAATGAGTCTAGAGCTAAAGAAAGGAAGTAATGTGGTGTCTTCAAATGGGAAGAATTAATGTGATAGTTAGAAGTGAAATGAATGTGAGATTAGAGTTGAGCATGTGCAAAAAGTTGGTGATGAATGTATATATATAGAGAGAGAGATGTTCTATTTTTGGTGTTATGATCAAACATAGAATATGATTTGTTTGTGATTGAAATTGAGCTGAAACGGAAGTAGGAATGAAGAGGACATAATGAGGACATAAGCTAGAAATGATAAACTAAGCAAAAGAGATGAACTAGGATGAAAATGATGATGAAGTGTGCTAGCATATGTTAGATGGAGTGTTTTCACTGAACATGCATTTGTATTTTGTCCATATCTTGATCTGTAGACATCAAAATGGGATGATTTTAAGTTTTGATTAAAATAGAGACAAATGGCTATTTTTTCATGAAGGAATCAAATTTGAATTTTGTCTTGGCTTGAAGTTGAGTACAGTGTGCTGTCGCGATGTGAGAACAATTTGTAGTATCTTAGGTATAACTTGTAGAATACTAAACCAAACTACATGAAATTGATGTCATTAGAAACTTAAGACATATAGGAACATTTGTTTAAAATAATGCATTGGCTAAATACCTCATTTTCTTTGTCAAAAGGGATCATCAAGTAGTTGTATGATCTTACACAAGCACGATCGTGAGAGGGAGGGATCATTAGGTGGATTGCACGATCAGGCACAAGCACAATCATGCACTGCTGTCTTCTTACCCTAGCTTGATGTTTTTAAAATTTAATTAAGGTTTGAAATGAACCTAGATGGTTGCTAAAGTAAGTAGTTAAGTGAATGATAAGTTTAGGATGTTGATTGACATTAGAATTAAAGAATGGATTGATTTGATATGAATGTATCTCAATTTGGAAGTTATGAGGTGTTAATGATGTAAAAGTGTTCTTATGAATAATATGAATTAGGTATGGATGAATGAATGAGAATTGGAAAATTATGTGGATGTGTAATGCTAGGAAAGGATTGGTAAATGTAGGCTTGATGAATAGATGATTTATAAATTAAAGATAATCAAATTTCACAAGATATGATATATTGATGATCATAAGATGTGAACAAAGGAAACATACCCGGAATAGTCAAATTGAGCATGTGTTATACATAACACATATACATATGTGTACGATTGAATGTTTATGTGATTGATCAAATTAGTAATATGTGTACACTACGTGTATATTGCTTAAACATAGATACACAAGATTGAACATTGTTGTCCAGATGTTTCTAGATCATGAAGGTAATGGATAAATCTAGAGCATGCTATGAGTCAACCTAGATATGTAAACTCAATTATATGTGTCTTTCTGGTTGAGTTATTCGTGTAGTGAGTAACCTAGATGTTCTCACTAAGATTATCTATCTTTGCTTAAATATCAATTATTGAATTATTATTGATATGAACATGTTAATTCCGGGCTTTGATAGTCCGAGGCATTTGATGCAAGAGAAAAAACATTGGAAGTGCTCATTGTATGTAAATCTAACAGAAATAAGTGTACTCAACATAATTGTTGAATGTTGGACTTAGGTCTGATGGAAATGTGAAAGTGAATGTGTAAATGAATAAACATGACCAATTGAATATATGAGATTTGATGCATTTCATACATGATATGCATGATCAGATAAAGGCAGTTATGATCGGAGTAGCCAGTAAAAAAGAGCTTAAAGCTCAGAATGTGATAAGAGCCTCAGGCTCACTATGTAAAATTAGTTTGGTATCCACAATAGATACGGGATAATTATCAATGAGCTCGGTATCCACAATGGATATAGGACAGTTATCAGTGAGCCTGGTATCTCCAATGGATATAAGACAGTTAAAAGCGCTCAGTCACAACAAAGTAACAATGAAAGTGAGTCACATGTGCATCTGTAAATTGATATGTATTATATGAATGTTTGAAATGAAATAATTGAATTGTTCTGATTATGAAAACGTGAAATGATATACATAATATCATTTACCGAAATGAATTAATTATACTGCTCTGAACTGGAAATATGTAATAATGGATACAACGGTATTTGTTCAATATGTGATATGACTTATTTGTAAATTAAATGTGAATTATGAATTTTTCTATAATTGATATGAGTGAGCACGTCAATAATGGATTGCTCATTGAGTTCACAAAACTCATCAAAATTGCATCGTTGTCTTTCAGGTTCATAAATGACCTAGCTAATCTAATTGAAGTAGCCACTACATTGGGACATAAGCTAATAGTCGGGATCAGTTTGCACCTGCATATGTCTTCAATGATTTTAGTATTTAAATTGTATTTCGCAGCTACTATACAATATACTTGTAAATTTTGTAATGTAATGACACTCATGACTGGATATGTTTTGTTGATGAAATGCTTTCAAATTGATTACGGATGTACTTATCATGTGTTTACACTTGAAATGGGACAAAATGATTACTGATCTACTTGAGACAATATTTTATAATGAGTTGATGTGATTGTCCTAACATGCCGCTTTCCTAGGGCATGTGCTCAAATGTCCTTGGGATGTACAGGTATGTGCTCGGTGGAAGTGGGATGTTACATACAACCACTCACATACATGGCAACCAAATTCTTTTACAAGCAATCATGACATACATTTCTACTCATTTATAGGGACTGTCATCACATATTTGCATATTCAATGTTGTATAAATACATATTACAAAATTTCATATCACTTTTATCATCTAATAGTAATAGTACATCTTTGCATTTACATGATAATCTAAAAGAAATATTGCATATAACTTAAATTATTAATTACAAATTGTTACGGATACAATCATCTTTAACCCAAAAGATACAATCCAAAAGTACATTTACTACTAACAATTGGCCTTAGTCCCTGCAGACAATCCATATACCTCACTCATATTACTTGGACCTACACAGATTAACACCCGTGCTAAGCTTAAAAGCTTAGTGGGGAACACTTAGTTTGGATGACCACTCACAACAATCATTTGCTGAGAACACACATTCATAAATATCACAAAATGTATCAAAAGTGATGACCTAAATAAGCAAGATACATAGTGCAAATATGCTTCAATGTATTATTTATATACCTTAAATTCATACATATAAGCAAACATTGATATTCAACTCAGTAATACAAATTATCAATACAACTGCTCATTATTATAAATCACCAATACAATCATTATAAATGCTCATCAATACCAATTATTCATGTTGTCATACTATATTTCTTATTTCTTATTTATAATTGATTAATCTACTTTTTGTATTAGGCGTGTACATTCTTGTGTGGATAACGTGAAATGTAGATATTCAAAGATATCAAACTATATATACCTAAAAGTATCGAATTATAGATACCTGAAGGCATCAAATTTGTAACATCACGTTAACCATGTTAAGGCTAGAATTGTAATTTATAAGAAAGTACTAAGAAATTAGGAAATGCACATCATGTTTTAGTTAAATATGGCATGCACATTTTTGCACATGAATATGATTGTACATGCATTCATTGCCATTTTTTGGGTATAATTGATTTATAAATGCGATTAAAATGTGAATTGTTAGTTATTTGCTTTAAAAATTTATTTGGAGACCATTAGCATTATTTCAGATTTTTTGGTGAATTTAAGGTACATTTGGACTAGGACCAATGCTAAGTGGTAGGATAAATTGATACATGAACAATATGGATGATTAAGCCTAAATTTGAGTGACATTTGGTATAGTTTAATTTGTGACAAATGGACTAGTAATTAAGTGACAATTAGACCAAACTTAGAGTGACATGTGGAATGATAAAAGGGTGAAAATGGAAGCATAATGAGTGGATTAGTGGCAGCTTAATTTTTGAACAAATGTCTAGCATGCTTTAAGACATACGTCTTTGTAAGTTATTGACACCTAGCATGTTAATGTGGCAAATTCCAGCACCCAAGTTTCTGCTTCCTTTCTTGCTTCCTTCACTGAAATTTTGCTCCAACTTTCTCCTCTCTAATTTTCCTAAACCCTATCCAAATTTCTGCACCAAAACTAGCTTTTTACCGGACATAAAATAGCCAAGAAAACTAGTTGAAAGTTACCATCATCTTGTTGTCCAAAATCAATTTGTTTTCATCATAAGTTTGTGATGAATTTTCCTTGCATGGAGACTTAATTTAATCTGAAGTTTGAGCTGAATTGAAAGCCTAACAAGTAAGTGACAATCTGATCTTTATGATATGTTTAGTATTATGAGAATTATGCCTGAATTGGAGTGACATATATAAGATATTGGTGAAGATGTTTGCTGGAATGTTATGAACTGGAGAATTTTCATCAAATAGACTTCGGTATTTTGATTATTTCTTGAACCAGAGATTTCTAAATATCTTGATTATTGACTCAAATTAAACTAGCGACATATGTATACAACTTTTCTGAAGAAGCTGAATGTTAATTTTATCTCTAAGCTTTTCAAAATCTGGCTGGAAGTAGAGTTAGGAGTTCTGTTATAGTTAAAAAACAGTCTGAAATCTTTTGGATATAACTTTCAATATACTAAATAAAATTGTATGATTCTAGTGTTATTAGAAACTGACAACATAGTGGAACAATTGTCTAGAAGAAAGTGTTGCTAAAATACACCATTTTCCTTGTCATAATGATCATGAAAATTTATCCCGAAAGGGGGTGTTAGGATGAAAATTCTAAGGTGTTCTGGAATTTGACAACTAGAATGTTTTTACTGAACATGCTTCGATATTTTGGCTATATTTTGATTTTTATATTTACAAATAAAATTATTCTTGATTTAAATTGAACTAGAGACATTTAGCTACAAATTTTAAGAATAAATTGAATTTGAATTATGTCCATAAGGATCTTAAAATTAAGCTTGAAAGTAAGTCTTGGCTTAGGCAGTAGCATTACTAGGGACAGAAATCAGGTCCTATTGTTATTAAATAAATTGTATTAATATAGGCTGAATTAGACAAAGATGTCTTCACAAAATTTCTTAGGTTTTGATTGGTATAAAGTTTGTAATTTTTGGATATTGTAATTGAGAGATATGAGGTGTACAACTTGAATGCATGATCATGCATTAGCCAAAATTTCAAATGTACACAATCTGCGGTATTTTAACCATAAATTATAGAATAATGAACCAAATTGAATGATCTTGGTATCATTAGAAACATAAAACACTGGAGAACAACTTTCCAGAAGGAAGTGCTGCCGAATTTTGTCATTCACGCTATCAGAATAATTATGTAAAGTTGACCCGAAAGCATATTATGAGAAAGCAATTTGAAATGATCAATTGGGTTATGAAATTAGTTTCACATTGTTTTATTATGGTCCAAACCCTAAGTACAAATTATATTAATGATGGTTTTGCTATCTGAATGATATAGTGACAAAATTTCAATAAGATACCTGGAATTGTCATTGTACATGCATTGTGTATATTGTCTATACATTGATGTGCATAAAGGAATACTTATACATTTGTGCAAAAGTGTGATATTTGTAAATGTGTTTAGTATGATATAGAGGAGCACATTGGATGTCAGTCAGACATTGCCAAACTATCCAGATAATAGCATATTGTGAGTCAACCTAGATGATTTTCCTAGGATTGATTTGATTTGTTTGACTTCTAATTATTGAACTGTTTGTGATTTGTTTATGAATTCCGAACTTAAGGTCTGAGGAGTTTAATATTTGGGAATGTATTGGAAGTGTTCTCTTTCTTTGACAATTGATTTGATTTGTTTGATTTCCAATTATTGAACTGTTTGTGATTTGTTTATGAATTCCGAACTTAAGGTCCAAGGAGTTTAATATTTGGGAATGTATCAGAAGTGTTCTGATTACTTTGACAATTGAATTGATTTGTTTGACTTCCAATTATTCAACTGTTTGTGATTTTATTATGAATTCTTGACTTAAGGTATGAGGAATTTAATGTTTGGGAATGGAATTGTTCTGATTGCTTTGACAATTCTGAATGATATTTGAATGCTCAACGAAAGTTGAATGCCAGACTTAGGTCCGATGACTATGAGATTCTGACTGTTTACCATAAAATGCATGCTTAGATAAAGACATTGTGATTAGAGTAGCCAGTTTGATAGAGCTTTAAGCTCAATATTCTGCACGTAGAGCTTTGCTCTATGAATTTTGTTCTGATTGAGCCCAATGGGCCAATATTTGTATCCGTATGTGAAAGGCACTCAGTCATAACAATAATAACAAATCTGGAGTCTCATATGCATCTGTAATTTTATATATATATATAGATATGTTCTGATTCGCTTTGATTATATAATGTTCCATATTAATGTAAGTTTTTGGAATATACATGTTCTGAATGAATATATGTGAAATATGTGATTTTGTGTATTTGACCGAGGTGAAATCATCAATAATGATTCACTTATTAGGTTTGCAAAACTCATAAAAATTGTAATGTGACTTTTCAGGTTCTGAGGAATTATTCAGATAGGCTAAATGGAGTATAGCCACTGAGATCAGATATGGATTAAGGATCGGGATCAGTTTGCACCTACACGTGTCTTCAAAGATTTTGTGTTTTTGAATTATGTTCCGCAAGAATTTTATAAAAGTGTATGTGAATGATTTGGTAATGAAAGGACATTATGATTGCAAGTATTTTGTATCTAAAATGGGCCCCAGTGACTATTGCAACACTTATGAATGTAAATGTTTTTTAAATAAAGTAGGCCCAATTTGATTCTTAATTTCCGCATACATGTACATTGTTTTTAAGAAAAATTATAACGAGTTTTGACTGAATGACTGTTCTAGTATGCCAAGTATTATGGAATATGACATGAATATTGTACTGTGGTAATATATCCCTGAATGTGATATAGATGTGAATACATTATCGTAGATTGGTTAAGGAAAATAGAGAAATAAGTGGAGATGATGAGATTAAAGTTTACAAGTAGAATGAAATGAAAAAAAAAATATTATGATCCTAAGAAGATGAACTTGGAACTGAACTGGTTATTGATTAATATGACAAGAGTTATGATTCAATGTAAGAATATGTTAGTGGAACTGAGATCAAAATTTCAAGATATTTATTTATCTATAATTCCAAATTGATAGTGAACATACGTATGTATAACGATAAAATGGAAATTGGAAGAAGGGATAAAGATAGTGATATCTACAAAAGTTGTCACGGTTAAGGGATAAAGATAGTGATATCTGTAAAAGTTGTCACGATTAAGTTAATTTGATATTTTGTGGGCACATATTTAATAATGGGATCACCATGACAAGTGAGAGAATCGAGTACATAAGTATTATATACGTGGAGAGATGATATAGGAAGCAATATATGATATATCATATAAATATTTGTTAGTCATAGTCCCCATGACCGAGGATAGGCACAAAAAGAGCAGTATTGACCTAAATCAAATGAGATTAAGGTATCCTAAGCATAAGTTATTAATTATTGAATTGTCTTAAATACATCTCTAGATAAGATGTAATGATTTTGATGGTATATACCAAGGTCTAAGAGTAAATGAATCTGCTTAAT
>JANSVA010000217.1:23698529-23720990 GCA_025504915.1 Erythroxylum reticulatum
TCTTGGGTAGGATTCTCTTGGTTCCCTAAAACAAACCAAGTCTTATTCAATAGGAATCCAATAGAAATCCCATAATGAAAAATCACTACAATTTACTATAGAATGCTTAAACCCAAACATTTTCTTTACTCTATGAACTAAAATCCTTTCAAAAATTCGAAAGATCCAAAATGATCTTACTTTCATTCTTCACCAAATGAAGGGATCTTTACCTCAAAGGGAAGCTCTTCTCTTCCTCTACCTTTTTCTCTCTTTGAGCCACTTCAAAATCACTCTTTAATAATAAGAAAAATCAAAACCTAGCTTGTTTCTCTTCTTTCTCTCTTTCTTTTCTTCTCTTCATATTTCTCTCTCTTCTTAATGACACTCTCTCTTTGCTCTTCAATTTTCGTTCTCCTCTCTTCTTTCTCTTTTTGATTTCTCTTCCATGCATCTAGCTTCTTTTAGAATGCCAGACAAAACTTCTTCTTCCAACTATATCCTTATTGAGTGAGAAATGTCCCATTTGTCCTTCCATTTTTGCCTTATGTCTTTTTATGCTTAAGTGTCTTGCCAACAATATCCTTGAATATTCTGACATAACTTTTTCTTCTAGAAAAATGTTCTCCGTTGCCTTAAGTTTCTAAGGACACCAAAATCAATCCATTTGGTTTAGAACTCTAAAAATATGGCCCCAAACGTTTTTGGACTATTCTTATATTGAAACAGTACACTATACTTAAATTCCTCCCATTCATACTCTTCCAACCGATACCCTTATCTCGATTCAATTCATCTTTCTTAAATCAATACTAAATGTTATAACATTCTATGGAGGGACATATGTGATAAGAAGTTATCGGTTCAAGAATCACTTCATTTGGAGGTCGGATAACCAGGTTATGGTTGAAAGAATCAAACAAAGTTTTATCATCAATCTTATGGAACCTATCTCGGGACAAATTCGCATAACTGTCATTAGAGATACCAGATTAAGACCTTAATAGGAGGATTTGAAATAGGACTTCAAGATCTATAACTTTTATGAAGACCTTGAAGACAAATTCTATCGTTCGAATGGTCAAAAATGGAACAGACAATAGGATTAGGAGAAACTAATCGAAAAAAGCAGACGAATTGAAAAAAAAATAGACAAAGCAAAATAGACAAAATAAAGCAGACAAAGCAAAGCAGACGAAACAAAACATACGAAGCAAAGCAAACGAAATGAAAAGTAGACGAAGCAAAGTAGATGAATCTAAAAGTAGATGAAGCAAAGCAGACAAAACAAAACAGACGAAGCAAAGCAGACGAAACAAAGTAGATGAAACAAAGCAATCAAAGCAAAGCAGACAAATCAAAATATAGATGAAGCTAGGCAAATGAAACAAAGCAGATGAATTGAAAAAATAGATGAAGCAATAAGCAGACAAATCGGAGTCAACTTAAGACGAAGCAAAGTCAACTTAAGATGATGCAACACTTAAGACGAAGCGGAGTCAACTTAAGATGAAGCAAAGTCAACTTAAAACGATGAAACACTTAAGACTAAGCGGAGTCAACTTAAGATGATGCAACTTTTAAGACGAAGCGGAGTCAACTTAAGATGAAGCAAAGTTAACTTAAGAAGAAAGACGTCATCACAGACGATATGATGTCATCACAGACGATACAGACGATGCTTCTCTTAAGATGAATGACGTCATCATAGACAATGTGACGTCATCATAGACAATGTGACGTCATCACAGACGATGCATCTTTACAAATTATACAACTTTATACTCCTAAGCATTTCTCTTTCTAGGGACCATAACTTTCAATCCAGAGGTCCCAAAATTCCATACTATATACCGTTGGAAAGCTAAAAGAGAGACCTACAACTTTTTAGAAGATAACTCTATCTAAATCTATCTTAATCAATCCAGAATTTCCCAGAAAATGAACTTTACATTCATCCACCAACGCACTGCACCCAGTTGTCAACTTCATGCCAAATCAATATCATCCATAAAGAAATTGTTATTCCTGATTAATCATGAACACCAATAACAGAACATACACATATATACATATTCTTCATCAACTTACTACACAAATTCAACTTTACTTTCACCCTAATTCTTCCCATTTCATTGTCTCTCATCTACCAAAACACCAAAGAAAAACATAAATCTACCCACACTTCTCATTTACTACTTCAAATCTTCTCATAAAAACTTTGGGGTCCAACAATGAATTTGAGAATGATACTTTTTATGAATTTAATTAGAACTTTGTATCGATAAATGAACATTTCAAAGGTTTTGCTTATTTTTCGATTATAAGCTATTACCCACAAGCTTTAAGATCATCCCTCCATTTCTATCCCATCTTTAGGTGAAGAGAATGATATCGAGTAACCAAGAGTCGAGGCATCACTCCACTTTTGCAATATTTTTGTATTTTAAGCTAGTTTTATAAAACAAGGCTTTAGTCGCATTTTAAGCAATTCTCGTTTAGGTAAACTATGTATTTTTGGATTATGATGTATTGTGGTTTGAAATGCCCATTGAAGCTTTGTAAAACTCTCATCTTATGATGTTAATGAAAAATGATTATGTCTTGCTCATGATTTCTCAAAGTTTGCTTGTTGCATTTTTTCATGTTTTTCCATAAGGGTAAAAAGTATGTTTTGACTTCAAGGGGAACAATAGTCTTGATCTAGGTAGAATTAGATAAAGTTTTCTTCATATAAGTTGTATTTTATCTTCTTATCTTTCCAACGGTATATAGTTTGTAAGATTTAGACTTCGTATGAGAAAGTTATGGTCATTACATGATAATGGCCGTTGGTAGTCTGCAAAACTCTCCTTGACAGGTTTTCTGTTTGATTTTCAAAGGTCGTCGTGGCAAACCCAAAAAGTACATAGTGGCAAACTTTTCCAAAAGGGAGTTTCATCACGGTAAACCCAAAAGTTATCCACGACCAACTTTTCCTGAAAGGTTTTGTTTTTAATTTGTGATTTTAACCCCTTTGTTAGGCAAAATCTCTCTTTGAGGTCTCCATAAGAGTTGTAGATCTAGAAGTCCTCTTTGAAACCATTCTAGAATGACCTTAATCTGACAACTCTAGAGAAAGTTATGCATTTTGTACCAAAATATGTTTGAAGAGTAAGAATTGGATACTACACTGAACATACTTTGGTATTTTGATTATATCTTGATTTGTAGAGCTTCGAATAAGGTGATTCTTGATTAAAAATAAACTAGAGACATCAATCTGCAATTGTTATAAAGAAGTCATTTTGAAATTCTAATTTTAATATTTCCAAAATCTGTTCTGAAGTTGAAGGAAGGAGTTTGATTTTGGTGACTGACTAGTGTAAGCACTCCGCCCTTGTGGGATGCGTGTTCAAATGTCACTTAGGACGTCGGGCATATGTCTTGCAACGGCGGGTTGTCCAACATGGACGCATAGTCCACCACATCATGCTTCATTCCTAGCCATTAGTAATATTGTTTCAAGTCTTAGTACATCTTTTTATCCCTAGGATGCATAGTGAACACAATATTATGGGCTTCATGTAATAACTTCTTATTCAATTCTTTTACTGTCGGTACACATAGTCTGCTTTTAAAGTACAAACTTTCATCATCTTTCATTACAAAATTAGTTTGATTCCCTTCTTATACCGCTTTTACAATTTGTTGCAACTTGGCATCATCTTTTAGTGCATGTACTATCATCTATCTCAAGTCAAGACTCGCTTTTAGCTGGGCTATCAAAGCTCCTTCTGGTGCAAATCTGCATCTACTATGCTCTAATGACATATTTGAAATAGACTTCCTACTCAAAGCATCTGCTACCATATCATCTTTCCCCAAATCTTATCCAACTATGCAATCATAGTCTTTAAACAATTCTAACAACGTCGTTGTCTTAAATTAAGCTCCTTTTGTATGAACAGGTACTTGAGACTCTTGTGGTCCATGTCTATCCTACATCTTTCCTATATAAGTAGTGCCGCCAAGTCTTCAAGGTAAACATCATCACTACCAATTCTGAATCATGTATAGGTTAGTTATGTTAAGGCATAAGCCACCACTTTCCCATCTTGTATCAATAAACAACCTAAACCATTCATAGACTTATCACTGCATATGGCGTACTCTTTGCCTGGAGTTGGCTTTGTCAACATTGGAGCTTCAATGAGCATCTTCTTTAATTGCTCAAGACTAGCTTGGCATCTATCATTCCATTCAAACTTTGTGCTTTTCCAAAGTAGCTTTGTGATTGGAGAAGCACTTACTGATAATCCTTTGACAAAGTGTCGATAATAACCAACTAAGCTAAGAAAACTTCTTACTTCTATTACATTCTGAGGAAACTTTCAATTAATAACCGCCTCAATTTTACTGAGATCCATCCTGATGCCTTCTGAAGAGATGATATGCCCGAGAAAAGAAAGTATTTTTAGTCAAAAATCACATTTGCTCAATTTAGCAAATAACTGCTTCTCTCTTAAAGTCTATAGCACAATTCTCAAATGTTGAGCGTGTGTCCTCTTCATTTCTTGAATATACTAATATATTATTTATAAACATCCCAACAAATTGGTGTAAGTAAGGATGAAACACCCTATTCATCAAATCCATGAACTGATTCGTTATTTATCCAAAAGGCATCACCAAGAACCCATAGTGGCCATATGGAGGCTTGAATGCAGTCATTATAACATCTACATCTTTTACCTAAAGTTGGTAATAACCCGATCGTAAATCAATCTTGGAGAACATCCCTGCACCTTTCAAATGATCAAATAAATCTTCTATTCTGGCTAATGGATACTTATTCTTTATAGTCACTTTGTTCAACTTTCTATAATCTATATACATTCGTAAGGTGCCATCCTTCTTTTTGATAAAAAGTACTGGCACGTCTCACGGTGACATACTGAGCTGGATAAAACCATTGCCCAAAAGCTCATGTAACTAAATCTTTAGCTCTTTTATGTCTATAGGATTCATTCTATAAGGTTCTTTTAAAATAGAACAGATATAATTTTAATAGACAATTTTACCTCCCTTTCCGGTGGCAGACCTGATAACTATTCTGGAAACATGTAAGGAAACTCATTACTATTGATATGTCTTGTAAGTTCACCTTCTTCCTTTTTAAATCAAGTACTAAAACTAAATACGCCTCACAAACTTTTCTAAACAATTGTCTTGCTTGTATGGTTGATATTACATTAGTCAAAGGACATGATCGAATACCATGCACTACTATTTCTGAACCATTAGAATTTTTGAGCGTAACTATTTTTAACCCACAATCAACTATAGCTTCATATTTGGACAACCAATCTATGCCCAAGATCAAGTCAAATTCATAGAAGGGTAGCTATATCAGATCAATAGCAAACTTTTTCTATGTATCATAATAGGGAAATCTCTATATACTCTATTCACATATACCTTATAGCCTAATGCACTAGTCACATGTATATTTTAGGCCAATCGAACTACTGATAACATTCTCACATACACCCCAGTGCAAATGTATAACTGAGTGGAACCGGGATGATATACATCCATATCAAGATCAAAGAGAGTGAAAACACTAACTATAACTTCTGGGGCATCATTTTCATCACGAGCTATAGACCAACTATGTTAAGGATGCACCCTATGAGTCTCAGATGCTTTTGCCCAAAGATAAGCTACCTTTAGGAAAAATCCTCCTTTGTGTTCTTTCTCTCTTGTTGTCTCTTGTTTCTCTACTTTGATAGATGCTTCAACCAGCTAATAGTAGCTCACCTGTTGTAGAGAAGTTACTGCCACTAAGTACTCTTTGATGGAATCATTCAATCCATCATCAAATTGTTGGCATCGAGATGTCTTTGTCATAACAGGCTTTGGAGTATACCTGCTGAACTGGCTAAATTCCTATTGATATTCAACCACAAATAGGTTTCTTTGTCTCAAATTCAGAAACTGCTTCCACTGAGCTACTTTATAAGCTTCTGTGATATACTTCTTCTTAAACTCTTAGGTAAAGAATTCCTAAGTCAGAGGATTAGGTATATGAGAGAGTAGTGGGACTAGTTTCCACCAATGATAGGTTGCCTTTTGCAGGAGAGAGACAGCACACGTAACCATTTCTTTGGGTGGACACTTGATCTCCTCTTGAAACCCTCTATGTCTGCTCTACCTAATATTCTGCTTTATTAGATTTTTCTAGAGTCACACCCATAAATTCTTCCACCTCATGCTTTCTTAAAGTTTGTATAACAGGTTTAGGTGCGGCCATTATGTCCATCAATCGCATAATATCATAGGAGAGCTTTAGAAACATCTCCCCAGGTATTGACAATACCAGTATTTCACCACTTGGAGGCTCAAGAGGATCTGAATTTGATTGATCTCTCCCCACCACACTATTAGCTGACTTCTCCTCAGCTTCATGAGGTCCTTCCATCTCTACTATGTATAAGAAAATAGGGACATCTACATTAAGCCAACACAAAAACTAAATCATATCACATATCACTAGACTCTTATTAGCCAGAATCGCCTAAGCCTAGCTCCGATACCACAAAATATAGCAACCCTTATACTGAACCTACAACCACACACATACATGGCAACCAAATTCTTGTATAAATCATGACATACATTTCTATTCATTTATAGGGACTATCATCACACATTTGCCTATTCAATGTTGTACATACATAAATTACAAAATTTCATATCACTTTTATCATTTAAAAATAGTATTACATCTTTGCATTTACATGATAATCTAAAAGAAATAATGCATATAACTTAAATTCTTAATTACAAACTATTACATAGACAATCATCTTTAACCTAAAAGAAATAATCCAAAAGTACATTTACTCCTACCAGTTGGCCTTGGTCCCTACAGATAATCCCTATACCTCACTCCTAGTACTTAAACATATACGGATTAATGCCCACGCTAAGCTGGAAAGCTTAGTGTTGAAAAACTTAGTTTGGATGACTACTCACAGTAGTCATCCGCAAGCACACACATTCATAAATATCACAAAATGTATAAATAGTGATGGTAGAAATAAGCAAGGTACATAATGCATATATGCTTCAACGTATTATTCATATATCATAAATTCACATATATAAGCCAAACATTGATATTCAATGATTATTAATACAAATTATCAATACAACTGCTCTTCAATATAAATTATCAATATAATCAACACAAATGCTCATCAATACCAATTATTCATGTTGTCATATTGTATTTCTTACCAATTATTCATGTTCTTATGTTCCCGTGGGTATGGATAACAAGAACTGTAGATATCTAAAGATATCAAATTGTAGATATTCAAAAGTATTGAACTATAGATACCTGAAGGCATCAAACTGTCGAGAAACTATAGTCTCGAAATGAATACACCATTGGTGTCAAATTATAGCAGCTGTACTATAAACCTATAGGCATGCCTATCTATCCAACACCAAGATAATAAATCAAGCACAATAACATTTTTCTTTAACCATTTGCTAATTTCATAATTCATATATTAACAAATCATAAGATATTCATTTGAAATCATAAAATATGTATTTGAGTTCATACATGCAAGTCATAACTAATCACAATTAGAAGGGTATCAAAATCACACTTGTATAATCATACTATACACATATAAGAAATAAATATGCATATAAATCATCTATATACATGTAAATTTCCTTCCCGTCGTGTCCCCTACCCAGAATTCATACCTATGATTGTTCCAAAAGTTTCACATAGAAAACGTTCAAATTAGGTTTGGAAATCTTCTAAACTTTTGTTCCCCTATGTCTTTAGTTTTCATATCATCAAAAATTCCACCATTTGGACTTTTAAAGCATAAGATATGTAGCAAACATCACAAGTTGCTCCAAAATCACTAACTTTTACCTTTATTTCCACCTAGGATTAGCTTGATTCCTTACATACAAAATGGTGTGATGAAGAATATTAAATGCAGAGAAAAAGAGAAGAGGAAAATTTGGCATTCAAAATCCTAAAGATACATCCCTCTCTCCTCTCTTACGCCCATTTCATGATACATATGCTTCAATCCTATTAGACACACATGCTTTAATCCTATTGGTCATACATGTTTTAATCCTATTGGTTCATGCGTTGACTTTAGGAAATTTGCACATTTGGTTCATTTTTCCTTTAATTCCCACATTGGCATATAATCTCATCAATTAATTTCATTCTTATCCATATTTCACATCTAAATATGTATGTCCATACCGAAATGAACAAATTCCCAATTTACCTATGTCTTTTACATTAAGTACTATTATTTCTCTTACATTAAATACTATTATGTCTCTTACTATGCTTAGATGCACTTAATCCTTAAAAAAAATTTGTCATTGAAATTCATACCTGTGTTAAATAGTTGTTGGTACTGAGTTCTCATCATCGATTTGGGTTCTCAAGTTGCCTCTTTAACACTATGATCTTGCCAAAGCACCTTGAAGTTGTTACAATTGTATTCTTATCATCTCAATCATTCTAATGATCTTTCTTTTTCTGATCCCTCTTCCACTTATAGGAGAACCTCTTAATGTGTCATGACTTGTTGCAATAATAGCATGTCTTCACATCTTTATCATCTTTGAACTTTGATCAATTCTTAAACTTGTCAAGCCCTCTAGGATCTATGCTCTTGTTCTTTCCCCTAATTTCTACAATCAAAGCCTACACGTTGTCAACTCCTATTTCTTTGCTTTTTATTTCTTCATTGAACATACTCCCCTATTTGCTTTTGATTTCTTCATTGAACATACTCTCTTTGATTACATCGAACGAGAGCACGTCCTCAAGAGCTAAATTGCTAATCATTACTATCAGTGTTTCCCAGCTATCTAATACAAGCTCAACAGGATCAAAGCTTTAAGCTCGTCATCAAGAATGATCTTTATGGAAGTAAGCTTGTTGATTATATCTTAGAAGTCACTCAGATGCTCCATCACAGATTTCCTAGCTTTCAGCTTCAAGTTCACAAGCCTTTTAACCATACAGGCCTTATTTTAGGTAGTCTTCCATTCATAGAGTCCTTTTATCTTTTTTCACAGCTCAAAAAGGGATTTGTTTCTTGATACATATGGTTAAAAATGGTTGATATCAATCCATTGTCTAATCATGCACAAAGTTTTTTGCTTTATCTTTTCCCATTCTCTATCTAAAATCTTTTCAAGTTTTGAAGGAATATCATCCTTCACACCTCTGTCCACATCAATAGGATCAAAGAGATCCTTGTAATATAAAAGGTCCTGCATTATGGGCCTCCAAATAGAGTAGTTTTTTATGTTAACTTAATCATATAGTTGTTTTCACCATCAATCATAATGACTCTAATACCACTTGTTAGGAGATAAAAACATAACTCTCTAAAAGATCAACCAAATATCAACAACAAAAATACACTTCAACTTCAACCAACTAATCAATATAAGAATAAGAAACTTAATAATGAAACAAATACTAAGATTTATATGGAAACCCCTTTAGTGTAGATGGAAAAATCACGAGCCAAATCGACAAGCAAATCCACTAAACTCAAATAAGGATTTACAAAGTTTGATCTCCTATCCCACAATAACAAGTTGTCTTTTAAAGCTTCAAGGTTGAAACCAAAGTTGATGTAATAATCAACAAACTCTAAACCAATCTAAAAAATGATCAAAAAAGGATGAGAATAGCCTTATCTCTATTTTTCCTTACATTTGGATGTTATAGCTGCACTCTCATGCAAAACCTACGTATTTTTTTCTTTTAAATCACGAAATAGGTTTTTTACACTTTACAAGATCATATACACGACCGTTTAAGTGACCATATCTCTTCATCCATCTTGTCTTAACTTGTTTGTCATCCCTACAAACTATAACATCGTCTACGATCACCAAAAGTCTCAAAATAGGGCTAGAAACTCAACACAAGGCTTTGCATAATCTTTTGATCCACAACACCAAGAAGTTGATTGCAAACATTCATGGTTGTTGTTGTCCCCTCCTCGCTAATGCCACATCGGTTCATTTCAAACATATAATGTAATGTCATGAAAATAAATATGAATAATAATTAAATGTATGCCTTACCTACTGTGTTTTCCACAAATAGGCAAATCATTCTAAATGAATCATTTTCTTCTCAGACATGATAAGAACTAAACTGAAAAGAGTTGTGTTAGCTAAGAGCATAGGGGATATGACCTTGGACAAAGTAAAAAAAAAATATTAGACCCCTCACCACTCAAATGCTAGTCTTCCAATAATAGAAGTAGAAAGATCATGAGCATGAGAAAACATTGATGTACTTTACCCATAAGCTAAGATAAAGACTTAGCTTAGTAGAATTTAGCTAATCTATGTTAAATGATGATCAAATAACAAAAATTATTGTGACAACTTCTAACCAACTTTAAGTTACTATTAGATGCAAAACAAAACATATTATTTAGTGTCTAATGCTCTTATGGGAACCAAATATATGAATCAAACTTACAACCAATCTAGCATTGTACAAAGCCACTTCTCAGGAAGATGCTCCGATTTTGTGCCAAATGGCAACAACTGCCATTTTTGACAAATGTCATAACATACCCAATTGTTTTTATTTACAAGATGCAATAAAGGAGGCACCAGTAAACCAATGGCACCTTCTATAATACAAAGACCTAAAGGTATACCATCTTTGATAAATGTGACAGAAAATGATTTATCATGCACTTTTATGCATCTAGATTCTCCCTTCATCTTAACCAAAGATAAGTTATGTTGTAACCCTCGATGATTACATCTCAAGTCCTTTGGCAACTCATCAGTAGGCTCCTCAAGTGAACCACTTAGATAAGTAGGTTAACCAGAAGCACCTCTGCAATTCTCTATGATCTTGATTGTATGCTTATGTAACTTCAGCTTGTACATTTTCTCTTTACTTACAACAACATCGTTAGTACCACTGGTTGTTTCTCTAGACATTACATCCACACCAATTACCAATCCCTCTATTAAAACAACATTTGCTTTTTTTGCTACTTTCTATTGTTAATGAATTCTTTCCCTCTTATGACAGCCTTGCTTTCTCAGAATGCTTGTTGGTTACATCCACCATATTAAACTTGAGTTTTCACCAACCTTCGATATTAGAGCAATCAATTCAGCTTTATCACTCTCTTTGCATTTGCTTATATGAGCATAAGCTTTAAGAGTAGAAAAAATTTTGCTCTTGATTTTACCACCATCCCTTACTATTATGGGTTTCAAGAACTTTTTACAATGATTAAAAAACTCAATCAAATCAACTAGTTCTATTGTAAAAACTTTGAATCGTTTAAATTTTTAGTTCAATTTTCAACTTTCTTATTCAAATTACTTTAATAATTCTTGTTATTATAAACTAATCAGTTTATTAATTAATCAATCAATTTTTGTAAATTTTTATGAACTAAATAAATCAATTAACTTTTATTTAGTAATCTTTTTCTTTAATTAAACTTCAAATTTTTTTACGAATAAGGACAATCTCTTTCAATTATAGTTTAGATTCTTTAATTTTATTTAATTTTTATTCAATTTTATGACAGTCTAATACCGATTGAACCTTCTAAATTTTAAACCTTTCTCTTATCGGTTTAATTTTCATACCAATTTTTTAAAAATTGCCTTTTCACATAAATCACTTAAAGCATTTATTTCACTCTTACCATTGTTAAGTCTAAATGTTGACTCCAATGAGTCCTCCTTCACTAGTTCACAGGAGATATATCTTTTCTCACCCCATCTTCATATGTAACTCCACTGCTGCCATTAGTTTCTTTTATAAGGCCATTAACACATTTTGGATTTTATATTGAAAAGCCTTTCAAATTATTAGATAAATCATCCTTGTTCTTTGAGGTTGGAATTTCAGTTTTTATGCCATTCTAGCCATTAACTTTGTGCTCCAACTCTATTGTCATTTCATCGCTTCCAAGCAATTTCACATCCCTCTTCTTTAACTATATTTTCTTATTATCAACATTATAAGTGTTCACTAAAAAGGCAGATTGTTTTTGATGAATCTTGATGACGGGCACAGAATTATAATTCTTGCATTTTTGTATCGGCAATTAAGCATAACAAACTTTCATGAAAAGGTAACAAAAAGACATTTCCAGGGGCGGGGATGCCATAACCTATCCAACAAGACTGGATTCAATAAAAGAAAAAGAAAAAACACCAACAGAGGGCCAATTACCTCCAATAATCCACTTCGATTCAACAAAAACAATAAAAAGAGAGAGAAACTCTACTTGGAGAATGTTAGAGGGAGATTCATTTGTAATGCATTGTGATAGAGAAAATATTTGATCTCTTTCCTTGTTATTGTTTCCATATGATGATGATGAAGAATTATCAAGTCTAAGGTCAATGTATATCGCAACATTTTGTTGCACCATTTTGTTATAATCAACTTTTAACCTGAATTTTAGTGTTCTTTTGTTAGGCAAATTTTTTGTTATCTGCACACTTGGTTATCTTTCATATTAGAGTTTTAAGGAGGAAGAGGATGAGAAATGCTTGGTTTAAACATCTCTAGATACCGACCCTGAGTTAATACAGTGGCACCATAAGAGGAGATTACAAGCTTCACAAAGGGGGAGACATTGTTTGTAATTTTTGAACTCTAGATGACGCCTTGTATGGTATAACTATAGCACTTAGAGAGAAATAAATCAATCTAACTTGACAAGATATCAACCAGAAAACTCTGCATGTCAAATTATTTCAAAAGTAAAATAACTGATAAAACCATTTTTCACATACATAGGGAGGCAAACTTGGTTGGCTAAAGCATTCCTTTGGAGTCTCCAGACATGGGACACTATGGTGCACACGTCATAAGCAAGTAGGAAAGAGCTATATTGACCAATCTTTGCCCTTGCAAAAACAAATCATTTAAGAACATAAGCATCACAACTACTTTCCACCTATGCTTTAGCTATCATGGGTCACTTAGCTAAATCCTCCATAGAAGGGTCACCTTCAGAATCCTTCTTGTGCTTGCCCAACAGGTTTTGAATCCTCTCATCCTTCAATAATACAAAACAAATACAACCCCAATAGAATCATCAGAGGTAACATGACTCAAAAAATGAAATATGTTAAATCAACCATAAAACAGCCATATAGTTATAACATATTTTGACACAATTCTTATCTAAAATTAATCGCTTATTGTTCTCTGTTATCATTTTAGGACTAGTAAGTCACAATGCATTCAACAAAATAAATACATTCATGGTTTCATATAACTTTTAGATCACCTGTTCTTCTTATGTTTTCTTCATTTTCCTTTAAGTATTACATGTGGTGAGGAAGTTCACACTAAAAAGCAAAAAGCTTTTAGTTGTACTAGTATATTATAGTATGTTCATCTTAGGTACTAGTATATTAAAGTATGTTTATCACTTCATCCACTATCAGATTGTACTTGCATGAGAGTAAAGACTTTAAGATTCCTTTAAAAACATTCAAGAAGTTAATAGGGATGGCAATGGGCGGAACCCGAGCCTGAACCCGCTCAAGCTTGGTCAACCCGAACCCTGCTTACCCACCAATCAAGTTGGGGCTGCCCAATTGGAAGCCCAATCGGGCTAAGGCTACTTGGCCCCAGCCCAAGCCGGAGGCAAGCTAGGCTGACCCTTCCTGACATGATTTTTTTAAAACAATTGTCTAAACTTCTTTTTTCACAAAACCACATCGTTTTGGGTTTAACTGCCCAGATCGATCGAATCCAAAAAACTGAGCCCAAGCCCCGGTCAATCTTGACCTCACCAATTGACTTCATGCCTATTTGGATGGACTTTTGGAAATTCAATAAGTATTTTTCTCCATCACAAAAGCCATTTTTAAAAAAAATGAGTGTTTGGCGGTAAAATAAAAAACACTTATTTAACAAATATGACTTTTTTGACAATCAAAATATAGCATTATATGAAGCTCAAATTTGGAGCTTCTAAAAAAAAATCTAGGTAGATTTTTAAGATCAATTAATGAGCCTATTTTTTAGTCTCTTTTGTCCTTATGTTTTACAAATTATTCACAAACTTATTTTCACGTTTATTTTGGAAGTTATATAATATTATTTGACTCTTTATATGTTTTAATATTTGTTTTTTATATTAGTTTTACTTATGTTATAATCCATATAAAAGATTTGGTAGATATATTTTTGTTTATGCTTCATATGATTTAAAATTATATAATAATTAATATATTCTGCTTTACATTTTGTTTAATATACTTTAAATAATATTTATATGAATAAATAATTTTTATTACAAACTAAAATATATATTTAAAATTAAAAATACTTTTTATTTTTATATTGTCAAATAATCTACTATATGAAGCTCTTTTTAAAAACTTTTTTTTTAATTAACAATCAAATAATCAACTTACTTCTTAAAAAACTCTACTTATATAAAATCATCCACATAAACAATTAAGACTGGTCAAGTCGGCTCAGGCTATATTCCCATCCCCAGAAGCACCCCATCCTTTTATAACTCTTTACACTTTTTGGCTGACAGTTTCGTTGTACTGATAACTTTTACTTTATATTATTTATTATATATTCTTATGATTTTTCAAAAACTTATCCTTGCTGTAAAAATATATAAATAAATTTATTAGTCAGAGTCGGATGCCAATAGTGAAAGGTTTGAGTCATAACATGTATTAGTTAACAGCTGATTAATTACAGTAGTTTATAATCAATGGAAATGGAAGAAAAGGAAAAAGTATGTGGTCACAATAGTGTAGCTAGCTCATTGTTACATACAGACGAGATTCTACAGAAGCTTTCTTCCGTTCCCATCACATGTAATTCAATTCCAACGTATACATCATTGGTTAATTAACTACAGACGAGAATAATCCCCACCTCCACCTCCACCATGGTATGTTATGGCAGCTCAGCACAGAACTGTTACATTACGGGTCCAAATCTTCTACATCAGCGACCTCTAAATAGTTCATGATAATACAGATTGAGGAGATAAACAAATGTGGGAACTGTGCAAAATTCAACCTCTCGAATTGCACGGCTCCCTTTAAGCCTAAAATTTCTAAAAAGAGCCAAGGAACGAAGTCAGAGGCATTAACTTTGGTCACAACACTGCGCAGGTCAAGTGACCATGGAAAGCAATGAAGATCAGTATGGAACAACAGGACAGGGCAGGCAGAATAGGAGTTGCTGCAATAGAATATAATATGCACCGAGTCTGACACTACTTCATTATCCATTTCTAGTTCACAGTTTTTTTTTCCTATTATTCTTGCTTTTGACTAACCAAGCATGAATTTGAAAATGTCGCGGAGTGTAATAATGCCTTCAACTCGTCTGCTGCCAGCCTCCACAACAATAAGCCGTCTAACACCTGAAATAAATAGAGTTCCATAGAAATCGCTTTTCACAACAGTACACAAACTCAGGGAAGACAAGCCAGCGACAGCAGAATGGTCCATGCACGACCTTTAAATTGCAGGGAAAAACTTTCAACTCCTTGTACTTCCATTTTATGGGATGTTTTGATATAAATAGTCCAACCAAATTGGGAAATTAGCAACTTAGAAACAAAAGAGAAAATATGGCAGGGTAGATTGTGGTTGATTCTAGGACAGTCAAAGAAACTGCAATATGTAGGATTATACGTAGAAGACCAGTAATGTCTCTTCCAATCAACAAAATTTGCTCAATGCAATAATATGTGACTTAAAGAAATGAACACAAAAGAATGACTATAATATTACCTGGCTCAGCCAGTCGCTCCATCACTTTATGTACTGTATCAGAGCGCAAACACATCTGGCACCTTTGACCTTTCAGCTCATGTGATGAAAATGAGTTTTGTCCCAACTGCAACGCCTAATCCAATAAACAACACACATATCATGACAGAGGAGTGAATACCAAGATCAATAAAACCAATACCACAGATTTCCAGTATTTGGGATGAAAACAATTCATGGAAAATAAAAACAAAGTGCCATACCATTTAAGCATCATGATAGGTTTCGCATACAGACAAAAAGTCAACATACAACACTCATCTTTGCTCTAATAAAAGGCAGAAAATGTAAACTCTATGCTGAGCATTCTATCACAACCTTCAACTACCGCTCCTACCAAATGCTTATCTCCTTTCTGTATATCTCACCTTTTAAAACCACCTTCATAGCAATACTCTCTTAATAAAATGACCAAAACAATATTACTAAAACTCAAACATCATTGATCTACCAACTTAAGAAACACTCAAACCTTATAGAGATTACAAAGGACTCTAAGATTAACTGCTTAATACCAACAAACTAAGCAGCTTATATATCAATAGGATTGTTTGGTATATGTATACTATAAGTGAGGATGCTGAAATACTCGAAACTTTGTGAAGATTTATTTTTTGAAACTATCAGTCAAAAGATACAAGGACAGGTATGGCAATTTCTCAGCATATTGCAATACCTCAATAATGTGATATCTAAAAACCCATGGTAATTTAGGTAAGAAAGGCTAATCCAGGGGCACCTTTTTAAATACATAATGGTTTCAATTCATATCCTATTTACAGCTTATCCAATGTACTTAAATCTAAAACAATTGAACCGTAAACATATCCCTTATCCTCTAACCAGACATAATTAATGTGAAAAAAAAATTGTCCAAATCATTCTACTGGTGTTAACTTGTCCAATTTTTGCTGATAGGACTAAGCAGGTCCGCAAGTTGAAAGTCATTTTTAATTCTCTTTTTTCACTTCATTATTCAAATCAGTGAGTTGTTTGCTTTAGCACATACTTATATCTAAAACATTTCCACCCCTAAATATATACCTTATCTTCCAACTCAACATGATTAATGTGAAAAAAACATTGTCCACATCCTGCTGCTGGTATTAAATTTCTTAAATAGAATCCTCTCCTCAAATCTTGATCTTGCCACCAGAAATACTTATGCTCAAGTCAACATCCAGTTCATAGAAAATGTTAGGGATGGCCTCTCGCTCATAAGACTAAGCAGGTCTGCAAGTTGAAAGCCATTTTCAATTGTCTCTTTGTTTACTTTAATATGCAAATTAATGGGTTGTTTGCTGTTATGCAGGCAATTTAAGAAAACGTAAAAAGAAGGAACAGCTACCTGATAAACAGTCATTTCATTGAGATTTATATGCGTATAAACTTTGTCCTTAGCAAGTGCTGTTATGTCACTGCTCAAGCATAAAATCAGAAGTGCTCAAAATACAAGGAGAGTTGGAAAAACTCATCATTCAATGGTGAAATCATATTAATAATAACAACTTACCTCCGGCAATATATGTCTATCAACGAGTCATTATCATCAACAATAGGAATGCAACTTACTTGAGCTGCAAAGACGGGAATAAAACACATTAAATGATATTTGAGACATCCTATGGTGGATGAAGACCAAATAAACTGATGAAACTAATCTTATCTATCTGTTATATCATCGAGTAACCACCAGTTCTGCTGGTACAGATTCTTAGGATTTAAAGACATAACTCACAAAAAGTCTCGATGAAGAATTAACCTCAACTGTATAGCCAGACAATGAACCCCTGACGCAGGGATAAGTTTTCTGCTAGTGATGCCAACGCTGAGGTTTAAACTAAAGAAATATACTTAGAGCCTATCAGATATAAATCCCAACCCATCTATTGGGATCCCCTTTACACCATTTTTACCCTATATTACTATAACTTTCCAGTTTTTTCTGAAATTCAGCGAATGGAAAAGGAAAAAGCTAAGGGAACAAGGACCTCCACCTAAAAAACAGACCAACATCTTCTCTATTCAAATGCCCAACACGGACATATAAAACATTCATACAATTAATGCACATTTCATTACAGGCAACAACAATTTCATGATCAATTTCCTTAGCACAATCTTCCCTCATGCTTCTCCATGACAAATTGATCTCTTTCCTGAAGTAATAAACGTCATATTCATGGACTAAATTCCTCCCTAATGCTCATGATACCTCAATCAAAAGAGAAATAGATAAAAAGAACCAACATCACAGCTTATAACTAGCCAATCTGTCAAAGGAAATAACTGAACCAACAAATTAAAGCCTATCAATGCAATATTGCACAAATTCAAGAGCAAAAGGATCCATGTGCTTTTCTCGTCATTTTCAGGATGGCACCACTTATGCTATTGCAAATGAAGCATGTTAATCAAATAAATATTGCTTGCATCAACTCTTACTAAATTTTTGTGTCAATCCCAAGAGTTACTTGTATTAATTAAAAGAGATCCATGTATATGGCAGAATATTCGCAGCTCAAATCACTGATTCTATGAATATCAAAGTCAACCTTTCCCTTCACAACTCATGCACTGTTCTTCCTGGCAGCCATCAGAAAGTATACCTTGAATTAATAGGCTCAAAGCCGAACTAAGAGAAGCATTTGGTCTCAACATTGCTAAAGGGCATCTACTGGACTCTCCAATCTTTGGAACCCACATGCCCACTGGGATTGCACAAATTGGCAATTGAAGTATAGGTAGGGTGCCAGTACAATGTTTAAAGAACCTGCAAATGCCTGGAAATTAAGACCCATGCATTAGTAATATACCAGGTGCAACTACTTAGAAAGCTAGCCAAGAAGCTTACATTTCAGTATTCCACAAAGTGAAGCAAGATGGAGTAGCTGAGGAAATGAACCATCATCATAAGATGAATAGATTATGGGAACTGTAGCCACCCCATTTTGCAATATTCTCAAAGCTACCTCTTTCAAGTTATCAAATGGCCCAGCCTGCACATCAGCAAATACCTACTAAGTATATAGTTGCAAACCCACACAAAAAATTTTATCATGGCAAATATATATTGGATAAATCATCAAAATACTGAACTATATAATACATGTAGTTCTGAAGTGTTGAGGAATTTAAAATGGTTCCTTGCACTCGAACAATTTAATCACTCACATGGATGAGAGGTTTAGAAGATGCCCTACTATTCCCATCAATTTGTTTATTCAGATATGCTTTTCCCTCCTTCCAAGCAGATATAGTGTGGGTATCAAGCTCTTCTTCTGTCAAATTTGACCCGTGATTTCCAAGCTGGAAGTACATTCACAATAGAAAATACATCAGCACAATCACAAGAGTAGGAATGCTTCCAATGATCACTAACCTAAAAACTGCTCTTGAATTTGAATTATTTTGCAAATTCAACTTCGAGAGTGAAAGAAATTGCAGAGAAGAACAAACAAAATGTGGGGCAGAAATTCATTTTATAAATATTTTGGAACAGGCTCATTGGTCAAACAGATATCTGACTGCTACCTCTCTCAAAATCAATATGAAATCCAATGCACTTAGCACTCCCACAAACCGGCCCTTGGTGACATCCCACAGTGGAGCCATAGGGATTCCCTGAAAATAACGCAGAAGAGATGAATACCCAACTCTATCAGTAAAAATGCGTAATATCACCGACAAAGGAAAGGTAAAAGGTGCACAAAGCTAAGTCAACATCTAAGTAACAGAGTTCAAGTTATAGTCACAATTATAAGGAGCATTCAAAAGCAAAACTGGGTGGGATCATGCAATCTAATAAGACCACACGAACTGATGTAATCTGTTAAGACATTTTACGACCAAGCTGCATCCATCAACAAAAATTTTCTGTATCTATCTATCTATCTATATATATATATACACATTTGGGTGTATGTGTGTCTGTGCGAATGTGATTTTTGTTTTTTTCCCCAAAACCCAATTCACAATTGAAAGGTATCAACTAGATAAATTCAGCAAGAAAAACTTCAACTCCGTTTGAGCATGCTTAACTCCATCAAAAGATTAAGTTACCAACAGCAAGCAAAAAAACTGCAAATTACTCATTATTCCAATTTTTGGACAGGAGTTCTAACTATGAAAAAGAAAATTTTCATACAATGATAAATTTCAAACAAGCATATTCCAGTTACATACTTAATCACATCCAAATAAGAAGAAAAGCTTAATGAAATAAGGACCTGTTCGTACAAAATGTGAAATGCTTGCTTTACCGGTGTATCAACATCCAATGCTACTACCTGTAAACTACAAGTACTATATTAGCAGAATAACCAAGTAAATCAACAGATAGTTTAGAACTAACCAATAAAAGGAAGTCATGATTAAGGCAAGTAATAAAAGATCCAAACCTTGCCTGACTTTGGAAGTAACTCATAGGCAGTTTGTGTGGACAGAAATACAGAAATACGTTGACGTGAGACCTGTAAATCAGACTCTGGTAGGCTTGGCATTATCCCGGTAAATGTACCATCTGATACAGAGACCTGCTGTGCAAATGACAACCAAGTCCAGTACAGAAGACAAAATAAAGGGAGCAGACATGAATGAAACATGAGATGTGGATTGAAGCCAAGGTAAAACAATGTCAAAGTATTATCAAAATATAACCAATAAACTAGTTAACCTTGAAAATTTTGCATCTAAATAGGACGTGCCTGAAGTTTCTAGACATAGGGTAATGAACAGCTTAAACTTATGCTCTGAGTTCTATCACTGAGAAAATACAAATGATCTTGAGTAGAAGACTGATGTTGAAATCCAAATGTAGAGAGGCAAATTCAGTTCTAGCGATGCTCAAGACAACTACCAAGGTGAAACAGTTCTCACCAAACGTCTAAAGGCCTCATTGTCCAACTCCATAGGCATATCAGGATTTCCTGCTGGATTGCAATTGGCTTCCGTAGTAAAGTAGAATGTGTTAACTACACCATATTCATTGGGTGCACAAGGTTGGTGTTCATCATACCGCCATTCCCCATCTACCAGAAATTTATACTGCTTGGCAAATTCACCGCCAAGGCCAAACATTAGGGAAATGTTATAGACGACAGAAATTTATCTAGCTAAATGTCATATCATTCCACAGAAAATTCAAACATTAATCATACATTTGGGACAGTCAAAGTACGAATGTTCCAAGAAAATCCTACCTATTAATTTCCTTTTTTGCCTTTAGCCCCATTGGCGAGATATTACTTATCTGGGGACAAGGAACTAATTCTAGTAAACAAATACAATTTGGCATTTCATAAAATCCTCAAAAACAGCCAAGCTTCCTACAGCTGGCAACAAGATTTCTCATCAAGTTATACAGATGATCACTCCAAACAGCAAAATAGGAGTAAATCCAGCGTACCTGGTGGTAACCCGGCGTTATCCAGCGAATGGCCTGAAATACTCTGGGACAACCTTCAACTGGAGACATGGGGACAAGCTCAGACCATCTTCAAAACAAAGAAAAGAAACACCAAAATAAAAATAATCCATCAATTGTCAATTAATCAAATAATGAAATCTGCATTCAGTGACACCAAAAAATTAAGAAACAAAAAACCTGTTGAAAGAACCACTTAGAAACACACTTCGGCCACCATGAGGCCAAACAAACCGCATTAACACCCTCCCAGCAACTCCACCATTATCATCTCTCGCCGAATCCATGCCCTAACCAAACTACGGCACTCCACTTTCCCCACCACTCCAAACCCTCAACAAAAAACCTTCCAAGAAACCAAGTTTGATACAATTTTTGCCCTCTAAATTATTCAATCAGTTAGCAATCCCAAAAATCTCACACCCAATCACGCATCACAGCTGCACGCTTGAACACTAAGCCCCAAAGACTAAAAGGCTGAATAAAAATTGAAGCTTGAAACTTGGGATTTTTCCCAAATCAATCAGAAATTGGGGGAATCAAAAACCCTAGAAGAAAAGAAATCGAAGCTATACTATTGATCAAGCTTGACAAATAGTTAGGGGTTGAAGTTGAAGATGGAACCACAAAAAGGAATAAACAAATAGCGAGGGGTTAAGAATAAGATCGAGAGAGACAGAAAAAGGCGATACCGAATCTTTTTTTTTTTTTTTAAGACCTCAACGAAAGTTCATATCTTTATTTCCTTTTTCCTTAGTTCACTTCTCTCTCTTCCGAGAAAGTACAGAAACGAAAAATCTTTGATAGGATTATTTTTCTTTGTATTTATTTTTCCGACATTTAAATCTTATCGGTTTTTTTAAGGGACGGTTGATTCGGACAAAGGAATGATAATAGGAATGAGAATTTTTTAGGAGATGATTGGTTCGTACAGGGGAATGATAATAGGAATGAGAATGAATATAGTAAAAAATGGGAATGGATATTATCATTATAATTATGATGGTTGGTTAAGAGAAAAGAATGATTACTATTACCATAGAATAGAATATTGAGAAATAAAATTTTATTATAATTAATTTATTATATTATTAATTTTAATTAATTATTAGTTAAATTAATTAATATATTTTAATTATATTTTAATTATATTTTAATTAATAAATAAT
>JANSVA010000217.1:23726704-23743392 GCA_025504915.1 Erythroxylum reticulatum
TTAAATTAATTACAATATTTTAATTAATTAATAATTATATTTTAATTAATTATAACAACTATACCTTTATTTAACAATGATACTCATTCCTCTATATTAAGAGGAGAATGAGGTATTACCAAAAAATAGGTAATAAAAATAATAACTCTACAATGATACCCTCTTATCAAACTTAGTCTTTCATTCTCTATCCATTTCTTTTTTTTATGCCCACCAAACAAGCACCCCCTTATTTGTTTTGCTAAGGCCTAAGGGTATTCAACTTTTTTAATATCGTCATCCACAAATAGTCATTTATTAGTGTTAGCCCATTTGGTTTGGTTTGAAATAAATTATCTATCGTCTATTCTTTTACAAAATTCAGCTGCCGCTCATTTAGCTTTAGTTTATATTTTCTAGTATACTTCAAAATTTTTAAAGTCTTCTAACATCTATTAAAATATGATCTTTTTATAAGAATAAAAAATTAATAAGATATTCATAAGAAATAATGTTATGGATATCATACCCTATCAAATACTAGATTTGGTATACTAGTACAATACTAGTATTGATTAATATAAAGAGTCATTTCCAATTATTTTTTAAAATTACAAAACACTTACTGAATTTTATAAAATTATATAACAATTGTCTCTTTATTTCTATCAATGTTACTGTTTACATATTTCTCAGATAAATAATAACCACAATTAATATAAAAAAGATCTTTGAATTCTCATATAGATATAAAATAAAGAATAATACAAAATACTTAAAATGTCATAATTTGCATCATATAGTAAAGAATAGTTACATCAAAATACTATATAGTAAAAATAATATAAGTATTATAACAAGAGTTCGTGCTCATAAACACTTGAAAGTATAAGTGAAACTTGAAAAAAACACTTATAGTTAAAAGTTTTATACATCGCACATATAAATTTTAACATATATATCAAATACAAGTAAAATTTTAAAAAAATATGAAAAACCTAGAACTTCATTCAATGACATATCCACCTAAATTGCACTCGCTATCATTTTTATTTGGTACAAAATTTTTATCACTGAGAGTAGTTTCATCATCAGCATCATTTAAACTCATTGCTTAAAATGACTACTTATCATGAAAATTATCTTTCAAGTCACTCTCATCTATAAAACTTGGCTCTTCGTAAACTCAATCTACTAAAAGATCAATATAGTCAAGGCAAATTGAATCTATAGAACTACTTCTTCTACTAAGAGTCTTAATAAACACATACAATTAAATTATTTTAAGAAATTATATTTAATATATTAATGATAATAACATATTTTTCTTGAATTTTTAAGTTATATCAAACAAGGAACAAATCATTCAACCTTTTATGTTCCAATATATTTATTGTTTGGAATGGATGAATTTAAATGAACTTCAATTCCTTTCATACCCAATCGCACTCACATATTAACTCAAAATTTGAATTGTAAAGCTTTGCAATTCTAGAACATTACTTTTGAATTAATCCCACCAAGCATTTATAAGACAAAAAAAAGTAATCTTTTAAAGAAAACAATGTTATCCAGGCAACCTTTGATCAGAGGGCATACAGGGATAACAAAAACTCAAGGTCTATGGTATTGCTAAATCACATGAATCGAGAAAGGCTCTTCTTGCTATAGCTCCTAGGCTTATGAAATATTTCACCGATAAGCATCAAAGGAGCTACATCATAGGTTTCCAATTTTTATATCAATCAAGTTGTTTAGATTCCCATTAGAGGATAAAGATAAACAAAGATTGACTGTAACTTAAATTTCAAATATGCTAGCCGAGACACAAAGCCGTTCTTTTCTTTTTTGGGCAACAATCCTCAAGGCCTGTCTTTAAAAATCTAAACGGACCAATATTTTCCTGTATAACTTAAACCTAAAATAGAATCTATAGTCCAAGACTTTGTGATATACATGATCTTCATAAAGAGGCAATTATAGAGCATACGTGCCTTTCTTTATGACTATTGCTGCATTATTCTAGAATCAAGCTTTTAGGAGAGAGAAAAACCTAAAAAGAAGCCATGAGATAAAAGGCACACTTCATTTTATTGAATTCTCGATAATCTACAACAGAAAAGAAACCTTGCTTTTATAGCCTATATAAAGGGAAATAAGACAAACAATTTAAAAAAAATCCCACGTAGTACAATAATTCAAACTAAAATACAAAAGTGAATAATGAAAGTAAAAATTATAAGAAACACTGGGTCTCAATAATATTCTTAGAAAATAAAAGAGAATCTATCAACAAAAAGGTGTAGACAAATAATAAGGTCCACTGTCATCGTCAAATAATGACATATCATCATCCTTTTTTCCATTTATTTAATGAAATGGATTGTCCTGAAATTAGTGCAAACTGGGAGTTAAGGATCTTGGGCATCTTGAAAGTAGTCTAGTAGTTTGGACTCTCTTTTGGGCTTTTGTGCAGTAGAGCTTTCTCAAATTTCAAAATTTTGCATGGGCCCAAAGCCATGTGGCTTTAACAAATTTCAATGAGCATCCTAAAATTATCATATGCATCCTTGTATGTCTCCATTTATAAGCTAAGAAGATCTTATAATCTCATATGAAACAATTATTATGATAGTTAACAACATTCCCTATTAACTTTAGCATTCTTTGTAAAGTCTTGTCTAAAATAAACATTACGATTCAAAAATGCCTAGTAGCAAATAATAAAGAGTAAACTTGCTTTTATCTTTCATTGATGACTACAAAAAAGTGTATATAAAGAAGACTTATTTTTCATATTAGTCTTGATTGCTTCTTTTACCTTCTTTTTGAGATCATATAAATAATTCATAGTTTCCTTCTCATCACTATCAGCCGCACGAGGTACTCTCACTAAATGCTCACAAACTTACATAAAAAATTGACATTGGGACTAAATTTTATGATCTTCAAGTATAATTTTGGAAACCTCCATCCCAATAATAGACCAAGCATGATAAGATGCATCTCACTTATCACTTATAAACATTTGTCTTAATTCCTGCTTTATTTAAACAAAATACTAAAGTGATAAAAGATTAGTTGCAAATATTGTGACGGTAGGACAACATAAATTCTTACCAGGTTAAATCTTTTCTTATTAAATTTAGAACTCGTGCATGATTATAAATAAACTCGGTCACTTTTTTTAATTTCTGCATATTTTTATCATTGATAGAAAGTATCTAATATCTTTTATATTTTTCAACCTCAATTTAATGCAATGTGTAGCATAAGGAGCCCAACAGAAGAAAAAAATACCTTTTTATAACCTTTTTCTAAATGTTTTATAATCAATATCAGTTTCATGATGAAATGGAGAAGATTTTCAAGTATTAACTTCATTCACAAATTAATCCAATATCTCAAGTAGAAATGAGCATTTGTTATAAGGCCTAATCATTAATACATTTTTAAAACATCGTTCCCTTAGTAATATAAACTACAAAAATTGATGATATGCTTATATCTTCTATTTGTCCAACTATCACGCATAATTGAACACCTATAAGTTGTCTAATTTGTTTTTATTTCATTTAAATAACTTTTTATTTTACAATCAGAGTTGCTCAAAAGATTAAATATGTAGTCATTAATTGAAGGAGCTTTATATCATAGATCATAAGAGGCAATAATATCTACCTTAGGTTGATAATAGTAAGATTGATCACGTTAAATGATACATCTGCATCATAATACCACTTAGCCATTGTCAAGTCTACATTAGAAGTTGTTTCTTTAAATTATAAGGCACTACAAATTGAAGGTTAAACTTCAATGGTTGTTTGTTAAGTAAAAAAGTTAGATACGTATCCTCTTCTTTTCCCTACATCAATTGCAATAATCTCTTCTTTTTAGACAGGAACACCATTTTCAACATTGCCAGCATCATCTTGACCACCGTATAAAGAATTTTCACTACCAATTTCATAGTTCAATTTTTTTTCCTTTTTATTTCTCATTTTGATGATCTTTGTTATGAATTATGAATATTTGTTTTTTTTATTCACTATACAATATTAATATTTTGTACCTAAATATGGTAGGGAGTTATTGTTAATCCCTACAACCAAGCTTCTTATAATCAAGCTATATCTTTACATTTATTTACAATCTTTATAATAGTAATGCTGCCCCTTAAACTAGAGCATATATGTTTATCATGCCCAGCTTGTTACACAAATATTCAACCTAGGTCCCATTTAGAGCTTTTGTAAAGAGATCCCTTAGTTGTTCTCCACTCTTCACATATCTCATAGATACAAGATTTTGTTACGTCTTTTCACGAATAAAGTGACAATTGATTTCAATATGCTTAATCCATTCATGAAACACTAGATTAGAGGTTATATGAAGAACAGCTTAGTTATCACACCATAATGTTGTTGGCATATCAATTTCAAGTCCAATTTTGGTCAAAAGTTTGTACATCCACATTATTTCACATACAAATTGTGCTAAAGCTCTATACTTTGATTATACACTCGAGTGAGATACAACATTCTATTTCTTACTTTTCTATAAAATCAAATTTCCCCCAACAAAGACATAATAGCCTGTGGTGGATTTTTGATCAATCTTGGACCCTGTCCAATCTGCATCTAAGAAGCATTCTATACAAGTGTGACCATGATTTTTATAAAATATACCTCATCTTGGTGCTTCCTTCGAGTAACACAAGATTTGCTTCAAAATAGTTGAGTGATTAACTTTTGCGGACATAAATTGGCTCACATTTAGTGAAATTCTTTTATTTTTAATAAACAAGTATTTATTTATTGCTTCTCAAAATTAAAGGAAAAATCTAATGAATGGGCTTTCGGGGTGATATAAGAGTAAATTGTAGAAAGAATCATGCTTTCGTGACCTTTCGGCATAGGGCAGGCGTCAGCCCCCATATATGGTCCAACCATGCTTCTATATTTATAAGAATCTTTAAACAAATCCCCATCTTTTGTGAGTTGCACATTAGGTGATTCAATAGCACTTCACGGTTTAGCCTCTAATTTTCCTATTTTATATAACAAATCAAGCATATATTTTGTTTGATATAAGAAGATTCCATCTTATTCCTTATCACCTTAATTCCTGAGAAGTATTTTGAAACTCTTAAGTCCTTCGTTTGAAAATGACTACGAAGGAATGTTTTCAAAGATGAGATCCCTGTGGCATCATTGATAGTGATAATGATAATAATAATAATGATGATGACGACGATGACGACGACGAAGACGACGATGATGATGATGATGATTATTATTATGATAATCATAATGATAATAACAATAACAATAACAACAACAACAACAACAATAATAATAATGATGATGATGATGATGATGATGATGATGATGATAATAGTAATAATAACCCAAAAGGACACATTTTATAGATTTGAGATCTAATTTGGTGACTTAAGGATGAACATCACGAATAAAACATGTGCATCCAAATACGCGAGACTCGATGGGGAGCAAGGTTTTAGTAGGTAAGAGACTTTGACAAGGAATCTTACCATGAAGGACGAAAGATAGCACGATTAATCAAAAAACAAGTTGTAGAGACTACATCAGCCTAAAAAAACTTGGGTACATCCGTATGAAATAGAAGTGCTCTGGCTATTTTAAGGAGATGTTTGTTTTTTTCTTTCAACTAAAATGTTTTATGATGGTGTATCTACACAAGTAGTTTGGTTAATTATTCCATTTTTAAGCATGTAAGTTTGGAATGGATCATAAAGGTATTTGGCATTATCACTTCATAAAGTATGTAAAGAAACATTAAATTTTGTTTTTATTTCAGCATAGAAAGCGATAAAATTGGAAAATAGCATAAAACAATTTTTCACTAAATAAAGCTAATTTATCTGAGAAAAGTCATCTATAAAGGTGACAAAATACTAAAACCTAGTTTTAGATACACTAGGATATAAACCCCAAACATCTTAATGAACTAACTCAAAAAGAAAACTCTCTTTTATTAACTTGAGACGACACAATTTTGAATTTTGGAAATAGTTTCTTCAACACAAGCAGGAATAGATGGCCTAATCGACAGTGTGCTTCAAAAGGGGTTAATATAACGGAGGAAGCAATGGGTTTGGGCACTTGTTCATAAATATTTAACGCAGAGACATCCTGATATATGTCCTTTAACAATAATCTTCTTCGTCATAAGATCCTGAAAGCTCAAGTTATTTTGGTAACAGATATTAAGTTGAAAGAAAATCATAGTAAGCCTAACACATATGAAAGAGAGAGTAAAAGAGTAGGTTGAGCAGTTCCAGAACCAAGAGCAGATGAGGTAGAACCACCTGCTAAAGTGACTTTGGAAGGAGAGTTATAGGGTGTAGAGTTAATAAGATGATTAAGATTACTTATCACATGATTATTAGTACTAGAATTAATGGCCCGTTGGGAGATGGAGGAAGAAAGGAGGCATTTATCAAGATTACCCATGCCAACAATGGCAGTGATAACGTTAGATGAGCTCTGTGTGGCTTCTTAATAATAACAAAATTTAGCAAATTCATCTGCAAAAACTATGATTGTTTACTTTAAAGACATGTTGGGTGTGGTAGAAATAGTTACAACACGAGCAGAGTGAGATTTTCTATTTTATTTTTGCAATTTTGGACATGTGCATTTGATATAGCCCAGCTCATGACAGTAGTTACATTCAACACTTCTTGTATCAAGATTCCTCTTTTCCCTTCCAACTGTATTGTTTCCTTTATTTTGACTTTGATTAAAAGATCATTCATTATTCAGAATGATAAGAGTATGTGAAACCTGAACAAGTGGAGCAACAATAATATTGTTTATGTATAGAACTCTAGAGAATGCCTCATGTAAGGAGGAAATTTTTACACTAGAGAGGATTTGTGAGTTTACTGTATCAAATTGAGAATTGTGACTTTCCAAAAAGCTCATAATTGTTATTTTCTCTTGTTGAGTTTGTTGCGCCCTAATATCAGAACTAAAAGGTAACAAAACATTGAGCTCCTCTTAAACCTTTTTGAAATTCAAAAACTAGGATTAAAGAGAGTGAACATTTTGTTTAACCCTGTAATAACTCATAAATACAAGAAGTATTATCTTTTTCCAAATATAAAAATCCTAGGAACCCCATTATTTCCTTAACATATCTACAGTAATTAATCATACTAACCACTTCAGTATCTATCAAATTTCAAACTTGCAAGAATAATCTGGAATCATCTTAACCATTCCCTTCTTGTATTATCAGAAGGTGGATCATCTGTAAGATGGTCATCCTTGGAAACACTATACAAATAAATCCTAATTGTTTGTTCTAATCTAAATAATTAGGACCTATCAACTTATTTTCAGTGATTTTAGACATCATTGGAATCACATCTATAACCATAATAGATCTATATTCATTAGCCATAGAAAATGAAGTAACATATATCCACATAGTTGTTTTAACATTATTTATTAAATCAATATAAGGAGTTCAGTATCCCCCAACAGATAAAACCATGTGTTGAGCCAACATATACCAAGGTTGCATTAGTTTTCAAAGACAGAAAATAGGTTACCTAGGGTGAGAATATCACAAAACTTATGCAAAGAAAACACTTGATGTTGCGTAATACACAAACCCTAACGGTGAAGCAGGGCAGTGGCAAGGAGTGTAGAAACCCTCTCAAGCAGTCGATGGTGATGATGGATCAGACACTAGGCAAGTCAGGAGGGAGAGGCGACATTGAAAGAAATGACAGGTTGGTACTACTCTGGCACCTTAAACTTTTGACTAGAGATCGATTGATATAAGGCGACTCTAACTATGCCAACATAGAGACTAAATCGTCACCTTAAACTGGTGACCCAAACACTTGCAACTACGACAATTAGAAAAAAAAAAACAAAATCTACTAAAGTTTTACAATTAGGCAGAAACTTTAATATTTCAAATTGCCAAGTATGCTTTGACACCATGTTACGAATTATTAACATTTGATATTTTTATTCACTATACAACACTATGTATATACATCTTGTGTGCTTAAATATTGGAGGGAGTTATTTTCAATCCCTACAATCAAGTTTCCAAGAATCAAGTTATATCTATACATTTATTCATAATCATTGTAACATGAACACACTTTAAGTATAGTTTTCATCTATCATTTCACATCATGAGTAAGTTTCTTACAAGGTTCCACGTCACCTTTGATCCTAGCTATTTTTTTTTATTTTGATGATTCCTTCATCTTTTGAATGTTTATTAGAATACAAACAAATGGTATTGTTTTTCATACCAAGAATCAATCTAACATGAACCTAAACTAAATCATCGAATCTTACTAAAGAGATTTGAATTATCAAGAATACTTGAATTTCTGTTCATTTATCTATAAAAGTAAATAAAAGACGTAGATCAAAATTAAATTAATAACCTTATATAAAAATAAAGTGTTCTTCTAACTTGGTGTCATTACAAATTGAAATACATGCAATGTAAGTATATTTATTAGTGCTTGTAAATGTGCAATGATCACCAAGTTGGAATTGAATATGTAAAAGTTTATTTAAAATGTACAAACTCTAAGCTCTTTTTACTAAGTTAGCATTTTTCCTTAAATAACATTCCTATCATCATATGTTTAACCTTGAATAAAATAAGTTTATATAAGGACTTAAAATAAGTAACTATAATCTTGCGAGATTATTTACGCAAACAAATAAAAGTTGACTATATCTCATAATTCACTACTCCACAAATAAAGGTAGATATGATTATGGCATGTCACCTCTTAATTAGTTATGGTGGCCCAAAATTAAAGACATGGATGAATTCAAATTTTTCTATGAGCTTAGAGGTGAAACTCCTAATTAATCATATGTCATAAGCTCTAAATTATTGTTATTGATATAATTAATAAGATGATATGCAAATTTAGGTGACAAGGCTGTTAAAATAGAACTAAGGAGCGTTATTGAATAGTCTTTGGACCAAATCTATGATATTGTTGAAAATTATCACTTATTTGAAGAAGTAAATTCTTAATTTAATAAAAAATGCATAATTCAAGTTTCACATATCAGTATAAGCAATTTTCTATGTTACTAAAAATTCAACAACTATCTACTTCTCGAACAATGTGTTTGCAACCTATATCAGTGGAGATAACAATTTTCTAATTAAAAAATGCAACAACTACCTCAGTTCTCAAACAACACATTAGAAGCCATCTTGCTCTCTCCATTGACACGGGTTCACGTTACACTCAACGAACCACTAATTATTCACTACACTTTCAATGCACAAGCGGTAAAGAGGGTTGACAAGCTGGAGGACTGTGGAGAGTTATCGGTGAGCGCCTGGTGATGACGAGCTGGAGAACTACTAGTGACAAGCTAGAGAGCATCTGTCAATGACGAGTTGGAGATAGAGAGTGACCAGCTTTAGTAATAGTGGTGCCGACAGAGGAGGAGTTCATGACAAGAGATACAAAATGAGTAGTACATTGAGAAAGAGATGACAATGATTGCTGGTGGGTGAGCAGAAGAACTAGGGTTATTCTAACCTTTAGTTCTTTTTTATTTTTAATTTGATCCTCCTAATTTATGAAAATTTAATTATTACCTAGTAAATACTAGAATTTTGTTTATTGGCCACTACCAAAAGAAATAGTTAGTATTGATTAGTATTCATTTTCAGTTGAATAATAGCTTTTGGAATACCATTTTTTCCCCAGTATGAAACGATACTGTAAACATTGATTACAAAAGTTTAAATCTTTGAACTAGTAAAGAAAAGGCAAATGAAGGTCGGGTATGTTGAGATCTCGTAAAGAGATGATATTAGTCAAATATATATAAATAAAAAGAATTCATAAATTTAATGTTTGGTTGAATTGTAGTGTCAAATTTTATGATCATTTCAATTCATGATGTATAGATAAAAGTGGGCTCTCCCTGTCCTAGCGGCAAAGACACATAAACATAGAGGGGACTAAACGAAGAAGAAAGAAGAGCACCTAAGAGAGAGTAAATTCGCTCCTCTGCCTCCTTCCTGTTCTTCACACTCCCAAGAATGAAGTTTTAGTTTTTTTTTTTTTTTGTCTCTGTTTTATAAACCTTTTATTTCTATATTTTTTCCTCTTGTATATATGTATCTCCTTGGCTCACCATCAATGGGTTTCATCTGTATACGCTCCACTTGTCATTGTAAGTGCGTAAAATGGTTGGCTTACCCTGGTGGATCATTAAAGACCAACAAAGCAGCAGCTTTGGCTAAACTTTTTGAGAGAGAGTTTCAATACCCCAGTGGTTTGGCATGCATTGAATACCCCCACACCCCACCCCCGACTTCTTGAATTGACCGTCCATAGCGCTAAAGACACTGTTTCTTCTTCTTCTGATATCAATTCCCAGTTCCCCTTTTCGTTGTTGGATTCATGTCTTGAATATTTGTTCAAGTAGGAGCAAAAAGACGTGGAGTCTTCGGATTTGGAGTGCTGGGACAAATGCGATAATCAATTCAAGTTTTTCAAATGTGGCTTTTAGTTATTTGATTCAATATTGTTGGAAGCTTGATGCAGTCGTTTCATTGATTAGTCGAGGATGTAGGACTCGGATTGCCAATGGACTGTTCAGGATTTGAATATCATTTCAAGTGATTTGTGGTTGAATGATCAATCTCCACGATTCATGCTGAATCTTCTATGCCATATTCATGTCGTTTCTGAAAATTTGTTTATAATATTTGTTATGCTGCAGGTATCAGACGCATTAATTCGAGGAATTCTCATAAAGATTGCTCCATTGCAACCATCAAAGAAAACATATGCAATACCTTTGTAACTCCTGTTTACATTTCATCCACATTTTCTTTTAGCAAGCCTGTTATGATCTAAACATGTTAAATTTGCGTTGGAGCATTGCATTTTGGCAAGTTCTGCAGCCCTGTCTTTTCACCAGATGGTCTAAATTCTCACTTCCATCCCATCGTCTATGATGGACTGTAATTTGGTGGACTGTAATTCAATATCTCTCTAGGCGTTGTTTTAAAAGAAATTCCTCTGGTTCTATAGAATCATATCCCGAATACAGACCCAGCATAACAGTAGATTGATGACTTTTTCCTTGTCAGTGACCTCAAATCCTCAATGCCTTGCATTTTAGTGAAAAATACTGGTTGGTCAGCATATCGGGAATAAGCTACATTGTTTAGGTTTGCATGCTTTTATGACGTGCTTTTGAGATGCAAGAAGGTGGTTACATTGGTTGTGATAAGAAGCCATTATGTGGAACTTAGGGACTGATTTTCCCGATTTTGACATTTCAAATTCTGGAAGAGTTGTTCATCACTTAGAGGCCTTTAACGAAAATGGATGGGTTCGACGTACCTTTAGTCGTTGATACACTTTCATTGAGCACTTTCTGTTTGGTCATAAGCATAATCTGCAGGGCTCTTCTGAAGAAGACATGGTGGAGATTTCTGCGCGGAGGAAACAGAAGCAACAAAAGCTTTGCTTATGTACTCTTCTCCAATATGCTTGATGGGGTTGCAAGTTTTGATTGATGTGATACAGGTTGCTGACAAAGTAAAAAGCAGATTGTAAATTTGGTGACGGGGGAATATCCAAGAGTACTGTAGTTTTATGGTTAACGATGTGGGACTCGATTAGGTCGTTGACTCCTGTTAAGTAAGTGGTACGTGACGGATTTATTATGATGTATTCGAAAAGTTACACTTGTGATTATATGATGAAGCGTGTAGTGTACACTTAATTTCCCAATGTTAGAAAAAAGAAAAGATCTTAAGATAAAAAAAGAAGAAGAAGCTAAGTAGGTATGAGTGCTAATATCTGATTCCTGATTATTCCCATGCATTTCTGAATCTCGGCATAAATTGGAAGGTTTTGTGAAGAACAAGGCTTCAAACTTGTAACAGCGGAATCTAATACCCTGGCGACATCACTTGGTGGAAACTGCCGTTCCGTACATTTCTGCAATCAACAAAGTCATCATTTTTTCTCTACAGATACAGATCAATTGCTATCCCACGAAACAAATACTTACCTGAATCACAAGTAAAGTAGCTACACATTGGGCAATCAGATCTGAAGGGATCTTTGCTTTATTTTGTTCATGAGCATTGTGATTGATTGTGGAAGAACTCAACTGATCTTCAGATGCCCAAGTACTGCGAACTGACCTTGCAGGAGTTGAAGATGTCATGGCTGGCATGCTCAAGTCACGTGCGGAAAGCTGATTATTCACATAGTCTATAACCTCTTCCACATTCTCCAACCCACTTTCTTCCTTTTTGAAAACTGATACTGCCTGAATAAATAAAACAGATTAGAACTGATGAAGTAATATGCCAGCTGCTTGTTTATACACTATCCAAATCAACCATCTGGAATCAATCTTTCTAGACATTCTGCACATAACTCATAGATTCTCCCAAGAAATAAAGCTTTAGATATTTCTTACAACTCAATTTCCACCCCTCCTCCCTCCTCTCCTCCCCTGGATTCTCTCCCTAACCAACAGATCATAATTGACCGCTTTTGCAGTGCTGGAATTTTCACAAAGATGCAACATTCCCCAACTATGAAGAATTATCTAATGAAAAGACAAACATCCCACTAACGAGACAATAATTTAGTTAAACTGAGGCAGATCCAGCTGTTCTATCATTGCTTGTTAAAATAATTACTTTCGAAAATATACTTCCTACAAGATAAACATGCTTATATTTGAAGGTGAACACATTAAACCCCAAACTAGATAGGTATGGAAGACTAGTTCCTAAAATGCATCGTACACACCAAATTTCTGCATGGGGGACACCAAGATAAGAAGGGAACAGCTTGTCTTACCTGCATAGCCACATCAACCATTGTTCGGGCATTTACTCTCGAAGTCTCAACAATGTCAACCACATGACATCCTGATTCTTTGATGTCACCTCCAGAATGATCACAGGAGCTATAGTGACCAACTTGCTCGACTACACTTTCCATAGGCTTCAATGCCATAAGTGGGATCCCTTGATACGTGTTGCGCTGCCTCAAGCAAAAGAGGGCAGAAGAAACCTGCACAAGTTATCAAGTCATAAGTTGCTGTAATAATGCGAGGAGAAAAAATCAAAAGTATCTCAATTTTGTACTATTAGTCATGCCTGCTCATTGATTTCATTCAACTGCAAAAGTACCGCAGCATACTGCTTCTTAAAAAGCTCTGAATCCTTGAGAGAGTTTTCTCCATCATTATGGTTCTCCAAAACCTCCTCATTCAAACGCCTTAATTCAGACACAACAGCCTCCTGCCAATGCAAATCCTCATCAATGGCTATGATGGAAGCAATTAGCATATGACACATAGGTATTACGGCACATGAAAATAGAAGCTATTCCAGTGGCAGCTGAGAGTACATAAACATGTAACAAAGCTAATGACATAAACAGCAAAGTTGAGATTCAACATTGCACATATCAGTTTTCAAATTTTGCATTATTCTTCATAAACTTTCTCAAGGGAAAAAATCAAGTAAAAATAAAAAGAGATATACACCTCAATCGCAATCAGGAAACTATTAGGACACTAGGAAACATCAAAGTCCTGGGATATACTAATTAACAAGTAATAAGACCTTTTTGTCAAGAGCACGAGTTAATTCTGAAAGTGCATGGATATCAGCTTCCTTTGCTTGGACTTGTGCAAGAATAGAAGGCTGAAATTTGACTGCCTGTTGGATGTCAACAACTTTTCCCAAGCCATGGCCGATTTGTGCATTAGAAGTTACAGAATCCCCCTGGCCAAAACAAAAAACTCACTCAGATAAAAAGTAGACATCCTGCTTGACATGCCAAACTACAGTTGTGGCAAACAAGGCCATGGAATTTTTGAGATGAAGGATAGCAATCTCGAGTATAGCATTAATCTGATTTATAGATAAAGAATGTTTAATTCAGTACTACTCAATTTCAAGACTCAACAGTATACTTTAGGCAGAAAACACACCCCCTCAAAAGCTGAAGATGTTAATCAATAACATCTAATATCTTCCCACAAGACAAGCAATATCAACATCTAAAGACTCTAAAAATTACAGAAGAAAATACTATCCAACAGGTTCTCTCACAAAGGCCTAAGTAACCCAACAGCTTAAGCAACTAGGCAACAACAAAGAATGATTTTTGAACGATTCATAACTAAAACTTCCGATGTGTTTATGGTTGGCCCAAGTAGAAAAATATAATTAAATTCCAACAACTGCTGACCTTATGTAAAGTTGAAGGGAAAGTATGTTGGGGACCATTGGAATTCTCCATATGCTCACATGGGGCCAGGTTTGTGTAACTGTCCATCTTCCCGTCTACTGATTTTCCAGTCATTTTGAGCTCTTTGAAGTTATCAATGAATTTATTGAGAACAATATTTTGTTGAGTCAGTGTTGCAGGCATATTTTCTAATGGATTTAAAGGCATGCAATCAACATCCTGCAGTAAAATAGTGGTAAAAAATTGTTGACAATTGAACACAGAAAACGGTAACTGGACAACAGGAATGGAACGTTTATTAAATATTTTCAGTCAAGAAATTAATAAAATAATTATGTAAATTTTGAACAACGAAAGATGAAATACCATGACAAATTCAACCCCTATCTCAGGTTGGTCAAACTGTACCAGGCACCTATTATGATCAACAGTTAATATAATTCCATCATGAATCTCTCTTGTCTTCGGATGAATGGCAATTATTTGCTGTCCCACTGATAAAGGTCGAGCTAAATCAGCCGGAAGTCCATCCTTGGTACCAGCACGAAGTTCCGCATAATGCTTTCGAACAGATTCTCGGTACTGATTAAGTTTCTCTTTCTCTTCCTTCAGAAATTGTTCAGAAAATCTTCGAGGTCTGCCAAGGGAACTGCAAATGTAGATAATTGCAGAGCAGTGTTATGTGGACAAAATGCTGAGAATCAATCATGAGGGCAATATAAGTTGGCCACATGAGAAATGATCAAAAGCCACAAACCTCCTTATTACACCCCATTCAATACGAGTTAATCGTGGAATATGACCCAATCTAACGTGGTCCAGGTATTCCACAAACTCCCTTTTTGCAAACCATGGGTAATCAATTGCACTGTAAAACCATTCGAACACACACCATCTCCGTACTTGATACCATGAGAGGCAATTAGAAAGCTTTTCCTGTAACTTGAAATATAAACATCAAAACTTACCAGATTTGGTAAAAACTGAACTCCATATATACCTAGCATATCTAACCTTAAGATTCAGTGCTCTATTATGGAATGGAGGCAAAACATCAGCAGACTGTCCTTCAGTAATATTCTTCATGGACTTCACATCTTTCTCAACAAATGATTTAGGTGTATTTAGTTTGCGCCTACTCCTCACTTTGGTAGGCAAATTGAATTGACTTGAAGATAAAACCTTGGTAGCAGATGGAACCGAATCATTTGACTCTCTTCCATGATCAGAACTAGAAGAAGTACATTCAGGAGGTTTCACTACTTTCCCCTGTTATAGGTATGCACAAACATGAGAATGTTAGCATTTACTGTCAAATTTATTCAACACATAGATTATGCCAACAGATATAATATAAAACTTTTCTCTAGAAAATAGTAGTACCCACAAAATCAGGCGACTGGAGGAAATGTAAGATAACAGGGATCGATATTAGGTGAAATAAGACCCAAAGTTTCTCTAGCTTACTGAACCAATGTAAAAAAATTTGAGGACACCAATCCAATCAAGAAACAAAGGAAAAAAACAAGATAATGAAGCAAATATTCTTCTGTAATATATTGATAAACACACCTCAAGAGAGGTATAATCAAAGTAGAACTAAAAATAAAGTAGTCACCCAATAACTAACTACTGCCGAACAAGGTCAAAATCTTCCTTTTGACTCATTAAAAATTAAAAAAAAAAAAACTAAGGTGATTTTTACTGCTGGGCAGCAGGATCAAGTACCAAATTCAGTGACAGTAATGCATTTTCACTGTGTTTACAAACATTCTACTCATCAGAAGAGTAGGAAAGAAGTGTGAATGTATTTGCAGTTGGTATTTAGATAGATAATTTTCTTAATTCTATAGTAAAGGGTCTATTAGGTTATTGGCAGATTTTCTTTGGCATCTAGAAAGGATTATTTTTTCGTTTCTATAACAAAGAATCTGTTAGTTTGTTAGTAGATTTTGTTTGAAGATAGCATTTTGTATTCTTCATAAGCGAAGGAAATAAAGTAATAAAACAGACTTTATTTTACTCAAAACAGTCTACTTATTGAGATTTGGAGTTCTCTCTCAACAAGCTCTATTCCTTTCTACTTAACAAGATTGGTAGACAAGGGATGAAGTCTTCCAAGCTCGTGCAAGTAGAGCTACTAAGGGAGTTTGAACTACAGATACCTTTAACCAAATTCAGAACCAGGGACCATAACAATTTGGTATCAAAGCAGTTGGTGATGGAGGACTCTCAAATTACTAAGCAACAGATTCAGGCTTTCATGGCAATGTATCAGGAGGACCGAGCAAGGATAAAGTTGAAAGGGAAACAGAAAAGAGGAGATGTGTTAGGAATGAAGATCACAGAGAAGGAGAATGGATAGTTTACACACGGAAAAAGAAAAAGTACTAGAGCAGTAGAG
>JANSVA010000217.1:23743492-23755635 GCA_025504915.1 Erythroxylum reticulatum
GAATAATATTGAGCTATTGCCCATTAATTGGTGCTATCTAACGCATCAATACATTCCATTAAATCGTTACCTAACAAGATGACAGTTAGACTAACTGAAATCACCAAAAAAGAAATAGGCAACAAACAAAGGAAATCATAGAGAAGCTAATAATGAAAGAGGAAGGAAAAAGCACAGGGTAAAGAATAGCAAAGGAGGGAGTTTCATATCCAAGTACAAAAAGTTGGATTTCCCTCAATACAACAGCACTTCTAAACCCCTTGACTAAGTTGATATGAGCACTTCTTCAGCCATCAGCAAACTCCAGATGAGGGCAAGGTGGGATTCGCTTATTTCCAAGTGGAAAGGGATGCACAAGTATGGTTCATCAAGTCAGAGAAGGACAAGCAGCAACCGACATGGGAAGAATACAAAACCAAGTGTAACTTATGTGTTGGACAAACAATTCATAGAAACACACTAGGAGAATTATCAAAATAATTAAAAGTGGGACTATGGAGGAGTACTAGAACCATTTGGAGTAGTTAGTTGCTCATACTAGCTCCCTTACCCAACTAACCAAGAGTAGGAGGTGGAGATCTTCATTAGTAGAATATCCAAAGAAGAGGATGAAGGATGGGGATGAAAGAAGGCCAGGATATATGGAGTTACCCCAAGTTTGAGCTTGAGGACAAGCTTTGTCCAAGGGAGTAATGATATGCAAAATGCGTTCTTAAGAAAGAAACTATACAAGAAGATCAACTTGATTAGGGAGTAATTGCAATGTTGTCTCATTTAGGCAGTAGTAATCTTATTTAAAAAGTCTATTATTTTCATAGGCCTATTTTTAAAGGGCATTGTGATGAATAAGAAAGTAGTCCTAATTTTTTGTAAAAATAGTTGACAGAAGCTTGTAACCATAAGGCTTAGAAAGGGACAAAAACTCCATTAAGGGAAAAGAGTTTTTTCCGTGAGTCGCCCTGTGACTAGATACTACACAACAACATATATCACAGAGGTTTGCACATGATGGATGAAGAGAAAGAATCTAATGAATATGTGTGTCAACATGAAGCTAGAGAGAAGTTAGAAGGAGGCTCTAGTAATGAATAAGTTAGTCGTACAAATCTTAATCTAGTAAGAAGCATACTTACAACCACTAAGATGGAAGAACAAGAAGAATGGCTTCATAATGCTATTTTATTTACTCAAGTTAGATGTCAAGACAAAGTATATAAGTTTATCATTGATAGAGGAAGTGGCATGAACATGGTGAAGTGATTAAATTTACTTTCAGAAAAACATCCACATCCACATCCACACAAAGTTGCTAGGGTAGATGATAGCATTATACCAAATGCTCGAAGGTGCTTGGTGTCTTTTAAATTAGAAATATATGAAGATTCTATTTGGTGTGATGACATTGCTATGAAATTACCCCATATTTTACTTGGTCTAACATAGTTTTATGATTGTGATGTGCAACATTTTGGAAAAGCTAACACCTATCAATTTATGTTTCATGGAAAGATGATAATTTTGAAGCTATAAAGGTGGAAAAGATAGAACAACAGAGAGAAAATAACAAGGCATCTATAAATGCCAAAAAAAGGGCTCTTAATATTCTTAAAAAAGAGAGTTTGAAGCTGTCAACGAGGAGAAGGGAGTTGTATTTGCAATAGTAGTGAGGAAATTAATAGAAACAGCACCAAAAACAGCCCTTGCATTATCAAAAAAAAGTGGGTGAACTGCTAGTTCATTTTTCAAACCTTACACTAGATGATTTATCAAATGAATTACCTCCTTTATGAGACATTCGACTTGCTATTGACTTAGTACATGGATCTACTCAACTAAATCTCCAGCTTATCACTTAAATCATATTAGGAATGAAGAATTGAAGAGATAAGTGGAGGAATTGCTGAAAAAAGGAGTTATTCAAGAAAGTCTTAGTCCGTGTACAATTCCAACATTATTGATTCCTAGAAAGGACTAAAGTTGGTAAATGCGCATTGATTATTGGATGATAAACAAGATCACAATAAGGTATAAGTTGTCAATCCCTCACCTTGATAAAATGCTGAACATGTTCATTGGATGTACTATCTTTACCAAAATAAACTTACAAGGTGGGTAACATCAAATCAAAACCAAACCCAGGACAAATGCAAGGTGGGTAACATCAAATCAAAACCAAACCCAGGACAAATGCAAAATGGCCTTCAAGACTAAAGAGAAGCTTTATGAACGATTGGTGATGCGATTTGGACTCCCAAACGCACCTAACACTTTTAAGAGTGATGAATTAACTATCTCAAACACTTATGGGAAGACTTTTGGTTGTATATTTTGATGATATATTCACATATAACAAGACTACAGAAGACCACCTACTACATCTTTAACAAGTCTTGAGAGTTTAGAGGCAAGAGAAACTTTATATCAATTTAAAGAAGTGTTCTTTCATGCAGCCAAGTATTGGATTTTTTGGTTTTATTGTATCCTACTAAGAAAAAAAATTAAGGTTATCCTTGACTGGCCTATTCCAAAGGATACGCACAAGATATGGAATTTTCATGGCCTATATCTTCAAGCGATTTATTCATAATTTCATCACCATAATGGCACCCAAAACTGATTGTATGAAGGATAGTTTACTTGGTTACAAATAGTAACTAAAGCCTTTGAAGAAATCAAGAAAAAGATTAATGAATCCCCTGATTTGCAGCTTCCAGATTTTTCTAGGTCACCAACCTACTAATTTGCACCTGCCAATTGTCCCACAAAGGTGTAGTCCAACCCCCTTCTACTCCCTTGCGCCTACCAATTGTCCACAAAGGTGAAGTCCAACCCCTTTTTAAGGAAAATTTGGATTGTCCTACCAATGCAGGCACATCAAGTCCTTCTCCATTGGAATGGTCTCTCTCCCACAAATGTTTTACGGGAGCTAGCCTTTATCATGCTTCGACACAATCCCTAATTTGTGCCCAAGGGCAAGCCCCTTCATGATGAGGTGGGAAATGTTACAACTAGGCAACAAGATCAAGTCCATATTTCTGAACCTAATTCAACAAAGCAATGCCTTTTGACCATGTTTACAGATGTTTTACCTATAGGAAGAGTAGGAAGGAAGTTCGGATGAATTTGCAACCAGTGTCTAAATAGTATTGTTTTAAGTTCCTATAAAAAAGTCTATTAGTTGTTAGTAGATTTTGTTTGGCATCTAGATAGGATTAGATTCTACTAGTTTGTTAGTACATTTTGTTTCAAGATTATTTCTTGCATTCTTGATATGGGAATGTAGGAAAGTAATAAGATTTATTCACTCAAAACAAACTACGTATTGATATCCCGAGTTCTCTTTCAACAAGCTCTATTCGTTTCTATTTACCAATATAGGTAGATAAGGGAGGAAGTCTTTCAAAAGTGGAAGCCAGGCTATTAGGGGCCGTCCAAGTACAAAGTCATGTAATGAGATATAAAACCAAGGAATATAAAAACAAAGGGCAGTTATAAATAGTTAAAAGCCTAATAAGATCAATGATAGCTCCCAACATTTCATGGTCCAAGGTCCTACACATAATGTGAGAAGCAAATATATTGTTAAAGGCAAAGGGAAAAGCTTTTACCAATGGAACAAAATTTTAAGATGTCTTCAACAATCAACTCCTCCAACATTGTTGAAACTGTAATAGTCAAGAGTGATTGATTGGTTTTCAAAGCAAATTACTCTAGGACGTTAGGACTCCAAAAGTGTGTAGATGTAATTGGGAAATTACTTAAAAATTGACTACTTAGGCAATACATACGTTGCATTTGAGTTTACTTATTTGCTTAAACATTGTGCTCTAGTCATGCATATCAAATATTAAGTTACTCAATATCACATAGAACAATTCAAAAGAAGCAAAAAAGTATCAACATACCTCAATTTTCTCAATTTTATCCAGATGATTACTTGTGGAGTTGGCATTTTCTGGAATCTGCAACTTGCAAGCAACTCATGTATGGTCACAACATGCATAGAGTAAGATGAAAAGTAAGAAAAAGAAAAAAGAATTAATTGGCCTAGTTTAAGTATGCAACACTTACTTTAGATGGCAAAGACTTCTTTCCTTTATGGATGACAGCGTTAACCTTATGCATTCCATCCTTTTTTTCTGGAGCAGTAACACCACCACTAGGTAAAGCCTTTCCCTGTTTGCATTTCTTCACTGGGGTTACCTTAGCTCCAGAAGATGAGTGATGTCCTTTATACTTAGACTTGGCAACAATTCCAACATTTTCTTCCTCAACATGCACAGAGGACTCTAATAGATACACAATACAAAATTTTGGATGCATATTAGTCTAGTGCCACTGGTGATATTGAAAGAACGAAATGATCATCACACTATTTTGGTAAGCGATATAATTGATCTAAATGGTAAAAATAGTGAGACGAAGAAATAAAATAAGGCAAGCATCATCTTTTATTCAAAATACAAAAGCGAAAAGAAATTAACATTGTCATTAGGATGCAAACTCTTACTCACACTACAATAAGAAAGAAACATCAAAAGCAATTTAGAAAATCTTATGTAAATTTTGTATGAAGGCCAAAAATTAACCTTTCTCCTAATACAAAGGAAAATTTCAGCAGGCTCACGAATCTACACATCAAATTGCTAGCAAGCTTTTGGCTCCCACACTTTAAACAATGAATGCATATGCATATAATTAAAGTAACCATAATTCCACTACTACCAATGGGTATATTGTCAGGAAGGAAAAACAAAAGATATCTAAAATATGGGAAACATAAAAAGATAAATAATATGTAAATAAAAAGGAGAAGGTCACAAAAGATACTAAAATAAGAGTCTATAAATGCAAAACATACTAAAGTATAAGAGATCATCATTCAGATGCAGTGGCGTTTAATATCTATTGCAGTGTAAGAGATGATCATCATTTTCTTCAATTATGACCTATATTTAGTAGACCATATAGATTCATCAAGTAGAGAACTAATTAAAAAAGAATATTGGACTCTGTGTATCTTTCCAACTAAAATGGTAACTTTACATTTAATGAATAGGTTTATTAAACTAAAATGGTAACTTTACATTTAATGAATAGGTTTATTAACTTTGGTATCATTGTTTACAATACACCATCAATACAAGTAAGCAATGTCAAATCTACTTTTTTTCTGTCAAGGTTATAGATATAACTCTAACAAGCACCTTAAAAGAATAAACATAGACTAGTCAGTATCGTATTGAAACCTTCTGTATCATCCCCTAAAAGATAAAATTAAGATGGCTAGTTGGTCAAAACAGAAGTTTCATACCAGTATCAATGGGTGTTTCTGGTAACCTCAAGGATAAATCTGCTAGAGTTTGCAAGGCATCAAAAGCGGCATCTTCACCTACAAAAGAAATAAACATGCTTCAACTAAATCATGATATTCAAAACCTGAAACTCTATTATAAAAGTCTAGCTCTAGCTAGAATTATCAATTTTCTATCATTATAAGCCTTATAAATTATTCTATTAACACATTTCTAATATGAGACATTTAACAGACATTGGATGTCATGAAGATCAATATGAAAAGTTAAAAGTTTTGAGGCGAGGCTACAAAGAAGTATAGGGACCAAGCCAACTAACCCACCGGACTCCCTTTAACTAATTGTTAGTCATAGAGCTAACCCCTATCACTTAATATAGTTGGTCTACTATTCAACTCCATGTTAAATCATCTAATATTACACAAAAGGGCAAGATATTAGTACAAGTATTCTTAGTTTACTTAGTAATGGTGCCTTGCTAGCCTATTAGCTTCCTATTAATATCCTAGTCAATTAATTAACTTTTGAAATATTAATTGGGAAAGAACTAGGGGTGCACTAATTCAAAGTTACATACCCAATTACAAATAAGAATTTGCATCACAAAATAAAAAATAAAGGGAAGCAAATCCCACTCTTGGACTTATATGCTATTATTCAAGTATTACTTAACACGCAGGCCATGGCCTAAAAAAACTTGCTAGCATACCTTCTCCAAATAGAACCTTTTTACTTCTCTTCCTTGGTCCCTTGTTAGAGGTTCTAGCAATTTTTTTACGCTCAACTTCTATGTCAAATTTTCCTTTGACCACACCCAACTTCTGACCTTCCTCTGTCCCACTACATGCTTCTTTTATTTCATCCAGATCATTTGTTATACTTTCTTCTATTTCTGGCTTCTTTCCATTGTATTTCCTCCCCTTCAACAAACTCCCATCTCTCGAGTAATCTCCAATATCAGCTTCCGTACTTCCCAAACTTAATTCACAACCACCATCGTCCATTAAACCACCACGAAGTTTAGCACTAGTCATCACTGATTCAGCATGCTGAAAAATAGAATAATTAGTTCATAATTCTAAAATAACAAAAAAGCAATACATAATATCAAATCTTACCATTCGTTCACCATTTTGAATAGGAGATGGTGTCTCCATTCTCCACTTATGTATTAGAGAAGCTTGAGGAGAAACACCTCCTTTTGAAGCCTCTGTCAATGCTAAAGCTAACTTATGAGTAACATCATCATCAAGTGCATCCTTCACTTTCATATTGTGTCGTATTGGTGAAAGATATTTCCCCCCATTATCTTTATCACAGGCAAATGAAATAGGAACACGAGGTGTCCTTTTCCCAACAGCCCAAGGCCTGCTAACTGAAAGAAATTCCATGACAATGAACTTAGTTAACTCTCAAAAATTTTAAAAAAGGACATAGGATCATAAGCTCCTTAACTATAGGTGCCTTCTTTCTTCTATTTCTTTCGCGTACATTCTTTTATTTTGTGGAGAAGGATTTTTGGGCGAAAAGATTAAGATAACAGGAGAAAAGAAAGGGAAATAACTTCTATGTTGATTCTGAGAAAAAAGTCAATCCGACAAAACCTAAAAATAAAAAATAGCAAGACAAGCATAGAAATCAAATAAGCACACAATTTGAAATATGATGCAAGCACATATATTACTTGAGCCAATTGTAAATACACGTGCCTCCAAGAAGGAAATTGTAAATACATGTGCCTCCAAGAAGCACGCAATTACATATACTTGAAACAAATGGGAAAGGGCAAGAAAGAGAAATAATATTCTACCTGAGCGCCTTTTCTTCAGCAATGACAAGCAACCATAACTTGATTCAGTAGAATGGGATTGCAAAAGATTTGGAACTGGTGGGCTATCTAATCCTTTAATTCCTCTAGCACGCTTTTGAGGCCTTTCGGAGACACTTACGTTCTTATCGGCTTCTTGTTCACTTTCACTATCATCCTCCTAAGAAAATGTTATCTGTTAGTTTTCGTATTAAAAAAAGTACCCAAAACCTAGTTGCCATGTCCATTTTCCCAAAATTCCTTTCATGGGAAGATAGAAGCTAATTTAACGCAATGAGCATTTATTGGTAAGATATTTTCCAACAATACAATCAATTAATAAGACACCAGCCAACTCATACTGCATTATTGATATGTCTAACTTGATGGCCCAAAGTTGTATTTCACAGGCTTTTTTCTCTCAATGAAACACTCATATGCCCCATCCCTTCCACAGCCCACCCCAGAACCAAAAGAACTGATACAAAAACCTCTGTAGATTAAAATCAAAAAATAACGTGAGGAAGATTGGTGTAGCCTGTTGAACTCTCTATTTAGTATACAATTCTACTGACAATTGTGCAAGTGTAACCTAAAAGGCCTTCTATTGAAAATGTTCCTCCATTACAATAACAGTTATGATGGCTTCCATTCCTTGCACCACCCTTGTGGAAGGAGTTGCAATAAATTTTAAATTTCTTAAAATGAAAAATGACCAAAACTAGGTACTACCAAGGATAATTTCAGATATAAATATCTAAGGAAGATTTCTCTTAAACTCACCATATTAGCATAATGATCTGTCATCATTGCTATCAGTCCAGCTGCAGAAGCATAGCCTTTGGAAAGAGATAAGTATGCCTGAAAAAAACACCAAGGCTCTGTCATCAACTTCTACACACAAAGCCAAGTTTGACCATAACCAACTCATTTGTGACACCATGGGCCACAATTAATGAACGTATGGGTGTTGAGAGTGGAAGGCACAAGATGAACTTCTATACAGAAATATCGTAAAAGCTTTATGGTTCAGAGTTAGTAATCAATTAATAACAGTCATAGAAATCATCTTACCTTATTCATAGTATAAAGTGCCTCTACCATTTCCTCAGATCGGTTACGCACGACAATAGCCACCTAGGAACACAAAGTAAGGATCAAAAGTTAGCTCGTCTCAGGAAATTTATCAAGTTTAAGTTTATATGCACCAAGTAATAGAGAACTTAATTTAGGGTGCATTAGTAGACCCACAATAAGTACAAAATATTATCAGAAATTTGAAAATTACCTTTTCCCAATCAGTTCCATGTTTTCGATATGCCTTGTAAAAGCGTTCAAGCTCCTCCTTGTTCCATTGTGGTCCTAACATATCAGACAACTTCCTCTTCTGCAAATTGCAACAATGATCATAATCTGATAAGGCTACCAAAATTGGAATTAACATTTGCTAATTAAATGTAACACATTGTTACACTATTAATACCTCATTGAAGGTAAGGAACTAGAGTATACCATTAAAAACACAGGGTACATTCAAGACCAGAATTTGAAACAATAAAACAACTGAAAAGGCCAACAGGTAAAGCCAGAACTCACCCGTAGCCTACTTTTACTAGCATTATCTCCACTTTTATTAGGGGAAACGTCATTAATATATGAGTACCGTCTATTGACACTTCTAGATTTTCTTGATGGAGGCATGACCAGCTTCCTCAATTATCTGAAACATAGAAACCAAAAATGTAAAAAAAAGAATAAAATTAGAGAGACAAAAACCGGTGTGTATCCATAAACCAACAAGTATGAAGTGCTCGGTCGCTTTCTTTCCATCATCAAAGCATATAATACAGCAAATGTTCACCACACGCAAAACACAAAGCAAGAGACAGAATTGCCCATAATTGGGATTAGAAGCGTTCATGATTCAAATTCTCCCTTATTTTCATTTCCCAGAAAAAAAAATTGACGTAGTAATACTTGAGAGAGAAAGGAAATAAACTCAGAAGCTGAGCCAGAGCTCATTCAATCGAACCGAATTCCAGTGGAGAATAAAAAATAAAAAGTCTCACACGATTCCTCTTTCCTCAAATTCAAAGCTAAATAGGAGTAACTAACAAAAATATCAGAAGAGGCCTAGATGAAAGAACCATTCACCGATCAAAACGTATTCATAATAGAAACAGCCCATGAACCAGGAACCTTAAACCCAAGCTATATGGCTGAGTCTCCACGAAGAACTCTTCCTATCTCCTCGACAAAGCTGAAGACAACAGCAGGTGTAGACATTCAAATTCCCAAATCCAAAGACCGGTGAACCAATTACCCGACTGATTCACTTCTCCAAATCCAACAATTCGCTTAAGCTTTCCCTTTACTGGGGAACAAAGGAAGGCGCGACGTAGACGAAAAAACAGCTGGAGATTAGAAGAAAGAAAAGCCCTAAGATTGAAGAGAAGAGGTGGAGAGAGAGAAGGGAAGAAGAACAGAAATGGGAAAGGCGAAACTCACCGATCAAACTCCCGGATTGGGTTGGGTTTAGGTCTTGATCGGAAGAAGCATGGGATGGAAGTGAAGCAAAATCGATCGGCGGAAAAGCTTTTCTCCGGTGAAGAAGAAGAAATATATATACACATGTATACAGTATCTCCGGTTTGATGATAACGAAGAAGAAGAGCGTGTGGAGGAATTGGGGGTTATAACCGCGAAACTTTAAAAAATAAAAATTGCAAAATTTAAGGGCTTTTGCTTTTGTATTAGGACTTAGGACTTAGGACTTAGGACTTAGGAGGTGGCTTGTAGTAGACTGACTGTGTCTGTACATGACATGAGTATGTTTCTCTCTTCTCCTTCTTTTTGAATTTTAAATGGAAAGTACTTTGATTTAGGTCCCTAGATGTTGGCCGTTGGAATAAAGAGCGTTGAATCTGGACCGTTCACTTTGAAGGCAAGGGAGTTAGTTTATTCCAATTCAATGAAGCCAAGTTTACCGCCCCGGCTAACACTTTGGAGATCAGATAATATTTTTCCTTAATTTTTTATTTTCCAAATAACCAATCTTATATTTCATTTCTTAAATGCTGTATATCATACTTTTACTTTTATCATATTATTTGTAAATCAAACTTTAACGGGAGCTGCGAGGTTTATTAATGCGTTAAATAAACTTAGCTCTTACAGTATTTTACTTTTTTAACCTCCACATTTTTAAATTATGTTTGATATTTAGTTAAATTATCATTTTCTCCCTCTTCTTGGTTATAATAATTATAAAATTTAAAAATTATTTTGAAAAAAATATTTTAAAATTTTATAATTATTTAATAAGTATATTCGAGTTTTCAAATATTTTAAATCCAAAATTTTCAAAATAAATTATTTACTAATAAATATATTAAAATAAAATCATTTTCTTAATTAATTGATAATTTTTTTTAGTATTTAATTATTATCAATAATCAAAATGTAACATATTGACATTAATAATTAATATATATTTTAAATAAAATAAAATAAAATAGAAATTAATGATCCTTAAAAACTACAAGAAGAAAGAAAGAAAAAACACAAAATGCACTTTGAATTAACCTTAAATTAAAAATTAGGCTCTTAATTGTGTGAACAAAGAATAAACATATAGACAGACAAGTGTACATCTTATTATTGTTGTTATTATTAGGCTACCTCACTTGTAACAGTTATCACCCAACGAAAATACTTTTTCTAGTTGCCCCTTTTGTTAATTTGTTATATGAAAATAATGAATTATTGCATTTTAAAAGTATATTCAATGTACTAGTAACAATCAAGTATAATAATTAATGAACTTGTTCTCAAGTACATGTCATTACAAAAGAAAAATGGGAAAAGATATATGGTTCTTATGATTAAAGTAGTTAAAACTTTAATACCAACCCTTTGAAATAATTGATAATTGAAGCCAAAATGGTTGGCCGACAATTTGTTGATCATCACAATGACTTATTACACTTCAAAAATCTTATAACATGTAGCCAAACTTTGTCCATGTCACCTGGTTACTAACAATCCTCCATAAGAATAAGACCTTTGTTAAACTAAGGAATGTTCTAATTAATGTTTTGATGATAATAAAACATAATTACTACTAATATGTTTATTATTTTGATTAAAAGCAATATTAGAACAAAATAAAGTCTTAACTCAAGAAGATAGTGTATAAAGTAGATAAAGAGAAGTTGAAGTTTTTAATCGATGAAATAAAGTTTAAAACAAGAATAAAAGGAGATCAAGACTTAACAAGGTCATTTTACATATTGTATTGCTATTTGTAAGCTTAGTTTGTTAATTTGATGATCCAAAAGGCTAACTATGTATAATCATTTCATCTTACTTCATTGCACGAGTCTCTACATTCATTAAGAGGCATTGAAGTTTTTGATTGTAATACAAAAGCTTCTTGTTCTTTTAAATAATCTTTAAGGAATATTTTGGGAAGTGTTTTAATCATATTTGGATTTTAAAAACTGGTTTTGAGCATCTGAAGTTGTTAAAATCATATTTTTAGGGTAACTACTTGACTTATATAGATTAGTGGTCAATCAATATAGGTTAAAGTTTTTAAATTTGATATATCGAGAGTTTATAGCAACATTGTTTGATGTATTGGTCAACCAATATATGTACTAGTCGACCAGTGTTCTAACAATTAGTGAATTTGGTATTGTAAATGCATGTTGGTTGATCAATATGCTATACTAGTCGACCAATACACTACATATAATCATTATAATGGCTAGTTTTAGCTCCAATAGTTATTTTGTGTCTCAAAACACTATAATAGGTGTTTTCTTTTTATTTTGAGCATTAAAAAGGTTATGGGCATTGTATACATACATTTTAAAGAGTTTTTTAATTATTTGAGCATCTTTATATCACATTTGTGTAAGTGAGCCATGTTAGAGTTATTAAGTGAATAAGTGAGACATTTTTTAGTCATATTTTTTAATTGTAATACTTTCTTGGGGTGGGGGGGGGGGGGTTGG
>JANSVA010000217.1:23762170-23806019 GCA_025504915.1 Erythroxylum reticulatum
AGTATCAGTAAAGGTTCCTAAACAATATCTACATACACTTTCTCCTATTTTTTCTTTATTATGATAATCTATTTTCTTTAAGATTCCACTCAAGTATTTTTCTGAAGCATTAGTTTCTAATATTAAACTATCTTCTTTACTAGGTAAATATAATTTTGGTAAACTTCTATATAATCCTTTTATGTGTTTTACTTTAGTTTCTAATTCTGAAGTAAAACTAAATATCTTATCTATCTTAAGTAAATCTTCAAAATGTTTTCGTAATTGAGCTAAGTTGTGAATAAAATCTGAAGCTTATGTAAAATTCCTAAAAAAATTTTATACCTGCTTTTTATCGATTAATTTATCTTAAAATTTAGAAAATTTTTTCTAGTATATGACTCTGAAGTTCTATTCCTTGTCCATCTACTAACTCTACTTTATTTTGTAATATTTTTTATTTCTTTTTTGATAATCCTAATCCATGTTCTATACAAATATCAACAAATTTGTGTAATTGCTTTAAATGAATATGAATATCTTCTGATGTTATCAGAATATCAAATATAAAAGCATAATTCTTAAAGATATTATCTATTTTTCTCTGAAATATTTGGGGTGCATTTTTTAATCCAAAAGGCATTACTAACCATTCATAATGTCCTTGTGGAGTAGAAAATGTTGTGTATTGTATACCATCAGGATGCATTTTTATTTGCCAATATCCACTTTTGCAATCAAATTTTGAAAATATCTGTTTATCTCTTTTTCTATTAATCAAACTCTCTTCATTTGGAAGAAAATATCCATCACATATTGTATTATCATTTAATTTTTTATAATTTATTACAATTCTTGCGTTACCTTTAACTTGTTCTGTATGTCCTCTTACCATGAATGTATGTGAACTGTGAGGTGACTGACTGGATCTAATAAATCCTAATTCTAATAACCCTTTTAATTGTATCATAAATTCTTTTTGGTCTTCTTCATTATATCTCATAGGTTTTACTCGTATGGTTTTATTAATAGACACATAAAACACGTGAGTGTGCTTTACGACAAGTTTGCAAAAACTGTAAGTGTGTTTTAATTATTTTATATGAATAAATTCTTTGGAAAATAATTGATGACATATGACTTTATATTGTATGATTTTGAGTTTTATGTGAATGATACATTACAAGTGAATATTGCTAATATAAGTGCATGCTTTAGCAATATATGAATTGAAGTTTAAGAGTTGAATTTCATATGAATTGAAGTTTGAAAGTTGAATTTCATATGATTTGAAGTTACATTGATATTATGTTATTGGTTGATAAAAAGGAAATGAATTTTTAGTCTATAAGGCACCATTAGGATTTACAAATGTTATTATACAAGTATATATCGATTAACCTAGTGTGAGTAAGCGATGTACAACCAGCTTCGTAATTAGTGGTTAACCAGTTGCTAGTAACCAATGTTGAATCAACTCCGTAACTAGTGGTCAATCAGTTCCAAGTAAGTGATAGAGAACTAGTTCCGTAACTATCGATATGTAATAGTTAACCTCCCAGGTAAGAAAGTTCATGACAACAATAATGCCGCCACTATTTACTTTAAAAGTAGATTGAGAAATTTGATTTCAAAAAGCATATATGTTTTATATTAGTATGATTTCATAAGAAATAAAATGAACTTATTTTAGGGAGGTTTCAAATGTTAATTTTGATTTGCATAGAAAAGTTAATAGTCACTAAGCTTGTTTAGCTTACACTCTGCTTTCTATTTTCAAAATAAAACCTTCCAGGTGCACACTCAGGAGATTCAGTAGTAGGGACTCCACCACTCGAGTAGATAACTTCTTTACGTGTTGTTGTGTAGGCATTTTTTCCTTGTCAATATTTGTGAAAATATTGCACATCTTTGAGCATGCTTTCGAATGTACATTTGTGTAAAAGAAAGAATGTATATAAAGGTTTTTTTAATGAAATACATGAATATGTTTTAACTTTTTAAAGTTTATTGAAGTGATTGTTGAGATTCCTTATGAGTGGAATTGAATTCCAAAATTTGTAGTGGAGATTTTGGTGTGATTATAGAAGTGCTTTGAACTTTTATAGGGATTTTGAAAATTTTGGAGATGTCAAAATGCAGTCATTATGCTAGCAAAAATTTTAATAAAATGTTAAAAAAACTCCATTGTTTATATGTTTTTATGTTGAGTTAATGCTTTTCTTCAAAAAGGGCAATAGGCTTAGCTCTATGGGAACCTTTCTGGTAGATTAAATATCGATTGAAGGGCCACCATAGGATGCCAGGTAGGCCATGATAGGTGGCATTTGTATATACTTTTTTTAGGATAATTTGTTAGTTAATTGTGATAAATTGACTGTTGTTAACTTGTTTAGCTTATTTTTTTCTTAGTTTCATATAATTGCATGATTATGTATGAATGTGTGTGAATATGCATGAATGTGTGTGAATTAGGTCTTTAAGATTAGGTTTTGCATGACATTTTTGTATGTCTTTTTCTTACATTATTATTAATTTCATGTGTTTTAGGCATGATTAAGTGATTAATTTTGTTGTTAATCAACAGGTTTGAAGGTGGCTTTGAAGGATGGAATGATAGAAGAACCAAAGAGAAAGCAAGTCATGTGACCCAAAGGAAAGCTGGAATTTTCCTAGGCTGACCTATCATCAATGTTAAGCTTTTGCAAGATACGATTCTTATTGGATGTTTTTCGTTTTTCAACCAAAATAAAGAAGATAAATTCATTTTCAAATTGGTGAAATAAAGGCCCAATTTGGATAAGAAATCAATAAGATATCATGGATTGAATTCAAGATAGAAAATAGAGTTTTCTGGAAAATTTCAGCTGACAACTCCCTCCTTCCTACGCCGTTTTAAGTATTAAAAGGGGTATAAAAACTCAATTTGAAACCCTAGAAAGAGGAGGTCGTGCAAGACATACAAGAGAGAGAGAAGAATGCATTTTTGAGAGAAAAACCAAGAGAATTCAAGGTAGAATCAAAGGATTTCAAGGAGACACAAAGCTGCCACCATAGAATTCCAGATTTGCTCTTCAACATATATGCTTTTTTTCTTCTCTTTTTTGCTTCTTTGTTGTATTTTGTTGATTGATAAGGATGTATGGATATGTGATGAACATGTTGGGTGGGATTTTGATGGATTTCTAAGTAGTTGTTAGGGTTGTTATTGCCTAAACTCTATAGTACCTCACTTTATTCAATGTTATGGATGTGTTTGATGTTGTTTTATATTTATGGTATATGGCTGTCTATACTTAGCGCACATAGAGATATGGAGTTAAGAAATATGTTTATAAGTGCCACGAGAGTGGGCTTACACAAAAAAATACTCCATATATCAAGTTACCTTGCCATTTGGAGAGAGATCTTGAATAGAAAAGTGGCTATCCAAAAATATGTTAATGTCCTTTTAATGGTTAAGTGAAAAATGGGAAATGAGAGCTTACATAATTCATTTACTTCATTAAATGGTGCTTATTTGGTTCAAGTAATGAGAGTGAAAGAACCAGAACATTAGGAAATTTTGGACTAAACATAATGAACATTGCCAAAATGAGAGAATACATAGGTATTGACAATCCTAAGTTGTTAAATTGATACTTTGATTCACCATTTTCTAAATTTGTTTTCTTACTTTTGTGACAACCCTAAAGTGTATATGTATGAGTCTTAATTTTTATATTTTGGATCTTTCAAATCTAGTTATTTGAGTTTCCTAAACAAAACAAAAGTTGGATTATTTCGGTGACTAACCAATCCCTATAGAACGATACCTATCTATATTGCGATTTTCGATTTGTATAATTGCAGGATAAGAGGTTTTAATTTAAAATCTGGAAAATTACCTATCAAGTTTTTGACGCCATTACTAGGGATTGTACCTAGCATCGAGTTTGGTTTGAATTGTTTTGGTTTAGGTTTTCTCTTAATTTTTACTTTGATATTCTTTTCTGGGTTGCAATAGGTGTGTGCACACGAGGAGTGCAAGAGTTGCGTAGAAATTGCAAGAACTTGACATCACCAAAGTAGAAAAGGAATTGAGAAAGGCAAGGAGACAAGATCAAATTGAGTAGATAATGGATGAACAGAGGGAACAAAGTGGTGAAGAAAGAACTTTGATGGACTTTATGTAGCCACGGTTTAACTCGAACCAGCAAGGAATTGCTAAACCACCAATGAATGAGAACAATTTTGAAATCAAGCCTACTTTACTTAATATTTTGCAAAGCAATGTTCAATTTTATGGTTTTTCATATGAGGATCTCAATACTCACATTGTCAATTTTTTGGAAATCTGTGATACATTTAGGCAAAATGGGCTATTGGAAAATGCAGTGAAGATGAGATTGTTTCCCTTCACACTAAAGGATCGAGCAAAGGTATGGATGAACTCCTTACTCCAGAACAAGTTAGAATATGGGACCAGTTGATGCAAGCCTTTTTGTCCAAATATTTCCCATTGACAAAGACAATAAGGATTATCAAGGAAATCACCAACTTTCAGCAATGTGAGGGAGAATCATTGTACTAGGCATGGGAGCTTTTCAAGGAGATGCAGAGGAGCTGCCCCCATCATAATCTACCCAAGGAATTTTTGTTACAAACATTTTATAATGAGGTCAATTTAGAAACCAAAAGCACCATTGATGAAGCTGCAGGAGGTTCATTGATGAAGAAGACCATAGATGCTACATATGACCTTATTAAATATATGGATGCTAACAACTGCGTTTGGTACAATGAAAGGAGTAAACCATTACAGATGAAGGAACAGAAAGGGTTTATATTAGCATATTCAATAGTTGCGTTATTTACATAAATTGCATCATTAAGGAAACAATTAAGTGATCTTCAACCTTCATCTAGTTCTTTGAAGTATATGCATCAAAATTGTAAAATTTGTGGAGCGAACAGTCATAATTCATTGGAATGTTATTTGATGAGCACTGAAGGCATAGAACAAGTTCATTCTTTTAGGGTTCCAACAGAGCTCAGGTATTAACTTATATTATAGTACTTATAATGCTGGATGGAAAAACCATCCAAATTTTTCTTGGGCTAACCCTGTAGGAACCAATTGGAGACCTCAAAGACCTCCAGGATTTCAGGAAAAGGAAAGTGACTCATATGTTGCCTTAGAGTCAAAGTTTGGAGGTATTGAATCAAGGCTAGAGGCAAAAATGGAAGCCTAAGCTATAAGGACAGATTTTCCACTTTCATAGTTGAGCTCTTAATTTTCAAAGATGATGGAAGTGATGGGTGCAACTGGATCGAAGGTGAATAATATCGAGGAGGTACAGCCATGAAGTGATCAGGCGCTGAAAAGTTATCAAGTGAAGATTGATCAGTTGATTAAAAATCAAGCATCATCAATATATAACCTAAAGGTGCAGATAGGTCAGCTGGCAACTGCAGTATCAACCAGACCCCCAGGTAACCTTCCCAGCACTTCAGAACCTTATCAAAAAGAACATTTAAAGGCAATTCAATTGAGAAGTGGAAAGGAGTTACCAGAGCCAATCTTGAAGGAGGAAGTCATTGAGAAGGAGGAACCCCATATGTTCCACCTCCACCATATGCTCTAAAATTACCATTTCCTGGGAGAGTAAGTCAGAATCTAGGGGAGACCCATTTCAACAAATTTTTGGAAAAATTGAATAAGTTATATATAAGTTTTTCTTTGCTAGCAGTTTTGGACCACATGCCCAAGTATGCTAAGTTCTTAAAGGAATTACTTTCTCGTAAGCAAACTTGGGATTCAAATCAGATAGTAACATTGACAATCAGTTGCATCTCTGTGATCACAAACAATATGCTATGGAAACTAAAGGATCCAGGGAGTTTTAATATTCCTTGTATTGTTATTGGTGTTGAATTTTATAAATATTTGTATGATTTAGGAGCTAGTATTAATCTGATGCCATTGTCTATTTTCAGGAAAATGAACTTGATGACATAAAGCCAACATCAATGACAATTCAGTTAGATAATTAATCCATAAAGAAGTTTGTTGGAGTTGTTGAAGATGTTTTGGTAAAAGTAGATAAGTTTGTGATTCTTGTTGACTTTGTGATTCTTGATGTTGCTAAGGACAAAAATTGTGCATTAATTTTGGGATGCTCATTTATGAATACTAGTAAGGTGTTGATTGATGTGAATAATGGTGTTATGATTTTATGAATTGGTGATGAAAAAGTTAAGTTCAACATGAATAAGAGTTTGAAAAGTAGGGAGGAGCTGGATTCTTGTATGAGAATGGATGTGATGGATGAGTATGTAGAGGAGATAACTGGTAGAATGATAAAAAAAAAGTGATAGGGAATTACAATGGAATGAAGAAGATGACCGTAAAAAGAGAGAGAAGGATTGAGAGGAAGAAGAGAAAAGTGAGATGGAACCTTTGGTGAGGACCAAGCCACCCCATACCACCTTCCAATGAGAGAGCACCCACCCTAGAGTTAAAACCTTTACCTTCACACCTGAGGTATACATTTTTGGGTGAAAATTAAACATTACCTATGATTATTTCAAACCAATTAAGTGATGAACAAGAGAGGAAGGTAGTATAAGTTATAAAGAGGAGGATGAAAGTGATGGGGTCGTAGATATCAGACATTCGAGGTATAAGTCTGAGTGTTGTGATGCATAGAATAAATCTCAAGGATGGATGTAAAATAGTGAGGGATAGGCAAAGGCGTTTGAATTCGAATATTTAGGAAGTTGTAAAATAGGAGGTGATTAAGTTATTGGATGTAGGATTTATATACCCAATCTCAGATAGTGAATGGGTAAGTCCAATTGAGTGTGTACCAAAGAAAGGCGGAACAATAATGATGGAAAATGAAAAGGTTGAGTTGATTTCCACACAGACGGTCATTGGTTGGAGAGTTTGTATTGATTACAGGAAGCTCAACTAATAAAGGAGGACCACTTCCTACTACCTTTTATAGACCAGATGATTGAGACTGTTACAGGACATGCATTCTACTATTTCTTGGATAGGTATTCTAGCTACAATCAAATATTCATTTATCCAGATGATCAAGCCAAAACAACTTTCACGTGTTCATATGGTACTTTTGCATATAGAAAGATGTCATTCGAACTTTGTAATACACCGGCTACATTTCAGAGATGTATGATGGCCATTTTTACCGGTATGACTAAGGACTTTTTGGAGGTATTTATGGATGACTTTTCAGTGTATGGAGATTCCTTTGAGCATTGTCTAACAAATTTGGATAAGGTTCTCCAACGGTGTGAAGAGGCCCATTAAATTGAAAAAATGTCACTTCATGGTTCAGGAAGGAATAGTCTTCAGTTATAAGATATCTTGTAGAGGCATTAAAGTGGATAAGGTAAAAACTGAAGTCATTGGTAAACTTCCTCCGCCAAGTAATGTTCGAGGGGTCCGAGCATTTTTAGCGCATGTTAGGTTCTATCGTCGATTCATAAAGGATTTTTCTTTAATTGCTAAACCCCTTACTCATTTTTTAGTTAAAGATGATCCTTTCATTTTTGATAATGATTGTTTAGTTTCTTTTGACAGGTTGAAGAAGGCGTTGATGTCAGCACCAATGTTACAACTACCAGATTAGAGCTTTCCATTCAAGTTGATGTTCGATGCTAGCGATTACGTAATTGGGTGTGTTCTAGGGTAGTGTAAGGATAAGAAGTTACATGCTATTCACTATGCCAGTATAACTTTGACGGATTCTCAGATTAATTATACCACGATAGAAAAAGAAATGTTAACTATAGTTTTTTCTTGCGATAAATTTTGTGCTTACTTACTTGGTTTAAAAGTGATTATGTATACAAATCATGTATCCCTTAAGTACCTTTTTTTCAAAAAGGATGCCAAGCTTCTTTTGATTAGGTGGATCCTACTCCTATAGGAATTCGATATCATAATCAAGGATTAAAAGAGAGTAGAAAATTTCGTTGTTGATCACATGTCAAGATTGGAAGGAGGGGAATCAAGCTTATAAGAAGAAATCAATGAGCAATTCCCTGATGAGGTGCTACTCTTGGTACAAGAATCAGATAATCACTAGTACGTCGACATTGTAAATTACATTACAAGTGATATCCTTCCCCCTAATTTAACTTACCAGTATCAGAAAAAGTTTAAACATGATTGTAAGCAGTATATATGGGAAGATCCACTTCTTTACAAAAATTATGCAGATAGACTGATTTGGAGATGTGTTTCTGATAACAAAATTAATGCTATTTTAACTCACTGTCATAATATTTCTTATGCAGGACATTGTGGAGCTAATAGGACAGCCGCAAGGGTGTTGGAGTGCTAATTTTATTAGCCAACAGTTTTAGGACGCACAACATTGGTGAAGTACTGTGACAGGTGCCAAAGAATTAGAAACATATAAAAAACGGACAAGATGCTACTGTCTTCGATGCTGGAGGTTGAAGTCTTTGATGTTTGAGATCTGGATTTCATGGAACCATTTCTGTCCTCTTATGGAAACAAATATATTTTGGTAAGTGTTGATTGTATATCGAAGTGGGTTGAGGTGATGGCATCACCAACAAATGATAATATAGTGGTGCAGAGGTTTCTGAAAAAGATTATCAACGTATTTGGTGTGTCACGGGTGATTATCAGTGATGGAGGTACCCACTTTCGAAACAATCCAGTTGAAGCATTATTGAAAAGATATGGAGTACAACACGAGATAGCTACACCTTACCACCCCTAGACCAGTGGTCAAGTAGAGGTTGTGAATAAAGAATTAAAGAAAATCTTACAAAAGACTGTGAACAGTTCTAGGAAGGATTGGGCAATCAAATTAGATGATCCAGTAGGCCTTATGCTCAAGTTCCAAAGGTAAATGACAAGCTTTCCCATAAATCAGCCTGTAAGGCATTGTCCTAATAATGATCTTGAAAGCTATCCTACCGAAGGTTGAAGTCTTTGATGTTTGGAGATTGGATTTCATGGGACCATATCCTTCCTCTTGTGAAAACAAATATATTTTGGTAAGTGTTGATTATGTATTGAAGTGGGTTGAGGTGATGGCGACACTAAAAAATGATAGTAGAGTGGTGTAGAGGTTTCTGAAAAAGATTATCAACATATTTGGTGTGTCGTGGGTGATTATCAATGATGGAGGTACCCACTTTCGTAGCAATCTAGTTAAAGCATTATTGAAAAGATATGAAGTACAGCATAGGATAGCTACACCTTACCACCCTTAGACCAGCGGTCAAGTAGAGGTTATGAACAAAGAATTAAAAAAAATCTTACAAAAGACTGTCAACAATTCTAGGAAGAATTGGGCAATGAAGTTAGATGATGCAGTATGGGCTTACGAGATAGCTTTCAAAATCAGTATTAGGACAACGCCATATAGGCTGATTCATGGGAAATTTTATCATTTACTTGTAGAACTTGAACATAAGGCCTACTAGGCTATCAAGGCCATAAACTGGGATAAGAAGGTAGCTGGAGAAAAGATGAATTTGCAGTTAAATTAGTTGGACGAATTAAGCTTGTAAGATTATGATAATGCCAGGTTCTATAAGGAAAAGGTAAAGAGGTGGCATGATTAACACATCAGGAAAAAGGAGTTCCATACAAGTGATATGGTTTTACTCTTCAACTCTAGACTCCGATTGTTTCTTAGAAAGTTAAAATCTAGATGGGTAGACTTTTCACAGTAATTAATGTATTCCCATCTGGAGTTGCGGAGTTGCAAATGAGCGTGGAGAAACTTTTAAGGTGAATGGTCATCGTTGCAAGCCCTATTATAGAGGATAAGTGCCCACCGAGCGAGAAAGAATATTTCTCAGACCCCACCCATAACCAGAGAGTGATCAAAGTCTTGCTAGTAACTTTAAAAACTAACATGGGTTGTTTTTGTTTATGTTTGTTGGATGTTTGTGTTTATATTTTATTTATGTTAGTTTTTGTCTTCTTTGATATAGAAAAAGAAGAAGTAAATTGTGAGATATAAGGAATACATGAGCCACCACCAACACGATCCTCGACACTAATACCAACAAGCTTTCTCATACCTCTTTATTTATTTATTTATTTATGATTTTTTGTATATATTATGTGTCTTGTTGTTTGTTGTGTATCACTTTCACATATTAAGGACAATGTGTTGTTCAAGTGTAGGAGAGTGGTATGCAATTTGCATTGGATATTAATGTCTTCTCTAACTCCCCATTTCTTTTTAACTTTTTGCATGATTTTTCATGTTTTTATGTTATTGTGCCATTTTTTTTCAATTTTTGTGTAAAATTGTATGATTGTGTGGATGTTTAGTGGCTGGAATTTTATGTGAATTAGCTTAATTGTGAACGATGTTATTGAACTGGTAATATGTGTTAACTTAGGAAGTTAGATTATAAGTAGCTTTAACATAAACATGTGTGTTGATTAGGATTGGACACTTAGTTTTACACTTAATGTTGCTAATTCACATGTAGTTACTATTAGAAACCATTAAATTGTTAGACAATCTCAGTTTCCTTTTCATGAAAATAATAAGCTAAAAGAAATAAAGTAGGTCAAAAAAAGAAAAAGAAAAGAGTGTGTGTTAATAACTATTTTGATGACATAAAAGGGTTAATAATAGAGCTAGTAGCTGGTTATGAGTTATGATCTAGTTGAGTAAACGAGGGCATTCATCACAAATGTTTGTATTCACGTCAAAAGGCTAAAATGACGCTCCAACTAAGCCATCTTAATAAATAAAAAATGTGGCCTAGTTGAGTAACTGGGGGCATTCATCACCAATGTTTGTCATCGCGTCAAAAGACTAAGTTAACCTTACAAAAATGAGAAAAAGTGTGTGTGTAATAAAAACCCTACTGATATGATAAATTAGCTAAATATTTTATGAAAGGATAACTTGGATAGTTAACCATTTAAATGATTGATAATTGTAAATGCACGTCTATAAGTGACATAGGTTTAAAATTGAGTTGTTTATATCTTGATCGATGTGTATATTTATATTAAAGTACTTAGGTATAACAAAATAAGTCAACACATTGAACTTGTGATATAACTATTATTTACGATTAAATTGATTACATAACATTCCGAGTCAGTAGCCATCAATTTTGACATTATATGCATGTATGCTTTTTGTGTATTTCTGTTCTTTAGATTTTTTGTGTGTTTGATTTTGCTTGAGAACAAGCAAAAGTTTAAGTGTGGGGGAGTTGATAAGTGACATTTGTATATACTTTTCTTAGGATAATTTGTTAGCTAATTGTGATAAATTGATTGTTGTTAACTTGTTTAGCTTATGTTTTGTCTTAGTTTCATATAATTGCATGCTTAAGTATGAATGTATGTGAATATGCATGAATGTGTGTGAATTAGATCTTTAAGATTAGGTTTTCATAAATTTTGCATGGCATTATTGTGCGCCTTTTTCTTACATTATGTTGGCATTAATTGCAGGCATGATTAAGTGATTAATTTTTTTGTTAATCAATAGGTTTTAAGGTGTTTTTAAGCGATGGAAGGATAGAAGAATTAAAGAGAAAGCAAGTCATATGACCCAAAGGAAAGTTGAAATTTTCCTAGGCCGAACCATCACCAATGTTAAGCTTTTGCAAGATACAATTCTTATTAGATGTTTTCATTTTTTTTATACAAAAGAAAGAAGAGAAATTCAGTTTCAAATTGGTGAAATAACGACCTAATTTGGATAAGAAATCAATAAGATATCATAGATTGAAGTCAAGAAAGAAAATAGAGTTTTTTGGAAAATTCCATCTAGTAACTTCCTCCTTCCTACGCCATTTTAATCATTAAATGGGATATAAAAACTCAATTTTAAACCCTAGAAAGAGGAGGTCGTGCAAGAAATCCAAGGGAGAGAGAAGAACACATTTTTTGAGAGAAAAACCAAGAGAATTCAAGGTGGAATCAAAGGATTTCAAGGAGACACAAAGCTGCCACTATAGAATTCTGACTTTGCTCTTCAACATATAATCCTTACTTCTTCTCTTTTCTTGCTTCTTTGTTGTATTTTGTTGATTGAGAAGGATGTATGGATATGTTGTGAACATGTTGTATGAGATTTTTATGGATTTCTAAGTATTTATTAGGGTTGTTATTTCCTAAACTATTTAGTACCTCACTTTATTCAATGTTATGGATGTGTTTGATGTTGTATGATGTTTATGGTATATGGCTATCCATACTTAGCTCATATAGAGATATGGAGTTAAGAAATATGTTCATAAGTGTCATGATAGTGGGCTTATATCAAGAATACTCCATATATCAAGTTACCTTGTCATTTGGAGAGAGATCTTGAATGGAAAAGTGGTTGTCCAAAATTTGTTTATATCCTTTTAATGGTTAAGTGAAAAAGGGAAACGAGAGCTTACATAATTCATATACTTCATTAAACTGGCCTTATTTGGTTCAAGTAATGAGAACGAAAGAACCAAGACATTAGGAAATTTTGGACTAAACATAATGAACACTGCTAAAGTGAGAGAATACATACTTAGGTAATAACAATCCTAAGTTGTTAAATTGATACTTTGATTCACCATTTACTAAATTTGTGTTCTTAATTTTGTGATAACCCTAATGTGTGTATGTATGACTTTTAATTTTTATATTTTGGATATTTCAAATCTTATTATTTGAGTTCTTGAACAAAATAAATTTTGGATTATTTCGGTGACTAATCAATCCTTGTGGGACGATACCTATCTATACTGCAATTTTTGATCTAAATACTTGCAAGATAAGAGGTTTTAATTTAAAATTTGAAAAATTACCTATCAAGCCAACTAATTGTATAAGGGTCGTTGTGCTGTCAGTCCTAAAGCAATGAAGAAAATAAAATTACAATCTTCTATTAAACCTTCACTCTTTCTAAATATTCAAAATTGAACAGTTTTATATCACAAGTTTTGTGCAAGTTATTATTTCCATATCAAGCAAACTAAGATTTATCAATGGTTAAATGATATATGAAAAAAAAAGAAGCCTCTTCTTATTCACAATTTAAAGAATTGTGTAGCAAACTAAGTACCAAGATTAAATTTCAACACGCCTAACATACACTATAGGAATTAAATTTCAGCTTTGCTTAAGTTATTAGAGATATTTTTCCTCTTTGAGAAACTATAAGTCAAGGTTTGATTCATATACTTCATCATTGGGTAATATAGGAATGAAGCCTTATACTAAAAAAAACAATAGATATTTTTATAATGGAAAAAGTACTTTAAGGTTCCTATGGCTTAAACTCTTTTTAATAATTATAGGTAAAGTTCCAGGATTCTTCAGTTAAGGCATATTCTTCATCAATAAATTCAATATTAATAAGAGCATATCACTTTATATTAGATCTCCTTAAGGTATATATGATTCATGAATTGTCTAGACTAAGTGAAATATAGGTTCACCGACGCTTTTAAAACTATTTTATATATTGATTGGTGTCATCTGAAAACAAAATATAGTGACTAACTATTGACAACCATTGGAAGGGATCCAAATGATATCATATATCCTTTAGCTTCGACTATTGTTAAAGTTGAGAATAATAAGAGTCGAAAATGTCTTTTAGGATGTTTACTTGATGACATTGGTATTCTCTTATTCATATGATGCAGGGCTTACAAAAATTGTTTGAACATGAGTATACCCACTTTAATCAGCATTATTGTTTCAAGCAGTTATGGGAAAACTTATAAAGGAAATATAAACTCTCTATTTTCATCAAAGATCATATATAGAATATAGCTTTTGATTTTACTAAAAAGGACATGCAAAGTAATTGTTTAAGCTAGAGAGCATTAATAAAGGGGCACATGACTAGATACAAATATATATATAGAAAAAGAGATGGTGGAGACATGCTTTTGAAAAAGATGCAAGAGTGAATTACTATTAAACAACACTACCAAATATTTCAATGCGTACATGAGAAATGTAAGGGACCAATTAATTTTAGCTTGCTTGGATGTCAAAACAAGAGTAATTATAAAAATATTCCATTAGAAGAAATAATGAATGGTAGCATACAATGACGATGTATGTCACAAAATTTTATTAAATATATAAAAGAACAAAAAGGGGTTTACTAATTATTTGGAACATTTTCTAGGGGATATGAAATTTAGTGATTGAAGACTATATATGATCATTATATAGTTAACATTAGAATAAAAGATTACACTTATGGGAAATAGGACTTGACTAGGATCCCTTATAACCATGCAATTTCAGCAATCATTTTGAACATTCTCATGTGCAATGTCTTTTGTATTTATAACCTTATGATAGCCTCATACGCAAACGTCTTTTGTATTTAGGATCTTATGAAAAGTCTTATATATGTTGTATTTATGATCATATTATAAGATATATATACACAATGTCTTTTGTTTGGGCATCATTAACATTTTAGTATAATGTTTCTTTTATTTGTACAACATGTAGTGTGTAATGTCACTTTAGTATGGAACAACTTTTTACGAATTTATATTTAAAAATTTACAATCTTGTGACTTTATTAAATTTGAATAACTAATTACATACGACACATATGAACATTGAAGTATAACATAAACATTAAATTAAACATTAATTCATTTTGATTAATTTACTAAAGCAGAAGGCATGTTTTACCTCTTAAGTTGTACACCATATTTAAGTTAGACCCTAACATTTTATAATGTTAAAATAAGACTTTAACATTTGACAAACTAAATTATTTAGACCTAAGATTGATAACATATAAAAAATTTGTCACTTACATTGATATGACATTTTCCTAATTTTAAACGTCCAAGTAAGCCATGTTGACAACTTATATGGCCTCTGAATCCTAAATTTTGGGAATTTAGGATTTTTAAGTTCCAAATTCCTAAATTACAACATTATCAACTTCTTTCTCTCCCTTTATCTTTTTTTGCTACTTCTTTTTCTATCATTTATGATATTAAAGCAATCAAATTGATTTGTTAGCGTTTATTTAATTAAATACACATTTAGATTGGAGACTTAAGATTTTGTGACTTTTTATTGTAAGTTTTTCATATATAGATTTTCTTTGGAACTATATAAGAAATCTAGTGAAGGAGTGAAATATAACATAACTATTTTTTTTTCATTATTGATAATATCCATTACAAAAGAAAACACTAATGTAAAAGAAAGGGGCAAAACTTCACCTTATGCTTTTGACCTAACAATTCAATAACAAATTCCTTCATAAAAAATCTTGAAATTTAAATATATGCCTCCTCTTTCTAGTTAATAGCTTGACTATAAAATGTAGTAGATATCACTCTTTTGCCCCACAATAAAGTCTAATTACAAATGAAGTTGCTAAATGAAAAGTTTAGAGCAACTAGTACAAAGGACACACTACTAGAGGACTATCAATTAGTATACACCAATCACTATATTCATCTTAAACTTCTAAGTTTATGTCATTGTTGATATTGATTTTATTAGACATATCCTCTAAGCCATTGCTAAATTTCTATATGTTGCTCTAAATCTTCATTCTTGATATCTTTTTCTTTCAAATCCTTGATTCCATTCTCATTTACTAGGGGTACCTTCTAAATCATATTCCTGGTTTTTTAGCTTATATCTCTCTACTTCTATATTTTCATCAAATTTCGCTATTTCAATGTTATTGATATTATCAATACTTTCCATATCTAATATTTTAAAACCTCAATCTTCCTTAGCTAAGATTGTCAATGATGTATTATATTTCTTATAGCTAATTTTATCCTTTATATAACCAAAATTTAGGGTTTAAAGGGCCTTATAAGCTATCAATATAGCTTATGTGAACCCCATATTAAAATTTTTTCATATCAATATAAGTGACAAAACTTTGATAAATATTTAGGTTTTCATCAATTTATGGTCTAAGTGATATAATTTTTCAAACGTTAAGGTCTTTTTTAATAATGTAAAACATAATGATCTAATTTAAATTTTCGTAAAGATCTTAAGGGATAAAATGTACCTTTTACTATTTAGGATATAAGATTCATACATTTACTATCTATTATAACTAAGATGCACACATTTACTATCTACTATAACTAATCATATAAATCATCTATAAATTTTCATTCCTATTTCCTGTATGTACAGATTCCAGCAGGAATCCTTAACATAATTAAGACAATATCATAAAAAACCACACCTAACTAAGTTTACCATTATCTCCCTTATGTTTATTACAAACTATTAACTTTTTCTTTTTCTTTAAGCCATCTATAAGATCTAAACTTGTAGTAAATGCTTCGTCATGCCACTAGAAGAAATTGCAATATTCTTTTCTTTACCATAAACAATGAGAATAGTTATCAAGTTAATAATAATGATCTTTTCTTAAAATTAGTTGACTATGCTTAGATTTTAGTTCATATTTCAAACAGCTAAAGAACATCTTTTCAGGGGTTTTTTGTTATCTAAGAAATCCACAAAGGAACCTTTAGTCCACACTTGCAATTTATATGGACACTTTGTTGCACACCTACTATTGTACTATAAATGCTTATATAAAACAATACCCAATAACCCAACGTTTAATATCTATAGTATATGTAATCATAATCAATATCGTAGTATTTTGCTGCAAGAGAGACACTTACTTTAACATATATTAGTTTACTTTTTGAATCTAATATTAACAATATGCATAAAACTTGAATGTGCATAATTCATACATTATTTTTTGTTATCAAAATATCTTTAAGATGATATCCACACACCACCTACAACATGGAAAGTATAATATTTTCTTTTAACATTGAATTATCATCATTATGGTTGAATATGGTTAAAGAGACTTAAATCTCTTCTTTAGTAAAAACATATATTTTTATTCCATAGAAAGTTTTTGAATATGAAGTATTTTGCAATCCCACCAACTTTTGTCTACAAGGTTTTGTGACCTTATAACCGCTGTAAGACTTACATGAATTTCTTTACAAACCATTATAAGACAAGTTCAAGTGCATTAAGGAAGTTAAAGTATCCAAATTAAATAAAAAACACAAATAAAATCTTAAATCTAGGAAACATAATTGAAATGTTAACACCCTAGTAAACAAAAATCCTTAAATTGAAACCTTAACACTCCAACAAATTAAGACTATAGTTTATAGGAATATAGGGAATAATTTATGTTAAATAGGAAATAAATTCACAATATATAGTTTTGATGTTATAATTAATAGGATTTGGTTAAGTCCTCCATAATCAGACGATTTGCCAAAGTTAAGAGCTCGTCTTGTGTATGCATAAAGAGTCAATCTCACATCTAGACAATTTCCCATAACCAAATGTCATGTGTAAGCATAAAATACATGCCATCTAAATAGATTTGTGTATATATAAAGACATGGCCATCTATTCAACATTGAGTTTTTTATAATATTACATGACGATATGCTTTATGTGTTAAAATCAAGTGTTGTGCCACGTAAAACCAAAATAACTAAGGGTGGGCTTGGTTCACAGAGGGCAATAAGAATGAGAATGAGAATTAATATAATGAGGAATGTGAATAGATATAATCATTATAATTAAGATGGTTGGTTAAGATAAAGGACTGGTTACCATTATCATTGATGGTGGTTGGTTTATTAAAAATGTTAAGAAATAAAATTTTGATAAATTTTCGTTTTATATCAAAATTTAAATATATTGTAAATGATTATTTTTAATTTATGCAACCTAGTTATAATGACATAATGTTTAAAATCAAGTACATTGCAGTATTTCCTTTCCAATAGCTCTTGAAAAAAAAACTCTAGTATTTTCTTGCATCAACATATTTAGTTACATAATATCCTCAAAATGTAGTTTAATCATCCAAAATATTGTATAATTCATCGACACAACCATAACATCCACCATTCCATTGCTATAATAAAATCAAATAACATAGTTTAATACAATTTACATTCCTCTGATAATGCAAATGATGTTATATTTTAAGTAATTAATGAATAATATTTTAATTAATTACATTGTAATTAAATAATTATATTTTAATTAATTGTAATTAATTACATCTTAATTATATTTTAATTAATTAGATTTTAATTCAATTTTAATTAATCATTTAATTAATTATATTTTAATTATTAATTATATTTTAATTAGAATTTAATTAATTAATCATATTTTGTCTTGATTAATTATTAATTATATTTTAATTATATTTAATTAAAAAATTAAAAAAATTATTAGTGTTGGTAGGAACCAAACTCATTCCTCCTACACATAGAGGGTATGGATCATTATCTAAAACTTGGGTATGAAAAACTATTTAATCAACCATAATAACTAACCAAACATTACCATTCATTCTATTTCCATTGATTTATTCTCATACCCCTTAACGAAGCACCCCCTAAGATGTCATTGTTTCACTTTTCTCTGTTTGGCATTTTAACGAAGACTGACGTCAATGATTACAGTTAATGTATAAACAAAAGTATATGGTGTAAATAATAGTTCTAAAAAATCAGGGATTGAAATGAAAAAGGTCTAAATCATAAAAGGATCCAGTGTAATTAGTTCTGCGTGTATATATATAGCACTCAAAATTTTAAATAGCTAAATAATTATAAATAATATGGATAAAATATTATAATTTTTAATATTATTTTCAATGTTACTCATGTTATTCCTAAACTTAGAATCTTATTGACGATATTGAATTAACATATATAATAACTAATTATGATCTATGTTAAGATATATGTTATATATCTAATTATTTAATTTTGCCATTTTTTATTATTAGATCTCCAAGATAATGAAAGTCTTTAAATTCAAATCAAGATAAGGTAGAAGATACATTGGGTTTGACTTGGATAAAAACAAAATCTTGTAAAAGATATAGATGGGTCTACGATTGTGTAAATGTATAATTCTATGATGTGAAGACTTCTTGCATGATGAGATAAGCTTACTTTTGGATGTACTCACGGTGATGTATTGTTAAGGTTCTCTTTTTGATTATTGTCGTAAATTGATTATTTCCAAAAAAAAAAGATCATTGTTGTATAGGTGGGTGAGTGGTAATCTTCCAATTGATTTCTTTATGTAACTTCCATCTTTATTCTTTGATGGGATCATCTTATGTTTCCTACGGTGATTGGTGGTAAGAGACGAAGTCGATTGTGAGTGGGTGCTATGTTTTTGGTTGATTGCATGATTTTCTATAGTTGGATATTCTTCCATCCTTAAATAACAATTGAGGGTTATCTTGCGTAATTTTGTGGCTATTGTTTTTCGTGTTGGTGTGCAAAAATTTTAGAAGTTTTTCTGACATTGTAGCTTTGTCTTTGTTGTTGGTTTGGTGCAAAAAAATTTCAACAGTTTTCGTGGTTGTTAGAACTCTACTGGGTTAACTTTTAGTAATGAAACATTTGTTAATTTGAGACATCTTATGGTTGCTATGCATGGGATGTGTTAGTAACTATATCGAAGATTCATAGTAGATTTCTTATTGGACAACTTCCCATTCTTTTATTGATGAAGTAGCATATTTAGGGGAGTGCCTTTTTATCTCTAATGTTTTCTTTTATGTTGATTTTTGTTTAATCACTTGAGTTGTTTATTTTTTTCATTATCATTAAACTTTGTTTGAGAAAATCTTATGTTGAGGTTAATAGAGGTGGTTACTATTAGGTGTGAAATACTTTCACAGGTTGTGATGACAAGGGATAGTGTCAAGGATTTAATAGTGTTAGCTCAGTAAAGCCTTGTATAAAACTATTATCGTTGGTGAAATTATTAAGATAGGTAAGGCCCCCGTAAATGTAAGCAAAGTATGCCGAACTGTGATAAGTGTAAATTGCATCATGTTTTAAGGTATGGTTTGATATGTGTTTAGTCGCTAATTCGATCACTTGGCATATGTTTAGGTTTGAATTGTGTTAGTTTCTGAGTTATTTGTGTTTTAAGTGTTTTATAGGTCAGTACAAGTCTTTAAGCTTAAATATTATATTTTTGGGGTATCTTGATGTGTTTGCTAGTGTTTCAGGGTAAATATCGAAGAGCGGAGGAGTTTCGGATGGAATATGGGCCACAACACAAGCCCACAGTCGTGGCAAGTAGGCCATGATCATGATAGAAGCTCCAGGTTTGGCCTACGATCGTGATAGAAGCTCAAGGAATGGCCCACAATCATGGCCTGCAGGGCCACGGTCGTGGCTTACGCTGGGCAGATGTGTAGACTTTCACAAACTTCATATTTCGAGGGATTTTTTAAACCTTTGAGACCTCGAAAAAGCTCTAAGGTTACCTAAAACATAAAGGAGTATAAAAAGAACATAAGGAGACAGAGAAAAAGGAGAGCTTCCAGGCATCCACTGTTGAAACCCTAAAGTGAGAATTCCGAGAGAGAGAGAGAAGAAGAAGGAAGATGAAGCTGACTCGACGTGCTTTCTGGATCAGGAGGTTTTCTAATGTTGTTGCCTTCTATCGTCTATTCCAATTTGTATTTCCTTTCCGTTTCGATTTTATTTATGTATAGAATTGAGATGGATAGTATGATGATAGGATTTGGAATATTGACGATGTTCTAAACTCTCCTTCAGGATTTTATTTTGATTTAATGATAATATAGTCAATTGTGTTTATTGGATGGACGTCGTGATTTAATTACATTCTTTCATAATTTAGTAATAAACTGAGAGGGTGAACTGAATGAAATATGATTAAATCATATTAATGAGAGTTAGGCAATTTAATAGAAACCGTGATATGGTAATTGTACGGAGAGATATCCCGTGTGAAGTTCCAATAGTATTATTAGAGTGCTTCATATCTAATTAGGTTTTGGATAATTTGTGAATTGAGATATTATGAATTCCATAATCTGATTAGGGTTCATAAATTCATGTATTAAATGGTATTTGACAAATCAGAAACTAACAAGTGTTCAACGAAGGAACTTTTTCTATTATGGTGTATAGATCACAGCATCTCAGTGTGCACCTTAACACATGTTATGAATGCTATTGTTGTGACTCTACATAAAAGGAGAAACAATTTAGGTATAGGTTACTTGGTTCCTGCCATTACTAAGTACTATGGTGTGGATTGTAGTGGTCTAACCGTCAACCTCCTTGATTTTCTAAATCACCATCATTGTGGCGTGTTGAAATTCTAAAGTCCTATAACATGGAACTCTGGGACATCAGTCCAAAAACTCATGTGAAGATCAGGGCTAGTCAGGCGAGTTGTAAAACAGCACCACCTCAGCAGGTAGAAGAGGACTTAACGAGCAAGGAGTCTAAAGAGGAAGAAGACACAAAAAACCTAGTTGGAAGAAAGTGCTCGATACAATCTCCGTTAACACCAAAACAATTTCTAACACACCTGCGGAAAACTCTAGAAGGATAAAGGAGATGGCCCATACACAACGATGTCAGAGCCAGGATATACACTGGATTCATCGATACCTTAAGGCTTAAAGTGTACAACTGCCACCATCGACACCGCAACTGCCACCGTCGACACCATTCCTGCCTCCATCACCGTAGGGTTTTGTTTCTAACCATTTTCTTTTAAATTTAGTCTTTATTTAGTTTTTATTTTATTTCATGTTGCTTCCTTCCAAGTGTATTTGTTTGTCTCATTCTCACATTAAGGACAATGTGTTTTTCAAATGTAGGGAGGGTTGTGTGTTTTGCTTTTAGGTTACATATTGTGAATTGTATGAATGTATCCATGACTTAGATAGAATGAAATTGATTTAATTTTGAGCATGATCTATTAGGTTGTGACGATTCATTATCTCGCGAAATTAGTGATCTGGATTCTTTGGCTAAAATATGCAAGTTAATTAGAATTTAGTGTTAGTTTATCACCCTATAAGTTATCACATTCATTCATAATTTTAAGTCTTTTGTCTAAGTAGCTTAGCTAGTTTTTTTTCTTCATGAAAACGAGTAGCTAAAGCAACAAGGTAGGCATAAAAAAATGTGTTCATAAATTTTAAATTAATAACTATTTCGCTGGCCTTCGGGTTACAAATAGAGCTAGTAGTTAGATGAGAACATGATGTAGCTGAGTAATCGGATCGATGCATATCACAAATGTGTGCTTTCACGTCAAAATCCTATAATGATGTTTCAACCAAGCAACTTAATAAAAACATGACTTATTCGAGTAAACGGATCAACATTCATCACCACTGCTTGCCTCCGTGTAAGAAGACTAGGTCCATGTCTACAAAAAAATTAAAAAGCTTTCTAATGAAAACCTACTGAATGTATAAATAGTCTAACTTTTAATGAAAATGTACTTAGGATTGGTTACAAAATTTGAATGACCAAATAATTATTAATGTGTGTGTACAATTGAAAAGGGTGAATAAACTCGATATTTGGGTTTTCATTAATATGTATATTTAGTACAGAGCTCCTAGACACGGATTCTGCATACTAATGATTTTAAATAACTTGAATGATTGTGTTTATAATTAAATTTGATTTATGAAGTTGAAGCCACTGTCTCATTATTGTATTGTGTGCTTTGTGAGTTTGTGTTGGTTATTGTTTTGTTTGCTTAAGGACAAGCAAACGGTTAAGTGTGGTGATGTGATAAGTATAAATTGGATCATATTTTAAGGCATAGTTTGATATGTATTTAGTCGTTAATTCGATCACTTGGTATGTGTTTAGGTTAAAATTGTGTTAGTTTGTAATTTATTTATATTTTAAGTGTTTTATAAGTTAGTACAAGTCTTTGAGCTTAAATATTATGTTTTTAAGAGACCTTGATGCATTTGCTAGTGTTTCAGGGTCAATATTAAAGAGCAGAAGAGTTTTGGAGGAAATCTAGGCCACAACACAAGCCCAGGACCATGATCATGATAGAATCTCTAGGTTTGGCCTATGATTGTGGCCTGCATACCATGATTGTGATAGAAGGCTCATATGTGAGCCCCAGTCATGGCCTGCGTTTGGCAGATGCATAAATGCTTACAAATATTTCAAGGGATTTTTTAGACCATTCGGACCCCAAAAAACTCTAGGGTTACCCTAAACATAAAAGAGTATAAAAAGAACATAAAGAGGCAGAGAAAAAGGAGAGCTTCCAAGCAGCCATTGTTGAAACCCTAACGTGAGAATACCGAGAAAGAGAAAGAAGAACAAGGAAGAGGAAGATAAAGCTAACTCAACGTGCTTCCCAGATCAGGAGTTTTTCCAACTTCGTTACCCTCCATCGTCTATTCCAAGTTGTATTTCCTTTTCGTTTCAATTTATTTATATATAGAATTGAGATGGATAGTATGATGATATGATTTGGAATAGTATGATGATATGATTTGGAATATTGATGATGTTCTAAACTCTTCTTTGGGATTTTATTGTGATTTAATGATAATTTAGTCGATTAAAACACTATTAAATCAGATGAGGATTAGGCGATTTAATAGAAACCGTAATAAATCATATTGGTAATTGTATGAAGAGAGATCTCGTTTGATATTCCAATAGTTTATTAGAGTGCTTCAGATCTAATTAGGTTTTGGATAATTTGTAAATTGAAAGATTGCAAATTTCATAATCTGATTAGTGTTTATAATTTAGAGTTTAATGGTTATAACTCTAGAGAGAGTACGCAACCATCATAATGAAAATTTCTATAGACATACAAGTTATATTCCAAATGAATTTCTTATATGAGGTTAGTTCAGTGAACTTAATCTCCAATAAATACTCACACATTTGTTTAAGTATTTCTATACTTTAGCCTATGAGATTGACTACTTTCTTTATAATGAAAAATATATTGAGTGCTTGTCTTTTTACATTTTATTAATGTCCAATCTTAATACAATAATTACTATCAATAATTTAGGAATAATACATAAATATAATATGAATCTCATTATAATTTCATTTACAATGTGTAATTATCACATAGAATTTATCAAATATATTTAAATATGTTTAGGATAAAAAAATACCTTTAAATAATTTTGTCACCAAATTATAGCCAATTGATTGGTTCTAGGGCATAAACTAACAATAATATAGGAAAGAAGGTTGCAGGATCCATTGAAACTACATAAGCAAATAACATTTTCAGCTAACTTATTTACTAGATTGTCCTCTTGGCCATCAAAAACACCAAAAAAATTTGTTAGCTTATTTAGAGTATAAGCATGTAAAAAGAAGAAAGAAAAAAGGAACATGTATGTGTACATTAACCTTTTGGCGTTAATGTACAACTTAATACTCACGAAAACATCTCATATGGTTCCATATTATCAGATGTATGTATACAAATAAAAGGTTAGATGCAGCTTTCACTTCTTCACCAAAGATAATATCTCTGTTTCAATCTAAACCCCCGAGCAATAAGCTTTGCTTTTGACAACCACTTCTAACATAGCATGTCGGAGTCAGCTGAGTGATAAACGATAATCCGATAAGAACCTTACGTTATTTAAAGGAAAAACTTTTAAGTTGACTTGATTTGAGGGGTTGGAACTTTCTTTTTTACTGCAACGTTACCGGCGAAGATGGCTTCCATATCCATAACCAGCTCCTTCTCTCCCCAAGCTCTTGCTCGCTCCAATACGCGAAACCCTAACCATAACTCCAGAAATTCTAAATTTAACCGCAATACTAAATTGAAGCCTCAAAGGGCTAAGCACAAGTCTGCACCATCTTTGGTCACACTAACAGGCGGCGAAGCCACCACCTACACTCGCTTACCTCCTAGAGAAGACTTCACGGTGCCTCTCCTCGGTTGCTCTCCTCAGTCGTCGTCCAAAGAGGTCAAGCTTTCTGATTCCGGCGTCGCGAAGATGGAAGACGAGACTGAAGTATATCGTTATCGTATCGAAAAAGGAGAAGAGTCGGAGAATAGCTTGGAATTTAATTTACATGAACATTATGGGCGTTTTCAGGTATTTGGAGTTGGTTCCGATTTTGATGAAGACGAAGAAGAGGCTGATTATGAAACTGTGAATGGCGGAACTGTAAATGTTTACGAAGGAAATGGCTTTGGTGAAGAAGAAGGAGGAGAGATTGAAGGAGTGAAGGAGAAAGGAGTTCCTGCGGTAATGAGATGCTTCGACTGCGCGAAAATCTACCTGAAAGCCGGCGACGGCGGGAACGGAGTGGTGGCATTCCGACGGGAGAAGTTTGTGCCGATGGGGGGACCATCGGGCGGCGACGGAGGGAGAGGAGGAAATGTGTATTTGGAAGTGGACGGTTCGATGAATTCGCTTCTGCCGTTTAGAAATGGGTTGCATTTTCGGGCAGGGAGAGGGGCGCATGGGCAGGGGATGATGCAGAATGGGGCGAAGGGTGAGGATGTGGTGGTGAAGGTTGCACCAGGCACGGTGGTCAGGGAGGCGGGGCGGGAGGAGGTGTTGCTGGAGTTGTTGTATCCGGGACAGCGGGCTTTGCTGTTGCCTGGTGGGAGGGGTGGTAGAGGGAATGCGGCGTTTAAGAGTGGGAGCAACAAGGTTCCTAGGATTGCTGAAAATGGTGAAGAGGGTCCTGAAATGTGAGTGCTTAATCGTTTAGAGTGTGCTCATGTTGGTGGTTAGTGATTGTTCTGGAGCATGATTGTAATGGTAGGAGCTGGTATGATATCCCTTTTTTCATGTTTTTTATTAGGAGTGTTGGAATTGATCTATTTGTTTTCCTTATATCTGAAAGATTGATTATTCTATTTGAACTATTGCATATTTACTTTGGCGTGGTTTTTTTGGTGTTTATAAATAGATTTGTTTACTTGGGTTATGATGAGAACTATCACGAGGTAGCACATTTCATTAAAAAAATTTGACTTACTATTCTCTTGTTTTTAAGTTTGTGGTGTGTGTTTCTTTCTGAATTAAAGGATTAAGAACATTTACTGTTTCATGGTGAGTGGAGCACAGTTGGAGGTCTGGTATTTGAGGAGCATTTCTTTTGATGTTCGTCTATAGAAATAATGGTTGTCATGGTCAGGTGGTTGGAGCTGGAGCTGAAGCTTGTTGCTGATGTTGGGATAGTGGGTGCTCCTAATGCTGGGAAAAGCACACTTTTGAGCGTAATCAGTGCTGCAGAGCCTCAGATAGCCAATTACCCATTTACTACATTACTTCCTAACCTTGGTGTAGTTTCTTTTGACTATGATTCCACAATGGTAGTAGCAGACCTGCCTGGATTACTTGAAGGAGCTCACAGGGGTTTTGGTTTAGGCCATGAATTTCTGCGGCATACAGAAAGGTGTTCTGCCCTGGTATTGATTTTGATCATTTTAATGAAACTAGTCACAAATTGTTCTTGTTGTGGTATTTAAGTATCTTATGTTATGGCCAGAATCAAAAGCCCTTTCTTCTTAGTTATCTATTCTTTTCTAGCATATTTTCTAGCTGTCACGTTATTGTTACTTGTCGTGCTGTTATAAAAAATATTGAAACTAGATGATAAGATCACAGTTGCAATAAATTCTTGGGTTCACTGAAATTTTGACTTGCAGACTCTACATGATTAAATTGTCCTATCATGCAACCTCTAATGACATTGTTCAAGCGATTATAGAATTTTCAGAGTTAATAGGGGATTTTGGCAATGATGCTAACAGCATGATTTACAAGGACTTGCTCTTTGTCTCTTACTCTCTTTTTGTTGTTTTTCATGGCTTTACCTGATTATTGTGCTTTCAAAATGGATGCTTAGTTAGAGTTCATCCTTTGCATTTCACATGATTCTTTGAAATAAGAATCTCCATCCTTTTGAATTCCTAGGTACATGTTGTTGATGGCTCTTCGCCACAACCGGAACTTGAGTTTGATGCTGTTCGCCTTGAACTGGAATTGTTCAGTCCTGAACTTGCTGAGAAGCCATATATAGTTGCCTACAATAAAATAGACCTTCCTGATGCATCTGAAAGTTGGTTGTCATTTAAGGAAAAGCTACAAGCTCGAGGGGTTGAGCCCTTCTGTATGAGTGCTATAAAGAGAGAAGGAATTAATAAGGTGATAAGAGCTGCATATGAGCTTTTAAAAAAAAGTAAAGACGCCAACAAGGAATTTGAAGGTCATACGTTTACTTCAGTTGGTTCTTTAGCTTCCGTGTGGCAATTTTTCTGGATACTTGAATTGTCTTTTTGCACTCTTTAAATGACGATCCTTATCAGATAATTACATTAACTAGGTTGCACAAATTCAGCAAACTTGAATCATGTAGCTGATATGGTACAGAAGCAGCGAAGAGCACGGATCGATGATTTTGAGATCTCTCATGATAGTAGCTCCAGAACTTGGCATGTAACTGGATTGGGATTGCAGCGCTTTGTTCAAATGACAAATTGGCGGTATGTTACAAATTTCTGGTCATCACCTTTCTTATTGTTAAATCAGTAAAGTGGCAAAACTTCTTTTGAAAGTCCATTTTCATGCATATCTTGTCTATTGATCAGAGTGCTTCTGGCCTAGTAAACTAGTACGAGTTAAAGCTATAGTGCTTGTCCAGGTGAAATGGATTTCAATATTTACACCTAAGCTTGAAGATATCCATTGTACTGGATTTTCAAACAAGTAATTGTTTTTTATTCTTTTCTTCATGAACTATGGTTGGGAAATCAGGAAGTAGGATCATTTACAGGATATTTGTTGACCAATTTAATTGATCTGAGGGTTGACCGGCTACAAATTCTCTGTCACTAGGCTCTCTGGGGCCCTATGGAATATATGAAATCACAGGAGATTGAATCCATAGTTACAGTTCAATTTCATCATTAATTCTACACATTGTAAGGATATTTTCACACCATCTTTCCCCTTAGCTGTCCAAGACTGCTGAGAAACTGAAGCTCAAACACTAATTTTTCTTGTGTCTATTTCAACAAAAAAGGATAAAAGAAGAGTTTTCCTGGTATCTGTTAACATGCATCTAATTGATTTTCTTGAGGTGATCTCTGCTGCAGGAAAAAATCTGCATTAATTTTATTTGTACTTGCACTAGCTGCTTGAACTAATACTAAACATGATAGGTCCCAAGCAGCTTTAAAGAGGCTGCCTCTCTTACTCCAAATGGAGAAAATTCCTCACAATGACCCCCCAACAGACACACATGCTATTTATATATTCTAGCAGCCTACACACCTAAAACTTACTGCCAGCTCATCCACTCAAAACACACACGCACACAATAGACAAAATAACAGAATAAAAGGTGAAAAATCATAACAACCATGTTGGAAAACCCCTCTCGCAACTGTCTCTAATTCCCTTTCAGATGGGCTAAGTCTTCTTTGGCCCTCTTACCCCTTTTACTATATACGAACCTGATCATGGGCCTATGATAACTTTATGAACATGAAATCTTTAACCAATTGAACATATTGGCCATGTTTTAGCACAATCTTACAAGGGATTTAATTAGTCACCGCCATAAAACTCAAAGCAACTCCTGTGATTAATCTACGCATCAGATGTTACTCATATTTCATACGTCTTTATTTGAGTTGGTTTATTAAATGTTCTGTTTGATGGATTATCAGATAATGGTGTTATATGGCAATCTTTTTCTCTTGACTGTCTTTAGTGCTTAATGCTGAAGTACTGGATGCATTGCTTTTAACAGATACATAGATTCTGAGAGAAGATTCCAACATGTACTGGAAGCTTGTGGCGTGAACAAGTCTCTCATGAAACTAGGTGTGAAGGAAGGTGACACAGTGATTGTTGGAGAGGTATGTATGTGGCATACATGGTAAATTCAATTTTGTCCAATCTTTAGACGATAAACTCTAGGTAGTAGGACACTATACGATGCAAGTGTTAAAACATGAAATAACAGAATGCATTGATGATACCTGCATGGAGTAATGGTCTGGCCAAAAATGTGGAAAACAAATGCTTTGTGGGCCATTTATGTGGTCATATTGACTGTTGTGTCTGCAAGCTATTTCCAGTCACGAGGCGTTAGTTTGAAAATCACATAGTTTTTGCCATCAATTTACACTTTGTTGTTCAATGTTGGAGCTATTTTGTTGGTTCTTCGTTGTTGGTATAATCCACTGGTAAGCTGCTGTTTCTTCTTTTTTTTTTAATGTCAGATGGAAATGGTGTGGAACGACTCTCCTCAGGGTTCTGTTTCATCAAATACTAAGAAGGGGCCGTTTGGTTCAATGAAATGGCCTCAGAGGGAATAATATAATTTCCAGCAGGTATAATTTAGAGCAACTACCTTGACTTTAGCGAAATATTTATAGACTAGACGTGGTAGGAAACTATGATAATGAAATGATGCCCTTAGCCTCTTGATTACTTGGAGAAACTAAGAAAACTATGAGTAATGAGTGCACTCCGTATGTTTGATATCATTATGCTTTGATGACGATGATCGCAACAAATCAGTTCTTGGTTGAACTTTTGTTCTGTAGTTTCCTGGAATTCTAGGTCAAGGAGATTGGTGGTACAAAATAGCTCGAGATCGATGAGTTTTGCCTTGTTGGGAAGCTTGCGTGGTTGCTACTACTAAGAGTACGTACATGCTGGAGATTGAGATCAGTTAGCCCCAACAAGGGCAGTTGAGTTAATGAAGCAATGATGAAATGATGTAGCTTGTTTGTTTGGCTGATGTTTATGTGATTGAGACAGCAGCAGGTGAGTCATGAAGAGCAGGGATATGGCTGTCTGTTTGTTTGGCTGATGTGTATATCAGATTCAAATAGCAGAGAGCTAAAAAGGCCTTACTACTCTATTATACCCATACCATCTTGCTTGCCACATTAAGAAATTCCTTGTACTAATTAGACCATCTCTTTAATTTCATTACGCAACATATTTTAGAAGGTGCATTCGCAAGGACCCGGAAAGAAACGGAATTAAGGGCTCAAACTAGTTTTCATGTTTTATTTCCTGAATGTATTTAAATTATTAATAATTACAATCCCTATTCCTGAGAGGAGGAGGAGGAGGAGGAGGAGGAGGAGATTTTTTACGATTGATTGTTATGATCTAAGTTGAGGAATGGAGTGTGCCCCCTCTATTGAGGACAAAGGACAAACCTCGACCGTCCAATCTATGTAACTGAGGACAAGGGGCAGACCTCAGCTAATCTAATCTATTGAATCTTTGACCTCAAAAACTCTCGTACATAAGATTCGGTTTCACTGTTACCCCATATCCACCCCTTACAATTACATCCACCACGCCCCAACCTCGTATCCAGCTCACGTCCGGATCTTGGACACGCCATCTTTGACCTGTGGGGCCAACACCTCATCATGATCACCCTCATCAGACGATGATTACGTTTCCAACTGCAGCATTACTGCTAGCAACAGCGAATAGGAACCTAACCCTAAGTGAAGTAACATCGTTGTCTATGCATGTAATGCAATTGTAATGCAGGTGAAGAAGTGTCCAGTGTCCTCCTCCTTTTAAAACAAAAAAGAATTAATTAGAAATAGCTTTAAAAAATCTTGAAAAGCAAAGTCTGTTCAAAGACACACCCTAAATCCCGGGAGAAAAAGGGTGGGTTGTGTTGTGTGCTGTGTGTTGGGAAGTGTGCAAAATTCTCATTCTGAGCTCTGACTAACTCAGGCAAGGCAAGTAGGCAACTACTAAAATAAAAATGTCATTCATTTTTGACCCACACTCCATAAAATTCCTGTCAACACCGGTAATCTACTTTCCTTGCATTTCAAGAAGCTCTCCTCTCCTCCTCCCTCCATAGTCGGAAGACTTGTCCACCTGACCAACACTATATTTTTACTGCCATTGATCAAGAACCACTTAAGTTCTCAATTCTATATTTGAGGGTCTTCATGAGGGCATCAAGAAGATACCATCTGTGCATGGACTTGGTTCAATAAAGATAACACACAACTGATCTTTGGAGCTTCTTCATATCTTTAGTGGAAGAGTCAAGGGACATAGATCCTACAGCCATATGTTTTTGCAACCTTAAAAGAAAGGAACTATGATGACTATTTTATATAACATTACACGTTGCTTTATCCCATTATCTTTAAATGTTTTAACTCCAGCGTTCCTTTGATTCTTAATTTGTTGGGTCCATTAGACGGCTTGTACTGGCCATGGCTTAGCATTGTTTAGAATTGAGAAATGAAAAGGGCATTGACCCTTTTATTTTTTTGGTATGAATATGTGATTAGTTTATGTCATTCCCAATGCCATTTAGACTCTGTGGGTTCATCATAGCATTTTCCCTGTTGAAAGTGGTAATTGGATGTGTTTATAGTGCCCCCACACTTAATTATAGCTTTTGTTTGGGCAGTTTAATTGGCATTGCTTTACAATGTTCTTTAAGCTTGTGATTGCCCTTTTGACTACAAGCCTTTTTTACTTACTTTTTGGAGATCGGAGATTCAAACCCCATAATCCCAAGTACTTTTGCTGAATTCTTTTGGAAAGAGCTTGCAAAAAGTGCAGTTTTCCAGGAACTTGGACTTTGCATATGCAATGCCCAGCCCTCTGTATGGTACTTACGAACTGTGTCTCATCAAATTTTTCTTGAGCCATCATTTAAAAAAAAAAAGAAAAGATTTTTAGGTATTGAGAAGAGTACAAGTCAGATTATAATTCTCATCGTATATCAATACCCAACTTAATTTCTACCATATAACCAAAAAAAGCTATCATCTTTGGAGCATACAGTATCATTAGTTTGAGGTATTCAAATATGAGAATATTTCAAATCTACTTATTTTAACTGTACAGATACTGGACGTGGACAACTGTGATCCATTTAGTGTAAGTGTAGGTATGGCATTACAATTTAGCAGACAGGTTACAGTGTTTCCCTGAATAGATTACAATTAAGTGGAATTGGTCTGTTCTGCTCTCAAAAACTTTAAAGAAATTCAGCCACTTGTATATTCTGTTAAGCAAAGACTAATAAAGGCCTTTAGTGTCCTTAAAAGCACTACTCCTAATGTCTTTGACATTTCTAACCAATCTCTACTAATACAACTACGTGCATACCATATATAGCATATTGAAAGAAAGAAAAATTGTGCCAATGGCTAAACCCATTCACAAGCAATTTTAACATTCAAGCGATGAACATGTGAAAGTTGTATTATCGGACAACAGAAAATAAAGCTTCAACTTTGACTTCGGTATTTGATGCAGTTGTTCCAATGAAAGTAGACATGAGAGCCTAACTAGATTAATATCCTAATTCTTTAGTGCTTAAGGACAACTTTGTTTTGTTTAATTACAGACAATATAATCTTAACTACTCCCTTTGAAAAATCATGAAGCAGACAAGAGTTTACAAGTAACTTCACTGATTAATTTTGCAGAAAATGCGGATTCACATGTGCACAATGGAGTTACTACAAGACATGCCAAAAGTTAGAACTTTCAAATTCAAATGTTTTGAGACTTTCTAGGATAGACTCTACAGGCCAGGAAAACCACACGGTTTCCTCTTCTGGTTTTTGCTCTAATGGAAATCTATCTGGGAAAAAATAATTAATCTGAATCTGACATTCCTATGTAGGCTCCCTTTAGCTATGGGATGTATGGAGGATATAATAACTTCCTTAAGCTATAGGGTGACACTTTTTCAAGTGGAATGGCTAGCCACTTCGTCTTCAACTTCAACTTGGCCCTGTACGTGAAGTGTTAATTGGAAAACCGGTATTTGCTTGCATTTATCTGATGTAATGTTAACCGCATTCTTTTGTGAGTAAGATGAATAGCTACAATTTAATTAACCATTTTTCCAAGAGCCTAGCATCTTCTAATTACTGAAGTTCAAATCTGTTCTTAACGCACTCTTGTTTCCTCACAAAGGATAATTGAGGTCGTGGAGTTGGACTGAACCATTGACTGTTTGTTAGTAGCATAGGGCATGAAAAGATAAGAAAAAAGTAGGATCTAAAAAGTGGATGAATAGTCTTCACATCTCCACAATGTCCTTTTCCTTCTCTGATATCCATGTCAGTGGTCTCTTTATAAAGACTTGGCCTACTACTCCCCCCATACCATACCATACTACACCACACACAAAATCTAGACTCACTTACCTTCTTCCTGGTCAATCGCTTTCTTTTCTGTTATAACACTTCCACTGCTGGCTAAACCTCATTCCCTATACTTCTACTAATAACAATGTCCACCTCTAAAACCTTAGACAAGCCCTTCAATAGATATGAAACCGTTGAGACTAACACTGGTTTTGCTCTCATCCAGCGAAACACCTCACCACCACAACCTGGCGAGAGAAGAGGTCGTCGAAAGCAAGCAGAACCTGGGAGGTTTCTTGGAGTTAGACGGCGACCTTGGGGTCGATATGCTGCTGAAATTAGAGACCCAACAACCAAAGAAAGACACTGGCTTGGCACTTTTGACACAGCTCAAGAAGCTGCTCTTGCTTATGACAGAGCTGCCCTTTCTATGAAAGGCACACAAGCTAGAACCAACTTTGTGTACTCTGAAAACAGTAGTCCTTTTAATGCTCTTCTTACTCCTTTCGATGTTCAGGCTTTCTTGCCACCAATACAGTTTCTTGTTAACGCTACTCAAACAGAGAAACAACCCATTAATCAGAACAGTCCAGCCGTGCTTGAGGTTTATCAGAATGAGACTTCGAATCAGTCAAGTCGTGAAATCTGCACAGAAACATCTGATGGGTCCGCAAATGATAATAGTTTTTTCTTCTCACAGGAGGATTCGAACTCTGGTTACCTAGGCTGCATTGTCCCTGACAACTGCTTGAGACCACCTTCTAGTCCCTCAAAAACAAGCTCCAAAACCAGTAAGTTGAGTGCTTCAAGTTACATCAATGAACATGAGTCACCAGAAAATAATTATTCAGTTACATCAGATACTAAAAGCATGTCAACGACTAAGGGTTGTGCCCATGAAAACTTGCCTTCCTCTCAAGAACTCAACGAGGGGAGCTATGGAAATCATCAGGGATTTCAGTTTAACTCCGGTGATCTCTCGTCAATGATCAGTAGCCAACTAATGGTGGACGATGCATGCATGGCGGCTCTGTATCCAATCGCTGATGATACTGGTCTGTCTACTAGTTCAGTTTCACGCTCTTCACCCAATTTCCCTTACGACGACTTTGATTATTCACTCTTTTGAGTATTTCTAAGTATTACGTAACTCAACATTGTGGTTTTCGTGTATTTTGTGCTCTTTCTCCAGGTTTTCTTGTTTCCCTTGCAAACCTTTGCTGTAATTACACTGGAAACATTCCAAATTTGAGCAAGAAAGTTGGTTTTCGAATGTAACTTTTAATTATATAATGTGGTGATCAAAGTCTTCATGAGAGTCTTTTATGAAGCTAGTTTGTGTCGAAACTAAACATTTGAAATATATAAATATAATATAGAAGATGGGAAAGGAATGCTATGCATGTGTCATGTGTTGGCTTGGCTACTTCATTACTGTCTTTTCGGCCACTTGCCTTATCTTTTCTAGACAAAGGCCAACAACTCTGATATGCAGCTTAAGCACAAAGAAAAGAATTCGGTCGTGATTAAAAATATAATTCAACAAGTTAGTACCAAAATAATGCACCATGGCCTTTGAGATGCCTAAGAGCATGTCATGTTTTTGTTCACGCACTTGATCTTCAATCTCAGTGATATATATCGTTAATTACAGGGTAAAAGACAAACTGTACGAACAAATTCATGCAGTTTAAAGCTCCCTAAAGTTGGCTTCTGTAAAAAAAATTAACAGAATTTTTAATGTGTCAAATTTGGCAACCAATTAAAATCAAGTGATAGGCACCAAGTTTTTATAATCTAATCCAATTTTTTTGACTCGGACTCAATTTAAAAATATCATTACAACAAATTAGGCTATAAAAAACTAATAAAAGGGTAGCCAATTTGTTATAAAAATATCGCACTTAATTATTTGTCAGGTTTCTATTTTATTGCATAAAACGTGGTTAATTCTTCTTAACAAAAAACTAGATGCAACATTTCTCCAAATCATAGACAAATATTATTAACTACGAATTTTTTTATACCTAAAATTCTATAAATACGTAATCAAATAACAAATGTTAGTAAATACGTAATCAAATATCAAATGTTAGTCGATTTTGGCTACTTTTTATGCATTCACATTTATATATGATTTGTCATGGTTTTTTCTAATTTCATAAGTAAATTTTTTAAATATGAGTATAAAAACGTTGCCAAAAATTTTTTGCAACTTTTTTCATAATCTATAACATTTGAGCAATTTGTCACGTTTTGTATTGTTTGGTTATTACTATCAAATTAAGTCATAAAAATATTATTAATTCATTATATAAGTAAAATTATATAAATATCATTAAATTGTATTCCTAAAAAAATATTAATAATAATTCGAACATTCCTTATAAACAAAATAATACGGGAAAAAAACTTCACAAGGTATAATATATTTGGACATACTATCTATTGTGGTATATATAAGAAATGATAGAACAAAGGTCGGACTTAGAATCAATACCCTTTATTAAATAACCTCATGCTTATTCATTAAAGTGCAACTTGCTAACATAGAACTTACATATTCATTTTGAACAACTGTAAATGAATTAGACCTTTAATTATGAGGTATTTTCATTTTTTATCTCATTTTGCCTTTTCATAATTTTCATAGAATCAAGAAAAAACATAGCTTAGTTTTTTTTCCAAAAATTAGGAGGTTTCATTAAATAAAACATATATAGTCTAGAGTTCAACTAATCTAGAGTAGTCCAAAAGATCTAAGTTACAAAGAATTGTTGTTCCTAGTGATCATCTACATAATGATATCTAAGGGAGACTTTTGAAAACATAAAAAACTAGTATTACTCCACTCCCCATCTTTTGTTCAGGCTATTTCACAGATTTCCTGCTATTCCTCTTGCTAACATGGTCAATCTGTAATGAAAAAAATATCCTAAAAAATCATCTATGTGCGTCTAATTTCTTGATTAAAAATTCTACAATTTCTCTCTTTCCAGATGTAGTACACCAATGCTGCCCAACTTATATTACTTGCTTTGAGATTTGTTGTATTCTACACTATAAGTTTTCCCAACCAACAATAGTTTCACTCCAAAAGTCCATTGGTCTGTCCATATTGAGAATAATTTGCATCTTGCTCTAGACTTTCCTAATATACCTACATCTAATCATAACTTGTTTTAGATCTTCCAGTTTAGTATTACATAACTCACAATACAATGTGTTAATTGAGAACTTGATCTTATCCCTTGCAAGCAGCGTTCCATTGATTCCCATTCATATTGCAAAGTCTCAAATGGTCTAAATGTCGAAAACTTTCATAATCATTCCAATTAGTCGAAATTTAGCCCCAAAAAAGTGAACTTATCCAAGGCTTATTCTATATTGGTAAGAACCTCATAACATCTATAACAACCTTCATTCCATAAATATAAAACATGCCTTTCTTACTAGTAGCAAGTCTGCCATGATATCATGATGCAAAGAAAAAGGTTGGGAGCATCGGTTGTAACTCTACTGATTGAAGCCAAGTTTTCCATATTATTTAGTGATATTTTCATAGTTTTTGTTATACTTTTTGGCTCTTTTTGTTGGATATTGTGCTTAATTTAGCTTAAGAGTGCTTGTTTTCAATGAATGTAGTTTGAGGATAAAATTTTCATAATTGGTTAGTAATTGCACTCACTTGGTTTCTAGGACAATTGATATTGAAAACTATTGCTTTCTTTTCATTACAGGATACGCAAGAAGTAGAGTTAAGAGTGAAGACCAAGAAATTGCAGGACACAAGATCAAGCAAGAAGACCTCTCGGGAAAAGTTTGTCACGGTGAAGTCATTCCTTCGCCGCGACGAAACCTTTGAATCAGCAACCCATACCCAAACTATTTTTACTTACCCATTCGTGAAAACAAACTCGAGTATTAATTTAGAAACCCTATTTTGGGATAAGTGACAGAGGGACTCAAGAGTGGAAAGCCTCTATCGATACTCTCTCATCTAACCTTAATTTTCTCTATTTTTCCACTATCAAACCTCCACCATGGGTGAATCAGATTCATTCCTAATTATGAAGCTTCCGAGTGTAATGCGTGGCTAGGCATTTCCAAGTGCAACGACCCCATTTGATTCGAACTTAGACGTAAAGCTCTTGGAGGTTAAATCAAAATAATCTAAGGATTGCATTATAGGGTGCAACCCCGAGTCGTTCACTTAATCGGAACTTAAAATAAATGAACCTAAGTTAACCTATATGCTATGCTATGTAAGCTAATTGGGAAAAAGGGGGTTTTGATTTTTGAAATCAATAATTGAACTAAATTGAATTGTCAAATATATTTTTGAATTTTAGGGATATAAGAACGAAAAGATGAAAAAAAGAGATTAAACAGTGATAGAATCCTCTTAAAAGTGAGCTCTGGCTATCATAGTCAAAATTGATTTTAGTGGGGGTACAAATCACTAAGCTTCAAAATGGTTAAAGTACTTTTTAAGTCCAGGATTTTAATTAATGGGACTCCATTTCTTAAGATCCTGTTAAATGCTCTTAGTGTGTGTAGTAGGATTAGCCAATGTAATAGGTCAAATGAAATCCAGAATCAACTCAATATCAAACTTAACCATGTAAGATAAGAGAGAATCAAGAAGATTACAAATAGACATTTATGAAACTTTATATATTTAAGCTCAAAGTTCTATATAAATCAATCCAAACTACACATAATGAATATCCAAATTTGATTAAAACTATAATCAAGTAGCTCAACTACAAATTATAAATCTTAGACCTAGGAATTTATAAATTCATAGCTGAACCCTCGATTAAACTACTCCCCTTTTAAGCTCATTAAATTCCATCCATTGTTACACCTTCAAGAGGAAAAGAAACGTCTAGCCATGCATTACACCCGGAAGCTTCACAACTGGGAATGAATCTGAGTCACCCATAATGGAAAAATGGCGGAAATTAGGGTTAGATGAGAGAAAGATAAGAGAGGACCGATGGAGGCTATCCACCCTTAAGTCCCTCTATCATTTATCCTGAAGTAGGGTTTCTAAATTAGTATTCAGGTCGGTTTGCACGAATGGGTAAGTGAAATTTCCAAAAATGGTTCAGGTCTGGGTTGTTGATTCGAAGGTTTCACCGTGGCAAAGGAATGACTTCGTTGCGAGGAACTTTTCCTGAGAGGTCTTGTTGTTTGATCTTATGACTTGCAATTTCTTGGTCTTCACTCTTGGCTCTACTTCTTGAGTGTCTTGCAATAAAAAGCAATAATTTGCAATATCAATTGTCCTAGAAACTAAGTGAGTGCAATTACTAACTAATTATAATAATTTTACCTTCAAACTACATTAATTCAAAACAACCACTCTTAAGCTAAATTAAGCACAATATCTAACAAAAAGGTCAAAAAGTATAATAAAATCATGAAAATATCACTAAATAATATAGAAAATTTGTGTTCAATCAAATTCCCCCACACTTAGACTTTTGTACTCTTAGTCAAAGCTCATAAAAGTCAAAGAGATACAAGTGCAAAAGAAAACACCGACCATACTTAAAAACGAGAGCAGAAAATTAGTAAAACCACTTTCTAAAAAATCAAAAAAAGCAGACTGAAGGAGCGCTACGAAGATGAACACGATAAGTATTTAATTCAAGAGATTGAGCAAAAGAGATTTATCTCAAGGGAAACTGTTTAACTCTTAAATTCACTTGTCTTGGGATAATTTCACTCTAAAATCTGCTTAGTCCATTCTTTACCATAAATTTGTGATAGTTCTACCTCTCCACTATAAGAACCATAATTTCGCAAATCAAGAGGACTTTCAAGGTTGTAATGGTGAATGAAGGCCAAGTGAAATGGATAGAATAAAAGAAAAAGATGAGTAACGTGTATCACAATTATTCTCCTCATGAAATAATCGTCAACTATTCTAAAGAAATGATTTAAAATTCTAACATAGTAGCATTTATTTTGCTATTTATTTCTATTTCCAAATATATGTATATAGTTTTTTTAACACAATTGAATTCTATACTTCAAAAAAGTTGCTCATAAAAATGTCCTAATTTAAAGTCAAACAAGATTCCTCAAATGTTCGATGAAACTATTTAGGAAACTCAAAACTGGTACATTTAAAGTACTAAAGATCTCCCTGTTTACTCTTCATTGCCAACAGAAACACTCAAGAACTTTTAGTACTTATGAACTATGGTAGTAGCACACCATCACACTGGTATGGTAAAAGACACTACAACATAACATATCTATCCTAAGCAACAAGAGTACTAACAGTGGTTGACTTGTATTTCCCGAATAAAGGAAGTTTTTTTTTCTTATAGTAGTGAGCCAACCTATGAATCTTACTCTCCACAAAGATCAACTTAAACTTAGAAAATTGGAGATAAAATATTTACATCAATTTATAGAAATATGCATGCACTTAAAAAGACAGTTCAAGTGTTTAGGGCTTGTGTTTAGGTAAGAAAGGTTTTGAAATGAATGCCTTTATCATATTCACAAAATTTTAGTTCATAAAGCCTTGATTAAAAATTAAAACAAGTTCTAGAGAGATAAGAAATTAAGCAAGATACACACAAATGAAATAATTCAGGCTCAAATATCCTTCCAATAAGGTTAATATCTCAATTAAGCAATCTCAAGGTTTAAAAACGCATAGTTCCACTTTCTTAGCGTACCCTCACTTACCTTTTGTTGAAAACATTGAAAATGGAATTCGCTAAAATCAACTATCATTTTAAAACATGGATGGTTTTCCAAAAGTAAAAGTAAAACTTTGAAAATTTCAAAACTTTCAAAACACAAAAGTATTAAGAATCTAATTTGGGAGAATTGTTGAAGTGAGAGAACAAAAGCAATGAGATTGTTTTTCTTAATACAGATATTGGCTTGGCCGCGGTGAAATTGGAATTTTGCCGAGACAAAGGGTGGACGAGAAGAGATTGTAAATGAGGGGGCTTTGCTGTGACAAAACCATAAGTTAGTCGCAGCAAAGTATGCCCCAGAAGAAAAAATTGTGAAAACTGGAGAGCTTCGCCATGGCGAAACCATAGGATGGTTAAGGCGAAAGGTGGCAGAGACGTGGAAAAGGTGGAAAAATGCCGTGCAATTTCAAATTCACCTTAAAAACCAATTTCAAAACTTGAAAGATAACACACAAATGACCTGTTCAAAAGCACTTTCAAAAATAGAAATTCCTCCCCTACACTTAAATGCAATATTGTCCTCATTGTTGAAATAATAAAAACACAATCGCGTAGTTAATATAACAAGTAAAGCAACTGGAAAATAAAGCATAGGGGGTAATCAAAAGACAATGAGAATCAGAAAAACAACAGGGCCATCAGTAGCCAATGAAATAAATCACATCATCCAGAACAGGCCAGTGAAATCCATGGAAAATAACATCAGAAAAGTTAACTAAGTATCCAGCAGACTCAAGACTGAAAACATAAAGACTCAAGGATAAAACAACACATAAAACAACATATAAAACAAAAAGTCTACAGGATGATCAGCATCAGACCTAAATGGTCCTGTTCCAGATGGGCCTACTCTAGACGTGCTCGCCCTAAATGTGCCAACGTCGTTGATCGGTTCATCTTCATTAAAGGGCAATTGGAATTGTAAATGTTCGGTGATCAAAGCATCCATGTGATGATTATAATGCCTGTCTTGATCATACATAACATCTCTATCCTTCTGCTGCTTTATCTCCTGCAAGAGAGTGACACGAAGTTGGTAGAGATCAACAGAAAGTCCGTCGATCTTGCCAACAAGGGTCTCTAAAGTGACAGGCTCAGGGACTTCTTGAGTTGGCTGGCCTTCCTTAGTTGGTGCACCGATTGCTAGGGCTGCACCATCATCATAAATAGGTAGGGGAGGAGGTGGTGGTTCAAAGGCAAGTTGTTTAAGGCGGTTGTACCTAAAGAGTGGGGCTGGGTCAAAATAGTTGTCATTATCAAACGCAAGGATGTCGTGGGCGTGGAAAATATCAGAGACAAAGTGAGGGAAGGCTATGACATTAGTGAGTTTGGGTGTATTGATGGAGTTATGGAGGGTGTATTGATGGAGTTATGGAGGGTGGAGGTGATATCATCAGCTATGTTGACCGAATGACCAGTCATCAGGAGGTAAATGTAGAGGGCTTGGATCTTCGTGACGTTTGTTATGGACGATCAATTACAATATTCAAAGAATAGTGCGGAAAATAAACGAACACACAGATATACGTGGTTCACCAAAATATGGCTACATCCACGAGTAGCTAGGGTTTTTTATTCACCGTGAATTGTTTTCGATAACATGTTACACTAGGAGAATACACCGTATTTATATGTCCAGGGAATATAATAACATAATGTATTGTGGGCTTGGTGTAAAGTCCAAAACTGATTATCAAACTCCATATCTCAACAATTCTCCCATTTGGAGACTGATCTAGTCAACCCAACCATTTTCATTCTCCATGCTAGTGTACCAAACAAAACTCACCTATCTGCAACATCTCCCACGCTATGGTAGAAGACCAACTGAGGCCTTGCACAACCCCAGTTTCCCCGCATCCACACCTTTAGTCAACATGTTTGTTGGATTCTTAGCACTATCAATCTTCTTTAAACACATCTCTCTTTCTTCCACTAAACTACGAGTGAAGTGGTACCTGTGCCAGATGTGCTTAATTTTAAAATGATATACTGGGTTCTTTACCAGATGTATAACACTCTTACTATCAGTGAATAGAACTTTGTCATGCTGCTTCTTGCTCAACTCTTCCAAGTAATCAGTCAACCATATCATCTCCTTACTAGCTTCAACTATTACAACATATTCAGCCTCTGTAAATGACATAGAGACACACTTTTGAAGTTTAGACATCCAGTTTATTGCTGTCCCATCTATAGTGTAGACATACCTGGATGTACTCTTGCTTGAATCCACATCTCCACTAAGATTAACATCAACAAAACCCTCTAGTACTACCTTGCCATTCCCATAACAAAGTGAGGTGCTAGTTGTTCCTTTCAAGTATCTCAAAAGCCACTTCACAGCTTCCTAATGCTCTTTCCCTGGATTTGACATGTATCTGCTCACAACTCCCATTGCATGTGTTATATCAGGCCTAGTGCAGACCATAACATACATCAAACTCCCAACTGTAGAGGCATAAGGAACTTTTCCCATGTGCTTACGATCCTCAAGTGTCTTGGGTGATTGCTCCTTTGACAAATTGAGATGGTTAGCCAAAGGCGTGCTCCTGGGCTTAGCATCATCAACTCTAAACCTGGATAACACCTTCTCAATGTACTGCTCCTATGACAAACTTAAAATTCCAATAGACCGGTCTCAGGCTTCCTAAAATCTACTTTGCTATACCCAAATCTTTCATCTTAAACTCTAATGACAGTCTCCCTTTAAGATTATTTATCTCCTCCATACTTAAACCTGTAATCAACATATCATCTATATACAAAAGTAAAATAACAAAGGAGTCAGTAAACTTCTTGATGTAACAACACTGATCCTTTTCACTCCTATGATAACCATTTCTGAACATGAAGGAGTCAAACTTCTTGTACTATATCTTGTAGCCTGCTTCAATCCATACAAACTCCTTTTGAGCTTACACACAATGTGTTCCTTACCACGAGCCTCATATCCCTCAGGTTGCTGTATGTAGATTTCTTCCTCCAGATCTCCATCTAAAAATGTTGTTTGTACGTCCATCTGTTCAAGGTGCAAGTCCTCTGCTACAACAATACTCAACAAAATTCTGATTGTGGTTAGCTTCAAAATAGGAGAGAATAGTTTAGTGTAATCAATACCTTTCCTTTGTGCATATCCCTTAACCACCAATCAAGCCTTGAACCTGACTGTACCATCAGTTTCATTCTTGATCCAGTAAACCCACTTGTTCAATAGAGCTTTATTCCCTGCAGGCAACTCAGTTAACTCTTAAGTGTCATTCTTCTCAAATGACCATATCTCATCATCCATGGCTTGCTCCCACTTGATTGAATCCTTCACCTTCAAAGCCTCATCAAAGGATTCTGGTTCGCCTCCATCGGTCAACAACAAATAATGCAAGGATGGTGAATACCTTTTTAATGGCCTGATAACCCTGGTAGATCTCCTCAACACTGGCTCAGGTGTGATTGGTTGCTATTCTGGTTCTGCAGTAATATTTTCTAGATTTTCCTACAACTCAACCTTAGCTCCCACTTCTTCTGCATCTTCAGATCGTACCCTAAGTTTGTCCTTATATAGGACATTCTCATTAAATCAGATCACAGTGTCTCAAGATCTTCCTATTCTTATATGAAATAGCACTTCAAAGCCTTTGCATCAAGCTTGTCTCTCTTCTTTGGATCAACATGAACATAGGCAACATACCCAAAAGTCCGTAGGTGAGTAAACTTGACCTCTTTATTGGACCAAACCTCTTCTGGAATCTTGAAACCCAAAGGAATTGAAGGTCCTCTATTTATCAAGTAAGCTGCTGTGCTCACTGCATCTGCCCAAAACGTTTTTGACAGCCCATAATGTAGTCTCATGCTTCTTGCTCGCTCATTCAACATTCTGTTCATCCTTTCAACAATCCCATTCTGTCTTGCCTTGCCAGGAACTGTCCTGGTGCACCTGATTCCCTCATTATCACAGAACTTCTTAAATTCTGTAGAATCATACTCTCTAACATTATCAGACCATAGACATTTGATCTTCAACCCAGTTTGATTTTCAACTTCATCTTTCCACCTCTTAAAGGTAACAAACACATCTGACTTATGTTTTAGAAAGTAAACCCATACCTTCCTGCTGAAGTCA
>JANSVA010000217.1:23824082-23835200 GCA_025504915.1 Erythroxylum reticulatum
CTTGAATATATTAGGAACTCTCGATATGAACTAAAGACCATTATAGACTTCACTCGTCAAGAAGAAAATGGAGAAGAATTTGGACCACCGCCAAGCTAGATTGCACCGTACACCGTACACCGTACCCTTTATATATATATATATCCAAAGCTTAAAAAAGTAGTGTGTCAATTTCTATTATTTTTATCGCTTTAGAAATGGATACAAAGTTGTAAATTTCTTCTTCTTCTTCCCCTTGTTTGTACATGTCATATATTTGAATTTGTTTGTTATCTTTAACTTCTTGTGATTTTGTGTAGGTTAACTCGGTAAACAAATTTGGTTGCAAAGGAAAAGAAGGGATTTTTTCTTTTGGGAAAAGGAAGATTTCTATTTCTAAAACTGGGTTAGGTGATGTGTAATAGGGAATAAAGAAGCAAGTTGGTGTTATTATCTAAGACATAGCTTTCTTTCTCTTGTTTCTTAGACAATTAGAGGTCTGAGAGATAGCTAGGTTATTTGGTAAATGGCTTGTTAGCTATTTTTTAGCGGATTGAAAGGTTTTAACTCTTTGACATAATCAAATAATTGATAGATATATTTGATAATCAACTTATTAAATTGGCTGATTGAACTCAATCAGTTAACTGTGAAAAGTCTAATATATAGGAGCATTTTGATACTTTAATATATGAAAAGTTAATTATTCCGTCGTCTTCACGCTTTATTCCTCTCTGCCTATCTCCTTGTTCTTTGTCTTTTTTATATATAATTTTCAACATCATCATTAATGCTATATGTATATGTTCTTGTTCTTGTCGAATTATTATTATTATTATTATTATCATTAATTTTATATTTTATTAGAATTATAAATTTAAAATTTGAAAAATTAAATAACTAAAATCTAAATTTTTATGAAAATATTCGAAAAAAATTAAGATATGATACTCATGCCTTTATAATTTTTTGAAGTCATGCCCTCATAAATTATTTTATATACAAAACCGTTAATTTTATCAAACATCTTTAATAAATAGTTGATGTTATTCACTAGTCAAATAAGTTAATATAATCCGTTATTAGTAAATCGCTCATAGAATCAGCTAACAGCTAATGCAATCCGCTAATTGCAAAACATGACTAATGAATATAAGAGGAACGTACAAAATAATAAGATATTATGATTTCAAATATTTTCCCTTAAATTCATTCCTCGTCACTTTTGTTTTTTATTAATGCTTTCGGTTGTCATTTATTGTCAAAGGTGCTTTATTCCAATTTGCCTCCGATCAAAAGTATATTATATTTTTGCAAAATACCTTTTTTGGTAATAAATTAAACTTTATCCAATTTCACAATATTAACCAAAATTAGAAAAATTCAAACTTTCAATTTATAATAAAAATAACTCACCATTAAACCCATAATTAATAGTTAACACATGACATTTATGCGTTAAGTAAGTCATATGTTAGACAACTGAATTAAAATGAAACTTTCGCTTAAGTTTGTGACCCTCAAGAGTAGCTTCTTTTATTCTACTAAGTTTGCATGTTCATCATTTATGGATAAAAAACAAAACTTTAATTGGAATTAACGTCGTCGATTCACTTAATTAGTATTGATCTTATACAAAGTGGGATTAATTTTATACTAAGCGATGATATGGTCTATTTTATTACAGACCATCCGCTATATTCATTCATTTGATTCCGTTAATATCCACCCAAATAAATATTGCATAATTACGTAATGAATAAAAGGATTGATTAGCGCAACTGGAGCTTTAGGAATACTATGTAAGAGCGTAGGTGGTTGGTTGTCAATCTTGAACAAAAATGAGAATTTTCAGGAATTCCTTTTAATCAACAGATGCCCAATTCTTATCATGCGAAATTCCCATTTCTCATCAGTCTCTCTGATTCAAACTTCTCTCTCTCTCAGTAGATGCCCTTAATTCTATGGTTTACATACACAGATATGAAACGATAACTTGGTCCAACCTCGCCTCTGCCAACTCCGATTAGTACGGCTCCGCCATGTACAGCGGTTCGAGCGACGGCGAGAGCCGTGAGCCTTCGCAAAGGAAGATCCTGCCCGCGTCGTCTATGGTGAGGGTTCAAAATCTCCGCCGATACATTGGATCCGGTGCAGGACTCGGATCCGAAGCACTTATGGGTCTGTTCCCTTACTCCCTGTATTTCCGTTTCTTAGTCCTCTTCAAGTTTTCTACTGTTATATTGCGATCAAAGTTGCAATAATTGTTTGAATAATTTGGATTATCTGATTTTTAAGTAGCTTTTTGCAAGGTAATGTTTTTACAATCCCCTAATGGAGTTATGCATATTTGTCAATTTACGTACAATGGATCAACATAGACCAAATATATATTTGTTCAATTAAATATTAACTCTTTGAAGATTTGATCTTACTTTCTTGGCTCTTGTCCTGTAGAGCTTGAGACGAAGAGAATTTTGCTTGATATTTTCAAGGAGAAGCAACAAAAGACTGCAGAAGCAGGTACTATACCAACTTTCGATAAGAAGATATGTGCGTTGACTAAGTTTGTTATTGTGATATCTTAGTTTAGGCACAACACATAGAGGAAAACTGTGGTATGTCTGTAGTTTATTTTGCGTGTTTCCATGAACAGAAACCTGAACAAGGATCAATTAGTCACAGGGTCCAGAGACTTGCAAAATATCGATTTTTAAAGGTATGATTTACTTTCCTATGTGGTCTATTTCTTTTTCTGCGCACTGATTTGAGCATTTGTCTTTATGCTTTATTTGATGAAATTATTCATTTGTTTTTGCAGAAGCAATAAGATCTTTGCTAAATGCTGATGATTTGCGTGCAATGTGGGCTTGCTTGAGAGAAAATTGTGTGATTGATGATGCCACTGGTGCAGAAAAGGTATATGGAAGTTGCTTTGCTTATCAGTTTCCATTTTAGTTCAGATCTTGTACAATTCTTGTCGGTGTACATTCTTACTAGTTACCTACATTACTTACTCTAAATAAAAGGCAAGTGGAATAAGCAACCTCACAGCACCAATATTGCTGAAAACCTACTTCCGAATTTTTGATCTGCACTGCCAATTGATGAGGATAGTCAGAGCATGCTAACATACTTGATTAAAAAGTATAGACTGTAATTTAAAAGCTGGAATTTAAATATAAAGAAAAGGGATAGATTTAGAAATCACGCCTAGAATTTCTAGCAAATACTAAGAGACACTTTTATGGTTTGAAAAGATAAAATTATTAGTGGTACCTACAAAGGCCCACTCTTTTTCTCTTGTGCATAAACTGGACTTATAACCAAAATTTATTGATTTTGCCACATTGTTATAATAATGTAACAATTGGAACTTTATTTTTTCCTAATAAAAAATCTCAGCCATTAAAAAGAATAACAAGAAACTCCATTTCAGCAGAACTCCCGAATAAGGAAAACTAACTATTACACCAAAAAACCCTAAAATAATTCTCATTCCTCATCATCAATTGGCTATTCATTGTGTGAAGCTGTTTATAAAGTTTCTTCAGTTCCCATAGTTTTGCATATTTACCAATTTTAGCTGGAAAGGTAGAAAAAGACTTGAATACTGTCTCTTGTGCTGGTATAGTATGATTCTTAATACTTCAGTTACGCTGTACACTGTTCCTATGTTTCTTTCCTGTAGCATCACTACTTCTTGAATCATTTGTTTAAGTCTTTAGTGATGCTAACTCGTACTTATTTGTTTTCTTATAAATGAATTATGAAGATTTTTGTCACATTGCATCAGTATGAACAGAGCAAATAGGGCCCAAATGTCGTCGCTTTTTCAGCCCATCAAACTTCATGAAGTTTGAGAAAGATGAATCTGGGAGGATTGCTATTTTACCATTTTACCTATATGTGATGGGAACCGTGAGTATATTTCAAAGATTTTTCTCAAGATCTTTTCTTGTGGGAGCAAAGGTTAATATGTATAAGGGCGTGTGGTTTTGGACTGTGTTGTACTTGGCGTTCATGGCTGTGGCTTGGTTTATATTGTTGTTTGTTATCTCTGCCGTAGGCAAGAATAGATATGAGTGAGCTTGATGAAGATTCTGATGGTTTTCTTCAACCTCATGTATGGATTTTATACAACCATAAAAATTTAAAATCTTTTCTGCATTACAATACATATCATCTGTTGTGACCTATGTAGCACGGACATGGCAAAATGGAGCCGTGTCCATGTGTCGGACACCCATTAACACGCGGTGGACACATGTCCGTACATGTCGGAATTAAAAAATAATTTTTGTCAGCTACGACAGGGCTCGGACACGGCTTAATGGAATATATGCTCCATTTTTTTAGAGGGGTTTATAAAGTACCAAATATGTATGAACTATCAAGATGTTGGAAGTCTTGAAACACATCAGTCAATATATATCATATTATGAATTCTGAATTTTTTTCTTAATTCTAAATTATATATATGCCGTGTCCATGTCCACCAAATTTTAGAAGATGATGTGTCTCTGTGTCCATGTCCGTGTCGTGTCACGTGTCCGTGTCCGTGTTTCTTAGGTTGTGAGCTTACTTTTGGCTTCTCACATGTTAAATTTTAATGAATCAATAATTTGACAGGAAATGGAGGTGTATATTCGAGGCCTCATCCCTATTGTAGCACAACTATAGGATATGCCTGCTGCATTTGTTCAAATGTATTGCCGCATTGTTGCACACAAATTCTTCTTCTGTGATCCTCATAGGCGAGGTTTGTAAGGCTACCTTTAGTTGTAGCATCTTTAGTAACATCTCAGTCATCAAGTTTTGGTAATTGCATTTTAGTGCCTGAATCTCATTGTATTCTTGAATAATAATGTGATATTCAGAGGCTTTCCTTAGATATTTACCTATTGTGCTTGTTAATGTTATTGGTTTTGGGGCTTTACGCTTCAAAAAGGGTACACTGGTTTTGGTAACAATAAAGAAACAATTAAGATCATTGAAGCATTTTTGCTACCACAACATGGCCATATTGTTGACTTGTAGTGACAAAATAATAAACATGACATAGTTAAGTTTAAAGTATAGTTTGCAAATGCTTTCATATATAATGATGTAGATTTTGGTAGGTAGATTCTGGTAGTTTGAGGATTTAACTATTAATGCAAAGGATTTTGTGTGATAAAACTCGTATGTCTTATTAGAAAAGAGTTTGTCTACATATATACACAAGGAGCCCTACCCAAATAAGGAATATTCAAAGGACGAGATTTGTCAGCTCCTTTAATTTAGGTTTGACTATCTAAATAGGAAAGCATATATAATACATTAATTACGTTAACAAATAAGGTAACTATATCGACAAGTTGGCAAATGATTAATTAACTGAATCTTTTGACATCCCCCCTCAAATTGATGCTGGTAATTCGACAAGCATCAATTTGCCAACAAAAAAATTATGTCGTTGACGTGTCATGGATTTGGTAAGAATATCAGCAATCTGTAGGTTGGTACCAATGTGAGGCAAGGTAATAATATGATGATCATAGGCCGCTCGGATGAAATGACAGTCAACCTCTGTATGTTTGGTATGCTCATGGTAGACAGGATTGGCCGCAATTTGAATAACACTAGTGTTATTAGCATGCAAAGGAGTTGTTTGAAGTTGTGGAAAACCAAGTTCAGTGAGAATACCATGTAGCCAAATGATCTCAGAACAAGTAGCAAACATGGCACGGTATTTTGCCTTAGTGGATGACTTTGAGGCATAGTTTTGTTTCTTGCATTCCCAAGAGATAAGAGCATTACCAAGAAACATAAACCAACCAGTAGTGGATTTCCTTGTGTCTGGGCAACCAGCCTAGTCTGCATCGCTGTAGGCTTGCAATTGTGGTGAAGAATTAGTGGGAAAAAACAGGCCACGATTAGGCGTGCCAAGTAGATATCGAATGATGCGTCGAACAGTAGATAAGTGAAGGTGTCTAGGAGATTCATGAACTTACTACTAGAATGGACAAACATAGTCTTGATGATTGGAAAAGAAATACTGATTTTCTAGAAAAATTACATTCCTACAAATGCGAACATGACGCAAATTAGGATCATAACAAAGAAACCCTTTGTGATGCACAAAATATCCTAGAAAAGCACATTTAATAGCTTGGGCTGTGGATTTTGTGCGTTCTTGTGCAGGAAGATGTACATAACATAAACAACCAAAGGTACAAAGAATAGAATAATTGGGGGAATGACCAAACAACTTATAGAAAGGAGATACATGATTCAATGAAGGAGAAGGTAACCTGTTAATGAGATAAACAGCTGTGGAGACAGCCTCACACCAAAACCGAGCATGCACTGAGGATTCTATTAAAAGGGCTCGAACAACATCAAGGAGTTGACCCTTTTTTCTTTCGGCCACCCCATTTTGTTTTGGGGTTTGAGGGCAGGATCTTTGAGATATTATTCCATTAGCCTGCAGAAAATCTTGGAACAAATGATACATACATTCACCCCCATTTTCTGAATGTAAGATTTTAATTTTGGCAGAAAATTGGGTTTGGACATACGCATAAAAGAGTTTAAATGCAGAGAACACTTCATCTTTAGAATGCAAGAAATAAATCCAAGTGAAACGACTATAGTCGTCAATGAATGTGACAAAGGACTTGTAATTAGCATGAGATATAATTGGTGCCGTACCTCACAAATCATTATGTACCATTTCAAAAGGTTGGACAGGATTAGGCATGTGAGTCGAAAATGGCAAAGTTCTACTCTTACGAAGCTTACAGGAATCACAATCAAATTGCACATCATCAATGGAAAAATGCTTTTTATTCCCAAGTAAACCAAAATTTATCAAATTATGAAGAACACAAGAGTTTGGATGTCCAAGAAGTTTGCGCCATGCTCGATAATCAACTTGAGCGAGATTACAAGTGACAAAAGGAAACGAAAGACACGGTGACAAAGGAAATTGGAGTGGAAAAACACGTCCTACGTTAGGCCCCCTTGCAATCATCTTCCCTGACTGTTGATCCTGCACAACACAACCAGATTTTTAAAATTCTACAGTTATTGTCAACCAACTGGCCAACTGAAACAAGGTTAGTGTCAAGGTTTGGAGAGACAAAAACATTAGTTAAAGGAGAAATATCACCAGTGGCTGTAATGGGTAATAAATTTCCATCTGCAGTATGCATTTCAAGATTTCCATAATATTTCTTTACATTGGTTAGGATTTGAGCATCATTTGTCATATGATTGGATGCCCCAGCATCACAAAACCAAGTGGATGAACCTAGGCTGGACATTGCAGAGAGAATCATCTGTACCATCTCAGGTGTTATAGTTTGAGCAGGAGCAGAAACATTTTGTGTTGACGAGGCTATATCCACTGAACCACCAGCATTAGAAGATCTAACCGAGGCAATAAATGCTATTTTAGATTTCCTTGGAGGTCGGATTGGGCGTTCCTTGATAATATGGCCATCTCTTTTGCAATAGTTGCAGAATATTTTGGGACAATTCGAGGCATAATGACCAAATCCTTTGTAGCAGAAACATTGAACAGCCCTTGGATCCTTACCTCTTGGCTTCCCTTGGGCTGCATAAGCTATTGAAATTGATGTGGATCTTTGTTGTTCCATGGATGCTTGAGTGACAATTTGTTGCTCCTCTCGTAGTAGATCATTAAGGCATACATCCAAGGAGGAACCGGATCTCGGTTCATAAGATTGGACCTGGTACCCTCAAATTTAGATCTCAATTTCATGAGAAATTGATCCCTTTTAGCAGTTTCATGAACAGATTGGACAGCAGTGAGACCTTCAGCAGGTAAGGTAGCATAGATTATATCAGTATATTCAGCCCAAAGATTCATAAAGCTAGAGTAAAAATCAGAAATAGAGAGATTATCCTGATGAATTATGGATAATTCATGTTCAAGTTGGAATCTACAAGTCGCGTTTTGTTGGTTGTAGATTTTCTTGAGGTAACTCCACATTTCAGCTGCAGTCTTGGAGGGTCGAAGATTCAAAACAATGTCGGGTTCTACAAATCCCAGAATCCATGCCATAATTTGTGCATCCTTGACCTCCCACATAGCATATTCATCCGTACTTTGCTTGGGAGTAGGTTTGCTGCCATCTACATGACCCCATAGGTCTCTTCCTTTGACATATATCTTGAAGTGGAATGCCCAAGTTGAGTAGTTTTTACCATTAAAATGAATCGCTAAAGAACTAGGAACTAGGAACTAGGAATTAAAAAAAAACTGGACTAGGAACGAGAAACTAGAAGCTGAAAAAAACTGGATGATGACCATGTAGAGATCAAGGGCTTTGGTACCATGTTAATGCAAAGGATTTTGTGTGATAGAACTCGTATGTCCTATTAGAGAAGAGTTTGTCTACATATATACACAAGGAGCCCTACCTAAATAAGGAATATACAAAGGAGGAGATTTGTCAGCTACTTTAATTTAGTTTGACTATCTAAATAGGAAAGCACATAAAATACATTAATTATGTTAACAAATAAGGTAACTAAATTGGCAAGTTGGCAAATGATTAATTAATTGAATCTTCTAACATTAACATAGATTAACCTGGCGTTGAAATGCTTAAGAATGAGGCATGAAGACAAAGAGATATGCTTGAGAAATAAATAACATAATAGTTCTTTTTTTTTTTCCTTTGCATTTCCGTCTTTTATGCATGTTGTGGGTTGACATGTAATTTGTAAAACCAGTTACTTAGAATATTAGTCTGCAACTTTCTGTTGTTAATGAGAAATTGCTACCTTTACCCCGCTATTATTCGTCTTTGGTGGATGATCTTAATGATGAAAGACTATAATTAGATGGTTTGGTATCTAATATCATTATCCTTCCAAGGTACTTTTGTTGTCAGAAGTACTTAGCTTTGGTTATACTTGCAGGACAGCTTGCATTAAGAAGATGCTTCTTAGTAACTGCCTCCAGGAACTAATGGAATTACACCAGGTATCTGCAGTTTGGTACTTTGTATGAACCTCTCAACATGTAAACCATCCATGAAAATTAGATTTTCCCCCTGTTGTGGGTTTTCTCAGTTCTGTTTTTTAAGCTGATTACAATGTTAAACATGTTAATATCTCAATAGCTAGTACTTTGTGTGCAGCAAATTTGTTTGTTTTAACCATTATTGGTACTAGGAAAGTGAGGAAGAAGTCATGGATACTGAACAAGCTGAAAATTGGTTTTCTTTGACATCTGTGCAGCGCATATGTGGTGGGTGTTTGATTACTAATATGTTTTTAAGCTGTTGTTTTGAAATCTGTGTTTCACTTATGTGCTAAGACTTCATGATATGTTGTATCCGCTCTGTGTATGTCCTTTTTTCTCCTTGACATGTATAGTGTCCTTTCCAGTGAGCACTCCTGACCTTGTAATTCACCATATCACAAAGCTCTACATGTTCTATTTGAAAGGACTGGAGTTAGGATGGTCTTGAGCAATGCCATCTTAGGTGGTTGCTGGATAAACAGTCATGGTGCCATTAACACGTCTTTATGTGGTATCCATGGTTTGAGGAGTTGTTGGCAGAGTGAAAACAAGGTCCATTTTACTGTCTCCACTTCATATCGCAAATGGATGTTAAGTGCTTCATGTAATAAATCTGAACTTAGATTCACATGCATAAAGAACTTGTTGGGATCATGGCAATAGTGAAATTGCAGATAATTTCATTTAATTGGTAACATTACGTGGCATATCTAACTGAATTCTGATTCTTCTGCAGATATGTTTCTTGAGCAAGCAAGAGCTTCCAGAATACGCTGATGGCACGCTGACGGACATTTTCATCGAAAGAGGTTGGAGGAAGTTTTACTTTCCATGGCTTTATAAAAAGTTCATGTCTTATTGTATTAAATTCTTTGCTATTTTTTATTTCCTTGTAGTGTAATATTGCTACAATGTCAATGGGAATTCTAGCCTAATTGATGCTCACATCTCTGTTTAGTTGGTGTAACCAGTAACTGATTCAGCTTTGATGAAAATTAGGTCATCGCAGTAGCTTCTGAGATTCAAACTAGATCATGTCACTAGGGTGTTTCACACTTACGTGAACTTGACAGGTTTCTTTGAATGCTTTGTTTAGATTGCCGCATATGGACTTTTTTCAACATGTTAATACTATTTGTCCACCCACGGTAGGAGATTTATCCTTAGAAATTACAAAATAAGTGCATCCTCATTTGCCATGTGTGGTTATGGGGTCTTATTGGTGCAGTGCTTCAGTTGGCCATCTGTTCCTGTCATGGTGCCAATGCCTTTTTGCTGTTATTGCCCGGTAAACATGGTTAATTGAATTTTTCTTATTCTGAAAATAGCTTCATGACCATCATTAGGGGTGGACACTGGCACTATGCTGTTATGCTTTTTTCGAATGCTTGTTTTGGCTTTCTTACAGTATATGGAGACACCTTCCCTTCAATTCTGTGTTGTTTCAGTAGTCTCATATCATTTTTATGTTTTCAAATTAGTATTCGATGAGCATGCCCGCCGTGGAAAGATTGGGGGAGGAAATGCTCGGGAGATGGGACTTTGAGAATTTCCTGGACTTTGTTCTTGCCCTAGAAAACAAGGACACTCTAGAAGGGTTGACATATTTATTTAAATATCTTGATCAAGGTTATGGGTTCTGAACTGTACCGGCTTAATATTGATATGATATTTTGAATTTTGGTATTAGATTTAAATATCGGTCAGTACAGGTCAGTATTTAAAATACCGGCCAAATATCGGCCAGTATTAGAAATTTTAAAAAATTGAAAGGCTTTTTTACAAATTTTCAAAATCTCCCTCCTCTCTTTCCTTCCTTCCTTTTTATTCAAAGTTTTTAAAATAATAATAAATATTTTATTACTAATAATAATTATAAATTAAACAAAACTAAATTATTTTTATTTTTATTACTAATAAATTGTTTTATATAATATTTATTAATAAAGTATTAATAAAAATATTTTTTTAAAAATAAATAATTTAAAAACTATTATTTGTAAACTAATATTTATTATATATATTTAATTATTAAATCAAAATTTATTTGAAATTTTTATATTTTAAAAATATATTTTAAATTTAATTATATTTAT
>JANSVA010000217.1:23849990-23902538 GCA_025504915.1 Erythroxylum reticulatum
TACACATGCTGGGTGAGGATTATGAGTGTCTGATGCACCTGTTGAGAGGTCAGGTAAGTTTGGAGTAAATTGGTCTGGTGCAGGTTGCTCTGTAATGGACTGGTTTGGAGCATAAATGGGTTGGTTAGTATCAACTGGAGAAATGGAAAATTTTTCCAAATAAATGGTAGTATCCTCATACTGAATTTAATGGTACTGATTTCTTCCCCTGAAGATGAGAATGAAAATAATAAGGCTCAGTTTCATTAAAGGTGACATTAGCCGAGATAAAGACTTTTTTAGTGGGAGGATGGTAGCATTTGTACCCTTTTGCCCTAGCGTGTCCAATCCTCCTCCTCCTCAAATCCCTTTTCTGAAATATACAAAAATCTTGATGAAATAATACATGGCAATTTGTATCAAATATTAGTTTTTTGATAGAAATAAGTGTAGACAGTTTAGGGATATGGAAGACATTTTTGAGAATCAGACTAGGGGTCAGGTTAATGTCACCAACGCTAGCAATAGTCGTTAAGGATCCATCTGCAGTAGATATTTTTTTTGTTACCAGAGTAGGGTTTATAGGTTGTGAAAAGGGTTGAGGTATTGGTCATATGGTCTGTAGCTCCTGAATCAATGATCTAGGAACCTTGGGAAAGGGAGTGGACTGAGGCACTTACACTGGCCAGAGCAAGAGACTCACTAAAAAATGCAAGAGAGGTACTACCTAAAGGAGCAGATAAGTCTCCTTGTTTGTCTAATGCAAGAGTCATTTTGTTAATTTCTCCCTAGTTCAACTTCCCTGTGTCTAGAGCTGTCTGCTCCTGCTTTGCTGCAGCAACTACATGCGCCTGTCCACCTTTTTTGCGCTGTCCCAATCTCTGATTCCACTCTTGATTTATCTGTCCCCAATCTTGGCTTGGAGGCTTGCCATGTAGCTTCCAACATTTATCCCTGTCTAGGCTTTTTGCAGAATCTGCACCATAATTCATCAAGTTTTTGTCGCCCAGATCTTCCTCCTTCAATTTTGCCCTGTTTGGCAGCCACCATTGCGCCACTTTCTGGTGTTTGATTATCTAACATAACCATCCTCCTACTTTCTTCTCCTCAAATGAGCGCTACCACCTCATTTAAAGATGGAATCTCCTGTCGCCCTAATATTTGGACCCTAAGCTGATCATATTCAGGGTTCAATCCCACAAGAAAATCATATACTCTATCTTGTTCCACAAAATTCTTCAGTAGAGCAGCATCTTCAGAGCATCTAGTTTGCAGCACCCGATAATGAACCAGTTCCTCCCATAACGTTTTCAATTGGTTGGGATATTCTGCCACTAACTTACTCCCCTGTTTTGTTGCCATTGTTCTGATATACCAAAGGTAACTCAATTCTATGTTAGGAGAAATAAAAAGAAGGCAGGGGAGTAAAAGAGCAGAGGGGTAGTATTGGCTATTAGTTTTCTATATGCAGTTAGTTAGTAATACTGACAACCAATCATCAGGTTGGTAGCTAACTGAATCTGTTAGTAGCTACAGATTCTCAGTATAAATAACAACATAAGAAGGAAGAGAGAAAATATCATGAGTATCATTATGTATGAGCCTAAGGCTGGAGATAATGGTCCTCGAAAACTAGTTTATCAATTGTATTCTTTCTAAAGAATCAATAAAAAAAAACATATTTTTCATACCTAAACTTTGGATCCTATCAACTGGTATCAGAGCCAACACCACTTCTTCAAGTCCTCCTGTCATGTCCATGGGTGGTGACGCCAGCATTGTAGTGTTCGCTCGGGGCTAGAAAAGGTCTAGCGCACAACTAGCCCGTGGGTACATGGGTAGTGACGCTAGTATAGTAGTGTTTGCCCGGGACTAGAAAGGGTCTAGTGCATAATGGGCTGTGAAGCATGGTGGAATGTTACGGTCTAATTGTCCCACATCGGTAATAAAAGAGGTTGATTTGGCATTTATAGGCTTATGGGCTCTCTCACCTTTCAAGCTAGCTTTGATGGTTAGTTCTCTCCTAAGACTTGTAACAATTGGTATTAGAGCAGTTGATCCTAAGTAATGGCTACTAAGAAAGCTGATAATCGGATTGAAGGGATTGAGGACTTGGAACTTCTTTGAGAAGAGGGGCGAAAAGATGGGGCGGAGATCCAGAAATCACTCAGCCATGCCCACCAGGAGTTTCAGAGGCAACTAAGTCGTTCTAACCAAGAGTGGCAAAGACAAATGACCAACTACAACTCAGAGTTTCAAAAGAAGATGGAGAGTGCTAATTAGGAAATGGGAGAACGACTGAGGTCGGAAATTAAAAGTATGATGATGTCGGTTCTACAGATGTGGAAAAAAATGATGACGTGGGTGACATTGTAGAGACTCTACCGGAAGAACACCTACCCGAACCCAGTTGAAGGAGAGACTTGGGAAAAGAATCGATTGAGCCAGAGGAGCACTATGAGAGCAACGATCTACGAAATGACGCCAGCTACCGAGTCGACCCACCTCTGCGGTTCGTGTGCCATTGCGATTTTCGGCGAGACTGCCGAACCAAAAAGATCGAGATGCTCGTTTTCAGGGACGACGATCCAGACGGGTGGATCTACAAGGTTGAACGGTTCTTTTCAGGGGGGAGATTCATGGAAGTGGAGAAGATGGAGCTCGTGGGGATGAGTATGGCAAAAGATGTGTTGACATGGCTACCTTGGGTGGAGAGCCGTCGACCCATCGTGGATTGGCAGGAATGTAAGAAGCTAGTGACGCAAAAGTTTTCTCCAGCTCACGAAGGAATGCAATGTCAACGTCTGTTAGCGGCTAAGCAGATCGGAACAGTGGTGGAATAAACCAGTAAGTTTCTCGAACTAGCAACCCCTCTTCCTGAACTACCCGATTCTGTGCTAGAGAGTACCTTCATGAATGGGTTGTTAGAAGATATCCGATTGGAGGTATAGATCCTTAAAGCAAGGAATCTGGCTGAGATGATGGAGTTAACCCAGCAAGTGGAGGAAAAATTCAGACGAATGAGTTTATTAAGGTGGAATCGTGGGTGTGCAGGCACGAGGTGGGGAAACATGGGGACAAGAGTGGAAACTAAAGGGGTGGAAAAAAGGAAGGAGGAACTAGGAAATAATGGAGTCACCCCACTACTTATCCGAGACACAAAAATATAGAAGGAAGTAGGAACCAAAATGCAGGAGGATTCAGAAGGCTGATTGTGAGTGAGTTACAAGATAAGAAGGCTAAGGGACTTTGTTTTAGGTGTGATGAGAAATTCAGCCTAGGTCATCGGTGCAAAAAACTAGAGCTCCAGGTTTTGGTTGCAATGGATGAAGAAACCGAACCAGAGGAGGAGTTGGAAGGAGAGGAAGTGGAGGAGACATTACAAATAGTAGAATTGGTTGCAGGGTTAGTGTTGGGGTTCATTTTTCCCAAAACTATGAAAGTGATGGGGAACTTGGAAGGGAGAGAAGTAATAATACTTGCAGATAGCGGAGCCTTGCACAATTTCATTTCATGGGAAGTGGTGAAAGCGTTAAATTGTAAGTTAGAAGAAAGTAAGAGGTATGTGATAGCTATGGGTAATGGGCTGAAGATAAATGGGAAGGGATTTGTAGCGTATAGTTTTATCAGTACAAGGTCTGGTGGTAACTGAGGAATACTTACCAATGGAGTTGGGCAGCTGTGATGTTATACTGGGGATTAAGTGGCTGCAAACTCTAGGCACAATGGTAACTGATTGGAGTAAGATGACAATGGAGATTAGACAAGGAGATCAGACCCTTACAATTATAGGAGACCCAACACTCTAAAACACCGATTAACTTGAAAAATTTGGTGCATACTACAAAAGATGAGACTCGGTATATCTGTTATGGGGTTTTCGGAATTAGAAGAGTTGAAAGTTACCAACCCAATTGGACCCAAATTCCAGGCTGTGTTGGAAGAGTTCAGGGCGGACTTCAACATGCCTCAGAAACTGCCTCCTGAAGTAGCTCACTCCAGGAGAGGAATTTTATATCTCAATAGAAGTATGTTACTGATTTACTTAAGGAGACAAGGAAGGCTGCATGTAAACCCTCAAATACACCCATGAATCGAACCTTAAGCTAGGAAAAGCAGAGGAAGATGTTCTAGCCAATAGGGAAATGTATCAATGACTTGTAGGATGACTAATTTACTCGGCTCATACTAGACCCGATATAGCCCATGCTGTAAGCGTGGTAAGCCAGTTTATGAATAGTCCTAAAAAAGCTCGCTTACAGGCAGCATATGGAATTTTGGAATACCTTAAGGGAACTCTAGGAAGAGGGATTTTGTTCAAAAGAAATGGAGATATGACACTTGAAGCATATACCTGTGTTGACTATGCAAGATCAGTAGTGGATAGAAGATTTGCGTCGGGTTACTGTACCTTTCTTGGAGGGAATCTGATCTCATGGAGAAGTAAAAAATAGGGGCTAGTAGCTTGATCTAGTGTAGAAGCAGAATTTTGTGTTATGGCACAAGGTATATCTGAATTGCTTTGGGTGAAATTCATTCTAGAACACTTAAACATTAAGTGGGATGCTCCTATGAGGCTTTACTGCGATAATAAATCAGCGATAAGCCCACGACCCAGTTCAGTATGATAGGACTAAGCACATTGAGGTAGATAGACATTTCATCAAGGAGAAGTTAGACAATGGTTTCATATGCACTCCATAACTACCAACACAGGGACAACTTGCTGACATTCTCACTAAAGGATTGAGTACCTCAATATTTGAGAACATTGTATCCAAGCTGGGAATGGAAAATTCCTATTCACTAGCTTGAGGGAGAGTGTGAGAATCTGTTCTAATCAGTATAGATATTGTATTAGATAAATATCAAACATAGGAGATAATATCAGATATAGGATATGTATTAGGATCCCTAAAAATAAGGGATCCTCAGATATGGTTAGATTCCTAGTTCAGTGAGATTAGGAGATTTGTTTCCTAATCTATGTTGTACTCTTTATTTATATATATATCCTATTAAGTGTCAATAAAGAAGGTACCTTGAAACCCTAAATTCCGATATTCTTTAATAAAGGTTCTTGACTGACAATGGGTTTCAAAGGGTGTTAAGACACTAGAACAAGCAATAGGTTGAGACACTTGGTTATCCAAAATGTAAAGACCTCCCAAATGCTCGTCCTTTACCAATAGTCTTCTTCGTCATAAGATCCTGAAAAAGAGAATGATAAAAAAAGAATGAGATATAACTGTTTAAGTCATGAGTGAGTTTACTCCCAGATAGTAAATTAAATGAGAATCCAGGTAGGTGTAAGACAGAGGATAGTGACAATAATGGTGTAGGGTTAATATTGCCAGAACCAATAACAGAGGAATGAGATCCATTTGTTAAGGCAACACGGGAAGGAGATGAGTGCTTTTGGAAAGTAAAAAAGAGATAGGGATTACTTATCATATGATCTGAGGCACCAGAATCAATGACCCATTGGGAGGAAGAGGGAAGAAGACATGCAATTATGTCACCTGAATCAGCAATAGCAGAGATAGAGTTAGATGAATCTTTCAATGCTTTTTGGTACTAGGTGAATTTAGCAAATTCATCTGTAGAAACTGTATTGTTCTTCTTAGTAGATGAGCTATATGGCATAGTAGTTGCTGCATGAGTGGCGTGAGTTTTTTTATTTTTATTTTGTAGTTTTTTGTACGTACATTTGGTATGGTTTATGTCAATATCGACAAATGATTCCTCTCATATCTTGATTACAATGTCCTGTTCCTCCTTTGTTAGTTTTCTGGGATGATTTTCCATATCTAGTATTCTGACTCGTAAGAGTGCTAAAGGTCTGAGTAGTGGGATCAACCAAGGTGCTATTGTCTGTATGAAGTATTCAAGTAAAGAACACATGAGGGAGGAGATTTCAGTGCAGAAAAGAATCTCAGACTTAGCAATCACAAACTGAGTTAAGTTTGGCTAAGAAACTCATGATGATTATCTTTTTTCATTGAGTTTGTTGGACTTTAATATTAGGGTTAGATGGTAATAAAACATTTAATTCTTGATAGATCTTTTTGAAGTTTATAAAATAAGCATCAAGGGATTGGTCATGATGTTCATCTTGATAGAATCCTTACAGGCCTCATAAATTATCCTTTACAGACCTCATAAATTGAGAAATATTTCCTTTTCGAGAAAACAGAAATTCCAAGTAATCCATCAGCTCTTTGACATACTCACAGTGATTAACGAGACTAATGACTTCGTTTTCAATAGAATTTTGAATCTGTAAGAACAAACGAGCATCATCACGTAGCCACTCCCCACATGTATGGTTCATTAAAGGATCATTGATAAGGTGATGATCTTTACTAATCAAAATAGTTAAAGCTAGTTAACTTGTGTTCTGTGATTTTTGATATCAAAAGAATGACATCCGTGACAATGAGACTTTTGTTATCGTCGGCCATAATAATAATAATAATCAAAACCAATATGAGGGAGTCAGATGCTAAAGAAAATGCTCCAAAACAAAGCAAATCTTAGGAAAACTAAGCAATAGACCCAACACAAAGTTCCAAGAGAGATGCTGTGACAAGCCCAGGTGAAATTCCTGTTGAAAACACCAAGGAACAAGAGTAGCAGCAGCAAAATGGTGGCGGAAGCATGGAGTTAGATCGTTAGAAATGTTGGTCGGTAGGAGTTGATGTCGGAGGTGGTGATAGGAGGCAACAGCGCTGTGGGATGCACTTGGATACGCCGACAAGTGGGACTGTGGCCAAGAGTGGTGACCGACGCATGTGACTCATGCGCAACTCTTTCGGTGGCCGGATTTCTAGGGTTGGCTTGCCCGAAAAGGGTGCCTTTGCTGGTGTTGGTAGTGAGAATAACAAGTCACCGAAACCTGGTGACAGGAAAAATGATGTTCTGCTCCCTGGGGAGAACTAAGACAGATTTCTGCTCAATTTGGGCAGAAAACTAAACACTCAAAAACCTAAATGAGGCTCTGATACCATGTTAAGATAGAAAGAGTTTTGTATTTCTTGATATTTTCACTATACAGTACTAAGGCTATATATACATATTTACAAGATTAATTTAGGGAATGCAATCCCTATGATCCAGGGATTCTATCCCTATAAAAAACTAGAATCAATGACATTAATGCTCAATATGTAACAGTTACGATGGTCCATTCAGCATCTTTATCATTTCATTCATCTGTGTCGAATTCATGGGATTAATTCTTCTGATATACCGATATGATCAAAGCAGTCTGGAAATGCAAAGCGAATAGCAATGAGGAAAGCACGTTTTTTGTATTGAAATGTAAATGACACCAGTAGGTTTTTCAAGAGCCTACCTTACTCTCAGTCATCAATACATAACATTTTTCTTTTCTCTGCTCTATCTCACTACTGCCTCTGATTTTTATACTACTGTTGGTAAACAAACAAGAAACAACTTTTGTAACAAACTTGCCACGTTGGCCTATCACACGTAATAAACCAGCAGACATTCCCTATCGTAAATCAGCAATGCAATCATCACACATGCTGCCTTTATTCTTCTAGTAACAGATTCCTTCTAGGCTCCCATAATGGATCTGGCTCTCAGAAAACCCCTTTTCTTTCTCCTGTGATAAACATAACGAATTGCTGGCCTTGGCCCATCAATACCCCTCCCTTCAAGAATCTCCTTGTCCTCAAGGTGGAAGTTTGGAAAAATGTCTTTGATCAATTGCTAAGGTTCCCAAGTAGCTTCAAACGGAGGAAGAGTTTTTGACTTAACCAACACTTCTAATCCAGTACCCGTATCTCTAGCATCTAGAACTTCCTCTGGTTCAACAACCCAATGCATATCAACATTTAAAATGGGAGGAAGTGGTTGGACCTGAACAGCAGACCCCAATGCCTTTTTAAATTGGGATATGTGGAATGCTGGATGAATAGCAGCATCCTCAGGTAGTTGAAGTTTGTATGCCACAGCGTTGACACGCTGAAGGATAGGAAATGGGCCAAAATAACGGGATGCTAGCTTCTCATTGGGGTGAGTTGCCAAGGAACTTTGGCGATATGGGCGGAGCTTAAGATAAACCAAGTCGCCCACTGCAAACTACAAATCGCGGCAATGTTTGTCTGCAACTTGCTTCATTCTGTTTTGCGCAAGAGCCAACTGCTCCTTCAGTTCTGCCAGCATCAAATCACCGCCCAACATTTGCTCTTCAAGAGTAGAATTAGCTGTAGCATTATAAGCATATCTAATTAAGGCAGGAGGGTCTCGTCCATAAACAATCTTGAAAGGAGTGAGTTTAGAAGCAGTATGATAGGACGTGTTATAAGAGTACTCAGCCCAAGATATCCATTTTGCCCACTGACGCGGCTGTTGGCTCGCGAAGCAACACAGATACGTTTCGAGACAGCGATTAATGACTTCACTTTGCCCATTCGTTTGTGGATGATACGCAGTGCTGCGCTTAAGTGAAGTGTGCTGAAGCCGGAACAACTCAGTCCAGAAATGACTCAAAAATATCCTGTCTCGGTCCGAAACAATACTCCTTGGAAATCCATGGAGCTTGACCACATGTCTAACAAACTCATCCGCCACTAGCTTTGCTGTATATGGATGTTTAAGAAGTATAAAATGAGCATATTTGCTGAAACGATCCACAACCACCATAATGGAATCAAAACCAAGAGACTTCGGAAGTCCTTCGATGAAGTCCATATTGATGTCGTCCCATATAGCCTGCGGAATGGGCAATGGCTGCAAGAGTCTAGCAGGAGATAAGAGTTTGATATTTGTGACGTTGGCAAATGGATCACTCTTCAACAAACTTTTTAATAGTTTTACGCATGCCCACCCAATATAACTCACTAGAGATACGCTTGTAAGTCCGTAGATACCCGCCATGTCTTGCAATCGGACTGTCATGAAACTCATGCAGTAATGTGGAGATGAGGGAAGAGTGGCGAGGTATGACCTGCTTATCGTGAAAATATAAAAAATTTCCCGATAAGGACCAGCCCAGATGAGATATGGAATTCACTGCAAGATCATTTTTAATGGCCAATAGTTCCGAATCCTTCTCCACCTCTTGCCGTAAAACCTCCAAATCCAACACTCTGGGAACCGATATAGCCAATAACTCCGGAGAATGAGCGATGCGTGATAGTGTGTCTACTGCTTTATTTTCAGGACCTAGTCGGTATTGAATCTCAAAGTCGAAACTCATAATTTTGGTTAACCACCTCTGATACTCTGTCGCCACCATCTGCTGCTCCAACAAGAATGGCAAGGATTTTTGATCTGTTCGCGCAATAAAATGTCTCCCGAGTAAATAATGGTGCCACTTTTGTATTGCTAGAACGATGGCCATCAACTCGCGCTCATAAACGGATTTATATTTGACTCGTCCCTGTAAAGCGTGACTAAAGAATGCTAATGGCCTCCCTTTCTAGGATAACACCGCGCCTAACCCAATTCTTGAAGCATCAGTCTCCAGCACAAAATCCTCCGAAAAATCTGGTAAGGCCAAAATTGGTACTGACTTCATGGCCTGCTTCAAGGCATTCACAGAATCCGTCGCTGTTGCACTCCATTCAAAAGAATCTTTCTTGAGCAATTGTGTGAGAGGTGCTGCCAACTTCCCGTGGTGCCTCACAAACCTTCTATAATAACCGGTCAGCCCCAAAAACCCCCGCAATTCTTTGGTACTCTTTGGCATGGGCCAATCATCCATTACTTTCATTTTGCTTGGGTCTGCCGAAACTCCATGCTCTGAGATAATATGGCCAAGGTATTCCATTTCTGGCTGAAGGAAACAACACTTCTTCGTATTAGCAAACGGCTTGTGTTCACGTAACACTTGCAACACTTCGTGAAGGTGCCTTTCATGGTCCTCCTGAGATGAGTTGTAGATAAGAATGTCATCAAAGAACACCAAAACAAATCGCCTCAGCATAATTTTAAAAATACTATTCATAAGAGTTTGAAAAGTAGCCGGTGCGTTTGTCAAACCGAACGGCATCACCATGAATTCGTAATGCCCTTCGTGAGTGCGGAAGGCTATTTTATGCACATCCTCTGGCTTGACGCGAATCTGGTGGTAGCCTGACTTAAGATCGAGTTTGGAGAAAATTCTCGCGTTGTGAAGTTCATCCAACAACTCATCGATGTTGGGTATTGGAAAACAATTTGGAATTGTGGTATGATTCAGCGCGCGATAGTCCACACAGAACCTCCAGCTGACATCCTTCTTTCGCACCAACAGCACCGGACTTGCAAAAGGACTAACACTGGGTCGGATCAACCCAACCTCAAGCATTTCAGCTACTAGTCGCTCTATCTCCTCCTTCTGAATATGCAGGTATCTATATGGTTGCACATTAATCGGCCCGGAGCCCTCCTTCAACATAATGGCGTGCTCATTCCCATGCACTGGTGGCAATCCCTTTGGCATATCAAAGACATCGGAATATTCCTTCAATAGCTGCTGAACTAATGGTTCTTCTTGGCCCTAGATTTCCTGAGTTTGTACTGTGGCACTTTCAATCATTACCCCTGATTTTTCCTGTTGTAATTCCTTCATCATGGTCTTCAAAGAAACCATTGCCTTCGTCAAACTAGGATCCCCCTTAAGTTGTACTATCATTCCCCCAACTTCAAACGACATTGTTAACCTTTTCCAGTCATTCCGCGTCTCTCCCAATGTTGCCAACCACTTCAATCCTAGTATAACGTCCGTGCTTCCCAAAGGTAACGGCAAAAAATCCTCGACGATAGTAAGCTCCTGCAGTTTAAGGATCACTCCCTTACACACACCCATCCCCTTCAATTGCTTGCCAGAACCGATCACTACCCCATAGGGTGAAGTCTCCTGAATAGAATTTGCAAAATCTCTACTACCCCAGTTGAAATAAAGTTATGTGTGGCTCCACAGTCAATAAGCACCACAACATTTATTCCGTGCACTACTCCCTTCAATTTTAACGTACGAGGCTTCGATAATCCCACTATTGAGTTAAGGGACAACTCCACATTTTTCAAGACGTCGTCAACTGGGTCTTCCGTTCTTTCTACAATCTCATCCCCCTCTTCTTCCTCACTCACTAGCAAGACAGTGAACTCTCTTTGAGGACACCTATGGCCAAAATGCCATTTCTCATCACATCAGAAACACAACCCTTGAGATCTTTTTGATTGAGCCTCTGCTGGAGTCAACTTTCGAAATTTTGGTGGAGCTGTGAGGGTGAGCTGTTTAGGAGGATCGGTGGTTATTGTCTTGTAGTGTGTTTGGGCTGGTGTAGCTGGGTTTGGGTTGGCATGTGGAAAGGGCTTTTGGGTTAGTAGGTTATAACAGTTAGTCCACGCAATGGTTTTGGAGTCATGCTTGTGTTGGAGTGGTGTTACCTCTCTCTGAGTCTTTGGGCCACCTGTTCCCCCCAGTATCTGGTTCTTCCGTTCGATCCGACTTGCTGCATCAATAATATCTTTCAATGAACGGGGATTCAAAACCAGCAACTCAGCCCTAATCTTCTCTTGCAATTCATTCATAAAAATCGCTGCCATAGTTTCTTCTTCCAAAGCACTCACCTAAGCTGCCAGATATTCAAATTGGGACCGATACTCTGCCACAGTGCTCGTTTGCCTAACCACAAAAAAACGATGTAACAGTGTGCCATCCTGAAGTCCGGCGAAACGTTGCAATATCTGCGTCTTGAGCTCTTCCCAATTAGAGAAAGATCTGTTACGTTTCTCAAAACACAACCAAGCCTGAGCCTCCCTTCAAAACACACATCGACGACCTCCAATTTTTCATCTTCAATTTGGCGGTTTATGGTGAAATAACGCTTGGCCCGAAAAATCCAAGAATCTGCATCTTCCCCATTGAAAACAGGGAGCTCCAATTTCCTGGGGTATTTGTCCCTTTCTGGAACCTTTGCTGCCGAAGATTGAATAAATGGTAGTGGGTCAGGTAATTTAGAGTTGAGGTGTTCATTTTGGGTGGTGTTGGTTTTGTCGCCCAAGGTTGCAGGAGGTGTTTTGGAAAGGCTGGATTCTCCCAAGTGGATGGAGGGGTTGTTCTGATTGATTTGGTTTTGGAGTATCAGTGGTTTGTGTTTCCTGGAGTTGGGTGATCAAAAGGGTCAAGTTGGCATTAATGCCTTTAACATCATCTTCAAGTTGTTCGACACGGGTTTCCATTCGGGTTTTCGGATACACTGAATCCATGATTAACGTGGAAATGACTCACAGGGGAATCGTTGCTCTGATACCAAATTTGATAGGATCAAAGCAGTCTGGAAATGCAAAGCGAATAGCAATGAGGAAAGCACGTTTTTTGTATTGAAATGTAAATGACACCAGTAGGCTTTTCAAGAGCCTACCTTACTCTCAGTCATCAATACATATCATTTTTCTTTTCTCTGTTCTATCTCACTACTGCCTCTGATTTTTAAACTACTGTTGGTAAACAAACAAGAAACAACTTTTGTAACAAACTTGCCACGTTGGCCTATCACACGTAATTAACCAGCAGACATTTCCTAACGTAAATCAGCAATGCAATCATCACGCATGCTGCCTTTATTCTTCTAGTAACAGATTCCTTCTAGGCTCCCATAATGGATCCGGCTCTTGGAAAACCCCTTTCCTTTCTCCTGTGATAAACATAACGAACTGCTGGCCTTTGCCCATCATATACACTATGCAATGCATTACTTTTTCATCATAACAGATTTTGACTCTATTTTTGTGATTGCAGACTTCAAGTAAAAATGGAAGGGCCTCATGTGAACAAGTTGACTCAAATCGTTGGCTGCAAGTATGTATTATTTAACACGAATGAAACATGTTAATGTATTTATGTTTCATTGCCCTTCAGTGTCGGTGTATCATCCTTTTATAGGAAGATGTTACAGAGTGAAACAAAATTATAGTGGCTTTAATCCATTATGTCACAAATAATCGTTTAGAATGAAAATGTAAAAGGGGAAGGCTAAGAATAAAGTGTACTTCCATCCAAAGGGTCCATTCTTATCTTGAGAAGGTTCATGAGGAGCATGAGAAATAGAAAATTGAATAGGAGTAGTTCTTAACCATTGAACACAGCTGCTACACCTATTTGGAGCTTATTTGGCTTGATATGGAAGTCGCATTTTATATTGTTAATAATGTTTGGCTTTCTTGCTAATGGTTGTTATTTATGTAGCGCTATGTTGAGGCCCAGTGCTGTATTGCATCAAATGACTATAAAGGTAATTAACTGTAATATGAGTTGAAAATTCAATTTCCATTCATAGTTGTATGCATAATACTTGTTATGAACTCTTTATGGCGGGTTGGCGGTACTCCAATAGTTTTCTCTCTGCGACATACATTCTATTTCCATATGCCATAGTGATGATTAAATGATTTATGTTTTCTCTGTCTCTCTGTCTCTCTCTCTCTCATGCTGTCAGGTGGATTGGAACTCTTTGGAGAACTCTTACAACGATTTCCAAATAATCTACATATACTACTTGAAATTGCAAAGGTTAGGTAACGGTTTCATATTAATTAAAGCTAATTAGTATTTCTGCTTTTTTTTTTTTTTTCCTGACTTACTGTCTGCCCCATCTGAAGGTTGAAGCCATTATTGGGAAGAATGATGAGGCTATAATGAATTTTGAAAAGGTAGGAGAAGTTCTGTTGCTTACTTGATATAACTTTGACAAACTGCCTGCCAAGCATACGATGTTATTGTTTTGCAGGCTCGATCACTTGATCCATATATCGTAACTTATATGGATGAGTATGCAATGCTTTTAAAGACAAAGTCTGATTACTCAAAACTCAACAAGTTAGTGCACGATTTACTAAATATTGACCCTACTAGGCCCGAAGTTTTCGTGGCCTTGTCAGTCTTGTGGGAAAGGAAAGATGAGAGAGGATCACTTTCCTATGCTGAGAAGGTTAGTTAATGCCTGGATTGGCATGGGTCTCCTTATTGTCAACTTGTATAATCTCTTAATTCTACTTTCTTTGTCACCAGAGCATTCGAATTAATGAGAGGCACATACTGGGTTACATAATGAAGGTAGGCAAATAATTCATGCTTGATTGACAAATTATTTTAACAGATTATTATGTAGAATGGTTCCAGTTTAGTACGTGTATGCTTCATAAATGCTTGAACAGAAACAAACTCTAGAATCTCTCATTCATTCAGGGTAATCTACTGTTGGCAATGAAGCGGCCAGAAGCAGCTGTAGTTGCGTTCAGGGGAGCTCAAGAGTTGAGATCTGATCTTCGTTCATATCAAGGTGCTGTGTATAAAGTTAAAATTATGATAAAGGTTTCAAAATGCAGTAGGAAAACATGCGTCTCTACATATGATTGTATGAATTTTAATTAATTTTTAATGAAACAGCAATGAGAAATTAAGCCTCAAGTAATTGATCTCCATGGCAATCTTAGGTTTGGTTCATTCTTATTTGCAATTCTCTAAAATCAAGGAGGCTCTACATGCTGCCAGGGAGGCTATGAAGGCCATGCCTCAGTCTGCAAAAGCTCTGAAATTAGTTGGAGATGTGCATGCTAGTAACTCTAGTGGCAGAGAGAAGGTTAAAACTGTAACAAATCAATTTTAGCAATTTTCCTTTCAATGTTTTACTGTTGTGAGGAGAGATCATCTTATGAAGTGTTTGATCTAACCCTGACAGGCCAAAAAATTCTATGAATCTGCACTGCGGCTTGAACCTGGCTACCTTGGTGCTGCATTAGCTTTGGCGGAGCTCCACGTAATAGAGGGTCGCAACGGGGATGCGGTATCTTTGCTTGAACGGTATCTGAAGGATTGGGCTGATGATTCTCTTCATGTCAAGTTGGCACAAGTTTTTGCTGCAACCAACATGTTGCAAGAGGCTTTGTCACATTATCAGGCTGCACTAAGGTTTTAACATATTTTCTCTGTTGCTTACCTCGAGCAGTGCACCTGTACATAAATGTCTAACAGATGCTGTGATTATCGTTGTTATTGTTTCAACTTATTGTGCCACCCTGTCTGTTGAGTTCCGAATTCTAACCCTAGATGTGTGTTGCAGAATAAACCCATTGAATGAAGCAGCTATAAAAGGAATTGAACGCTTGGAGAAACAGATGAAGGTTAGTAGTCCCTGCTTGTGTACCCATTAGTACATCCAAATTTTAGACAGGTCATCCTGCACTGTTAACAATTACCATCTATTGTGGAAAGTATGTAATTATTTTTCATTTGTAAGTTATGGTGATGTAATTGTAAGGCAAGATTACTTTAGATGAACATCTGGGTGGGACTTGGAGAGGTAGGTATTGACATGATGGGGACTTGGACTTTCCAAGGACTAAACTTGTATCCTCATTATAGGGGGTGGATCCAGACGCAGCTGAAGAAGATGAAGAAAATGAGGCAGAGGATGGTGATGGAGACCAAGAAGAGACTGAGCTTTTGTAGAAGCCAAGGCTAACAAAAGCATTGAAAAGCAGAAATATCGTGGAGAGAATGTTAATGGAAGAGTGGAAGTGCCTGAATGACAGAAAGTAGTGAAAAGAATGACACTCCTTAATGACTTTTAAGGCGAACACCATCAAGGGCCCGAAAGATAATTTACTTCAAAAGTGAGGTAAAATGGATCTATTGGGTTTGATCGGTATGTATATCAAACGGAGAGGTTTATTTCTTTGTTTCCGGGGAGACTAATCCTTTGTGGAAATGTAAAATTAGCACCAACATATATTGGTCTGTAAACTAGAAAAATGAAAGTTTTTAATTCAACTGGCGATGAACATAAAATGTGAAGTTTTGGGTTTCCTTATACTCGGATTGCTTTTCCTTAGATTTGGACCATAGTTATATTGAATTATTCGTTTTAACTATTGATTTTCATAAATTTAACTAAATAGCGATACAAGTTTTTCACATCAGTTTTTTTAAATTCAACTCTTTTTAGATCTTTTTAAAATTTACACCGAAAAAAAGGTTAGATCAAATGTGTTTAAGATGGTGAAGATACCGACTTGTCATTAAGCAAAAATTGCGTGACAACTGACTAAAGTTAAATTCAATCTTGAGGATAGTAATTGATTATTTAGTTGGAATATATACTTGAGATCAGAAAGTAGTATCGAATTCCAATCAAACTCACATTAGCTTAGCAAGGTTAAGTAACATACAAAACGAGAGGTGAAACAACTGCAGTTTTATTAGCAAAAAGTAGCATAAGGGTTAATTAGTTGCTACAGCCTCTCTCTCACACTCACACACATACACGGATAGCTAGTGGTCGTGCACTAATACATAATTTAAGTTTCCATCGGACACTTTGCAGTACTATCATACCATATGCATTAATTAGTGTTAAGTTTATTAATATCAGCGAGTGACTGATGCGACAAAATGCTAATTAGCTTGTGTGATTAATTATCAGAGCCACAACGCTCCAACCCTTCTAAGCATTGGTATTAAGGACCTGTTAAGGTGAAGACTCATCACCTCATTAGCTCCACCCACAAGTTCACCACCGATGAACACTGCCGGCATCGACTGACACCCCAGTCTTGACAGTGCCTGCTCGATTTCCCGACCCCGAGGCATCTCATCCAGCTCGTAGACCGCCAGGTTAACACCAAAGTCGCAGAGTAGGGTTTTGACGGTATGGCACATGCAACATGTGCTCCTGCTGAATATCACCACTGGCCTCTCGGCTACCAATTGCTTAACCCTCTCCATTGTTAACTTTCGAAAACAACAACTGGGTGTGCAATGCCAATGAAGTAGTAGCAGTGATGATGAAGGAGAGAAACGAGAGTTATTATAGCTAAACTATCTTGCTAGTGAAGAAGACATTTGAGGGTTTTGGTTTGAGTGCTCGAGCTCCATGGAGTGTCGTATATTTATAGGGGATCATGGTTGGCATTATCTTAGAAGAAAAACTAGGCAGAGTTCGATTATGAAGCCAAGTGAGAATGTTCCCTATGATATGTGCGTCAGTTTGTAGATCACTATGTGATAATTACCTGACGAGCAATCGATGCCTCACTCCATATACAAAAGTAACTTGTTGCACAAAAAGTATCGAATCTTGCATACGGAAACATACAATATAGACCGATTCCCATAAAAGAAAAAGATTTAATTCCAATGTACAAGAAAATAAACAATGTCCCATATGATGTACGGTTTGCATCGATCGTAATATTATCTTGAGTGGTCAAAATCATGAGGAGTTCCTTTCTAACATAAGGTGCATTTTTGAGCGATTGGCTTTGGTGTGGATTGAGACATGAATTGATCGAATTGTAGACAGAAGTTGGGATTTATCCAATTGGGACCTTTTTTGAATGTAACAAGATTCGCCATCCACTTCGGAAAAGGAACCAACTTAGAGAGGTTATAAACAAGTTAATAAATAAAGAAGAATGTTGGAGAAAGCATATTGAGGGTTCATTGCAAAGTTTAATCACTTCATTTGAAATTTTAGGGTGGAAACCTAAGGTTAGTTAGTTACTAACTTTTCTGACTTACAAATCCATAAACTTCTTTTTTTACCCTCTCAATCTTTATGTTTTTGATGTGCTTTCACAAATGTACTTGTTATCTTATGTGATTCTTTATTTCTTTTGGCTTTGGATAAAGAAATCATTTTTTGTTTTGTACCACATTGCTTTCCAATACATACATTTTATACATGGAAAGAGGACTTAGATGCTAGCTAGCTAGAGGTCCCCAACATCATGCTTTCTCTTTTTTCTTTTCCTATTTTGCCTTTGTTTTTATGCCAACGTTCCTTTTTTGTTTTCCTCCTTTTCTTTTGGATTTTCCCATATAATCATAAATCATAAACATCCAGTTTAAAAGTTTCAACTTAGTTGATTATACAATCAATTACTACGACCATCTAAGATACATTCTCTTATCATCAAATGATGACAAATTAGAAGGATTTCTTGAATCTATATATATACACAAACACACATATGTATGCACACGCAAGTGTAAGACCAATATATATATATATATATTGCCCCTTAGTTTGCATAAAATAGACTAATTATTACATATATTCTAATTTCAATACAAAAGAGAGCCAAATGTCACTACAACAAAAACCACATTTGGCTAAAAAAAAAACTCGTTACTGAAAGTCTCAAAATCACTGCTAATAGTTATTAGTGACAATTTGTATTTGTCATAAAAAACATCACCAAATTTTCGTAGCTGAAAACTATAGATGTCATTTTTCTTTAAATGTCACTAATAGTTTTTTTTCTACTCTTTATTTTTGTAGCAAAAAACTATTAGCAACATTTTGAGAAATCATCGCAACACCTTTTGGCTACACTTAGTTTCGTAGCTAAAAATTATTAGCTACATTTTTGGAAAACTTAGCCAAAAAATTTTACTTACGTTTTTGAAAACGTAACCAAATATTTTTAGCTAAGTTTTGTAAAATATAGTTAAATTTTTAATATATATTTTAACAAAATGTTATACCATGTTAATTATAATTATTTGTGGCATTTTAAATCCATAATATTGTATATAATATTTATATTTTTTGTTGTTAATTTATTGTACAAAAATATTATACAAAAATAATTGATAATTTGAAGAATTGCGTATAAAAAGTAAAATATCATTAAATTATATTAACAAAAAGAATATTCTTTGTATACAAGATCTTAATTACAACCTTAACAATTCTTATAGATAAAATAATAAATACAAAGACCAGTTTACAAATTATAAATGTTGAAATTACAAAAGAAATTATAACATAACTAAGACAATTAACTAGGTTTGATTTAATCCAGCATAGAAAATTCACCAGATAAATTCTCAAAGGTGTTAATAAGTGCATCAGGATGCATCATGCCACGTATCATTATCTTCTTTTCCCTCAATGTAATGCAACTCTATTATTTGTAAGATTACACTGTAGATTATGCTGTTCCTCAACAATAAACCTATAATTTTGGCTTCTAAGTCGATTGTCATGATCTTTTATATGAAATCTAACTCTATGTAACCAGTATATTTTTTCCCACACATATGAGGCCCACATGTCAAAGCATATAATGTTGTCGTCACCTTTCGCAATTTATAGTTATATAAATGTGTCGTTTGCAAAAAATTATATAATTAGAAGTTAATCTCACCAATAAATTGCCATAAGTTCATACTATTCCGTGAATAACTTACTCGAGTCCTAAACTATGATAGGAAGTTAATCTTATGTCTTCCTTCAACATTAACAATTCATTTGCTTCTAATCTCATACTTGTGCTTTCTATTTAAAAAATTAAATATATTTTAGAAAAGACAAGTTGAGTGTTATATTTAAATATGAAAGAATGAATAAGAAGTAATATACATAATCTATATATAAATTGACTTCCTCACAATTGTTCAAATATACCAATGACCAATTTCAAATTTGCTTTTAATTAACTACACCCATTGTTTGACGTCAAGTGACCTCATTTTTTGGGAGAAAACTGACTAGCTACTATCTTGATCAAAATCAAAGTTATATTCTTCTATATTAAATCTTGTCTCCACGTCATTTAAGTATATAGAACAAAATGTCAAGCATTCATTTAATATATAAGCCCCTGCAATAGAGCCTTTAGGTCAAGCTCTATTATGTACATAACACTTAAGAGAGCCTAAAAACCTAAACAAAATATAAAAAATTAACAATTGTTACTAACTAATAACTTAAGAAAAAAGTAGAAGTTAATATGATTTCGTTTTCAATGGGGAACATCCACTGAAATTGAACTGGTCCATAAAGTTTTTCCTTTTATGGTAAGTGAATTGCTAAATACACCATAACATCAAAAAAAGATGGGGGAATACTAATTCAAGCTTACATAGAATCAAAGCTATGTATTTTTTCATTTTTTGTAAGCTCTTCTACTTTCGGTGTGTTATAACATAATTACTTTAAAAAAACTCACCCAATTGTCTTAAACTCACAAACACATTGTTTGACAAACACTCATGTATTCCAACAGGAAGTAATCATTGCATAAGTACATTATAGTCATGACTTTTCAAGCTTGAAACTTTTCCCTTGTTCATATTGACACAATGGGCTATTTTAGATGCATAGCAATTAGGAAACTTAACTGATTTACGAATTGACAAAAAGTTTGCTTGTTTTTAACATATTGTAGCATGCAGGTGGAATGATGTATGACCTATCATCTCTTCTTTTCGAATGCAAATCTTTTCTTATATTCATGTCTTTCAAGTCTAATATAGCCTTAATTGTGTCTTTTGATTTGCCATCAATTCCCATCAAAGTACCTAAAATATTATCACAAATTTTTTTCAATATATATCACATCAATATATGCCTTAATAATAATTCCTTCTAATATGGAAAATTGAAAAATATATATTTTTATTCCAATTAATATCAATAACACTTCGCCTTTTCTTTCTATTACTTGGGTGTTTTCCATGTGTAAACTCACCCAAATGTGATAGTTGCTCAACCACATCATCACTAGATAAGTGCAAAGGAGCTTCACCATGTTCTACTTTGTCGTTAAACAATTTGCTTCTTTGCCATCTATGCCCATCTTTTAAACAAAGACGATGTCCTATATAACATATTTTACTCCATAGCCTTATCGAATGAGTTTGATGGTTATACACAGGACATGTCATATATCCTTTAGTACTTCATCTAGCCAAATTGTCATAAGCTAGAAAATCATTTATAGTCCACAAAATAGTCACGTGCATTATATATGTTTCACCTTCAAAAAGATCACAGGTTTCTAATCCAACCTCCCAGAGATGGATTAAGTCATCATTTAGTGGTTGCTTGTATATATTGATATCCTTACTAGAAGCAGTAGGTCCTAGAATAAGTAAACACAATAAAAAAGACTCCTTTATATAATTTCATGAAGGTAAATTGTATGGCATAAGAATTATCATCCACATGTTATATAAAGTATTCATAGTACCAAATGGATTAAATGCATCAGAGACTTAACCAAGTCGAACATTACGACAATCCTCTATAAACCATGGAAACTTTCCATTGAAGTCTTTCCATGCCTTTGAGTCTACTAGACGACACATAATGTTATCATCAATGCGTTTCTCCTTATGCTACCTCATATTATGGTTGTTTTTTATTGACATAAAAAGCTTTTGTAATTGTGGTTTAATAGGGAAGTATCTCAAGATTTTATGCGGTACCTTTTTCTCTTTCCCATCATCCAATTGCCACCTACCATAAATGGGACATTCTTTAAGATCTTTACTATCCGTCCAAAATATAGCACAATCATACTTAAAAGCATGTATTGATATATATCGTAATTTAAGATCCCTTGACAATTTCTTTGCTTCATAGTTAGATTTATGTCCAATAGGTAATGGATCACTAAGTAATTCAATTAACATGTCGAAAGATTTATTACTCCATTTATTATATAGCTTCAAATACAACAACTTGATAATAAAAGATAGTTGTGAGAGTTTTGAGCACCCTGGATATAATTCTTCTTGAGCAACTTTCAATAACTTCCTAAAATTATCTTTTGCAATAATACCAAAGTATCATTCATAGTCTTTATATAATTATCCAAATCCTCTATCATCTCTCCAATCCTGTCATCACCATCGTCATTAATATCACAATCCTCCACATCATTATTGTTACTACCATCATCACTTGTATCAACACTTCTATATTACTTGCTTTAGAACGTTCGTATGATAAATCCACATAGTATAGAATTTATCTATGCCATACATTAGCAAGTGATTGTATAGCGCGTCTTAACTTTGACTATTAACATTTAAAAAATCTATGCATGGACAACAAATACAACATCCTACACCCATTTGATTTTTTTACAACTCGCCTGAAAATCTTAACTCCTTCTAAGTATTTAGTGGACCATTTCTAACGAGACATCCAAATTTTATCTATGTAGCTATACAATTAAAACTAAATTACTAAATTACTAAATATAATTTAATTTCTAAATAACATAATGATAAATCAATATAAGTTGACATAATAAGTTTTAATTAAAACAAATAATGAAATTGAGCATACTAAGAATAAGAAGTATGAACCCATGTCAAAAGCAACATATAGAAGTAGTGAGTTTTAAACATACCTCTTAATTCTCAAGCAACAACTGTAAGATCTGAGTATAGAATTTTTGCTTTCACTATTATGAGCTTTAACACCTATTGTTAGAAAGAATTTGTAAATAAAGTGTTAATATTATCATTCCTAACAAGCATATCAAAGAACTCTTAACAAAGAATCAACAAAAAATAAGTACAAAGAAGGATGATATTTTCATCTTCAGATTTGATTTAAAAACCTATTTATTAAAGATTCTGGAATTAGGATCCTGATATGTCAATAGCAAATCACTTTTTTTAATAATCAAGGAGATATATGTAGACCTAACAAGCATATTTAAAATTTAGTATATCCCTATTTGGAACAATTTTCATAATATACAATTTGGAATACTAGTCCATTATAGGGTTGAATTACCTAGTTAGTTACCTAGGCAAACCTTTATGACATGATTAAGAGACAATCGAGATCAGGAGAATAGGTTATGTAAAAATTTACATTAAAGTGGAATTGTAAGAAGAACTACCCCACACAATCCCTATAATTAAGCTTAAATAAGGCAACATTCTTATAGACGCTAAAGTTATAATCTCATAAAAATGAACATCGTCTTTCAAGATTTTATAAAAGAAGATAATCCAAAACTAATGGAGAAGCATGTAGGAACATGGATACATAATGGCTTTTTTTATGCATGAAATGGTCTTATAATAGAGAAATGAATTGTCAATTCTAATGACTCACTAAATCCAATAATAACCAACACAGTACCAACATGTTTGGAGCATAATTTGTTGCATATGAATGAGACATTGAATAAAAGAGATCATTTTCCCTTAAAGAATCATTGCTTAGATTCACTATAAGTAGTGAAAAATTGAACAACATGTTTGGAGCCTAAAATAGTTTAAATAATAGGCATGAAATTTGGTTCACTTATTGAAGTGCACCATACAATGCCAATACATTTTTTTATAAAGGAAAACAATGCTTATCTTATGTTGAAGTTTCTCAACATAAGATAGGAAATCATTATTACAATGATAGATTCTTCCACAAATATGATCAAATAGGGTTTGGATATCATTATAGGTAATTATTTTATCTAAAATTATGATCTTTAGATTCCTAAAGTGGAAGCTCCTACATATTAAGGCTTGATATAGCTAAGATTAAGCTAGCCTAATTATAAAGTCTGCACGCACACACACACACACACACATACACAAAGTGTTAGTCTAGAGATCAAGCTAAAGAAATTAAAAGAGTCGATAAGGGTTTGCACTAACCTAAGGTCACTTAATAGCAATAAAGAATTTGCAAAAAAAAAAAAAAAGGCCGAATAGCCTCAAGTTTTTAAACTTATGGTGGTATTTAAAGGTTTGCTCTTATTTTATTCCAAAGGAGATAATTCTTGTTAGTATTTTTATATAATGGAAAGACAATAAGGGGATATGGAATCTTTTTGTCTTAGACCTTATAGCCCCATTAAAGTATGAAATAGGTTCATCATTAACTAATACAATAAAAGAAGGTCTATATGCACTTTTCAATCTAATGGATGAACTGAATTGGGAACTTAAAAGCCTTTAAAGAGTCTAGGATGAATTTCTAACTAATTAAATGAAATCTTTGTACATCTCACACATTCAAAGAAGATCTAAAAATGTATATAGGTCACAATATTATAATTATTGATTAGTTGACACTAGCACTTCAAATTTCCATTATTTAAGATGCTATTTTTATGGTTAACATTAAGTTGTTCACTAATTAATTATATAATATCTATTTGAATTAATAATATAGTCCCAACACAAAATATTAATAACTTGTAAAGGTTATATAGTTTATTCTAATGAAATTGTTTTTTTTTCCCGTTTTGTCTTTCACCATGTAATACTACAAAGTGTATATATTATACTTTCACAATACAGATGAGACATTCCTTGTGGAAGAAATTTACATAATTATTCAAACATGCATTCCTTTCATCAAGAACTCTATAAATTTGTCACAAAAAATTCAAATAAAAGTAGGATGTCTCTAACAGACCTTTCATCGAATAGTAGATAGGCTATCCTCAACCAAACATGTAAGGTCGAAAAAACATGTTAACACATTCGGGACCAAAATAGAAACACAATCTTCTAAATGGCACAATGAGGCAAAACATAAACAAAAACCCCAAAAACAATACACATAATATAAAACCCAAAGAATGAAAACGTAACAAACGAGGCTTCTTGAAAATAGAACAAATAATAGTACTTAGTGGACAGCTTACCTGGAAGGACAAACAATTGGAGATGACCACAACAAATCAGAGATGACCACAACAAACAATGATTTTTAAACGCAAAAATTAGAGGAAATATCACGAAAAACAATGAAGACGAAGAGAACATTTTTTTGTTACAACAAATGACGCCATTTTTTATAAATTTAGAAGAAATATGGTCAACATTAGGCGACGATTTTAGGAAAAAATTGCCAAATGTAGACCATTGGGGATGAATTCAGAGAAACGTCTCCAAAGATTTAGCCAGTGGCAATGATTTATGAAAATCGTTGCTAAAGGGCTAACCATTTGGTGATGTTTTATGTTTTTGATAAAGTGTCACCAAATCAAAGGCTTTGGCGACAATTGGTGATGATTTTGTTAATCATTGCCAAATATTTTCATATATATATTTATATATTTAACAAATTTTATGTAATATAGAAATTCAATAAAATAATGTAGAATTCATATATAGTAAATATAGTTATGTGACACCACATTAAATTATCAAATCATATATTTTAGAAGAGAAAAATAAAAAGTATAAATCTATGTAATATTAATTAATTTTGTGTTTATAGTTTTATAAATTTTTTAAATGACATTGTTGTTAGCTAAACTTATATTTACAATTAGAATCATTGTCAATAATATTAAATTTGATGTTTATGACTATGATATTAATATTTAATATTGATTTCCCTTTTTTGCTATATTGAAATTATTTTAATTATATTGTAATTTATATAATTATATGTGGTGATTAATATAATGATATATGAATGTATAGATAATAATTGTAATTAATATAATGATTTATGAATATATAGATAATAAATAAATTTTCTTATTTCTTTGTTATCGTACTATTCTATTTAATCATAATTCCCTATTTATTATTATTTAGAATTTGTATTTTATATGTAATTTCTATAGTATATAGAGTGTAATATATAGAAATAGGGTTAGCAACGATTTTTCAATTGGTTGCAAAAGATTTTGCCAAAACCATGTCATTTTATCAAATTGAAAACCAAATTACCCAAAGACAGGACGAATCGTTCTTTGCATCATATCTTTCTCTTCCTAGTTACGATTAAGTTTTTACCAGGTGCATTGCTCAAATTTCCAACTTGATCTTCCTCTGCGGTGTCCATCTTTGCCTTTGGTGTGCATTTTCGTCTTCATCGATGGTGTGTGTCTTCTTCGTCTCCATACGAGGGTTTCGGTTTTCCAGGTAATTCATTTTCACAATACTTATACATAATGTAAACCTTGGTTGTCTCTTTATGTGTGTCAATTTTTCATTTAATTTTCATTAATTTGTCTTAAGTAATAGACAAAATTAAGCATATATAAATTCTTGCTACAATCAGTTAATGTAAATGTAAATAGGCCATTCTCAACCTACGTTTTTAGATGAACATTTTAATATTATCTTGACCACCATCATATTTCAAATTGCAAAAAAGACACAAAAATTTATGTCTTACATTGTTTTTCCACCAAGTGTTCATAGTATGGTTGCCCTTGTTTGTACTAGAATTTCTAAGCTTGTATACACTAATGTCAACATAGGTAGTGCGTTCCAATGAATCTTTGTGTGATTTCTTAGCCTTAATTAGTTAATCCCTTTTCTTTTAGTAGTCATATTTCTCTATTTTTGTGAGTATCCAATTAAAAATGACAACTTTTTTTGCATTGGTAGATGATTGTTGGGTTGAAATAGCTTGTAATCATTTAACTTTGTGATGTACTGAAATGATTATTAGGTATTGTTCTTTAAGTTATGTACATACCAATAAGCAAAATATTGATTATTGGATATAAAAGCAAGTGAACCCGTCTACTTCACTTTTGTTATTTGATTCTTTGATATTAATAAGGAATTTACTACTAATTTTATTGACTGCAACCTCAAAATGAGCTTTAAGGGTAAGCGACAAACTTAGAATGTTCTCATGTAGAGGATCTTTGTTTTTCTGTGGATATTTTGTTAAGTGCATATAATTTCATATAATTTTTTGTTTCCTTATCAATTATACACTTTACTTCTATAATGATTATATTTATGACCTGTTTTTTATTTATTAACTTTTTAGAATAAAATTGTGAACAAAAATTCATCGCGAAATGTTGACACAACAAATAGTTTTCGATGGCAAAAATTAGCTCCAATGGGGGTCATCTGGCAGAATTCTCCCTGGTTAAGAATAGATCAATGATGGAAAATCTACTCACCAAAGTCTAATCACCACGTGCGTTCAATGACCAATCTTCTTCTTTAAGGTTTTTAGCATCATTTGAGTTATCTCTCTCTTTATTATTTGTATCTCTTCTTTTGTTAAGAAGCTATTAGATGAATGAGTGATTGTATATACTATGTGTTATATAAAGCTTCCTCAAATCTTTAAAGGAATGTAGATGAAAATAGAGGCAGTGTTGGTATCCCGATGGTCTGTACAGGATTAGGCAAATCATTTGTTTTGGAACCGTTGTTGATCGCGAAAACTATACCTGTTCGTTGTGACGATAATGGAGTCATTTAGTCGAGTACGCATATGTTCAAATTTAGGTTCCTTATACCATTTGATTTAGCTTTTTATTTTTAGTTTATAGGATTTAATTTTCTAAAGGATTGTGAAGAAATTAAGGTGATTGCTTTATACTATTTTGTTCCTTAGTTGAAACGCATGTTACGTGCAGTTTATCTAATTCACTCTTGCATAATGCATTTGAGAAATCATTCAATGTAAGTTATGCTAATTTAATTAAAGCCCAGAAGTTGTCAAAATAGGGTGTCAATAAATCAACTACTAAGGAAAGATCTTTGTCTGTTTCAATTGATACATTCGAACATGCAAGAAGCCTTCTTGGGAATCTATACATATGAAATTGCTTTACCTTATCTATCGAGTCTCATGTCACTTGGAATCCAGAAAATAATTATATCTTGTTCTCATTGACGGAATAGGCATAAACTTCATTATCTTTTTCTCTTTATTTATTGTTTTGTATGTAAGAATTGTTAAAGTTCTAATTAAAATTTTTTGTTACTTTCCATATATCACTATATTATATTACTTAACATGTATCATTATTTATTGTTTTTTTTCAAGAATCATATATTATTATATTATAAAATTCATATTAAAATTTTTTGAAAATTTTGTGATAACATATAAAATTGTCAAATCTTATAATTTAAAAGAGAACAAAATTATGAAATTATGTAATATTAATTAATTTTGAGTTTATGATTTCATAAATTATCGAAATGATTTGACATTATTGTTAGCTAAATTTATTTTTAGACTTAAAATCATTGTTAATAATATTAAATATAAATTTTATCAATATAATGTTTAGTCACAAAATGTTCAAGTCAAAGTTAGTAAATTCATAATTATAAATAAGAGAGTTATTTGCATACTTAAGCATTTTATGAAGATTTAAAAAATTGTTGCCAAAAGTCATACAGTTTGCTACATTTTATGAAATCATCACCAAAGGATAGGCCTTTTAGCGACAGTATTATAAAACTGTTGTGGAATAGTAATTTTTTTTATGACAATTTCAAAAAAGCATCACCAAAGGCTAACCATATAATCGTCAGAAAAAGTTTGAAATATGGTGACAATTTTGGAAAACATTGCCAAAAGGTTAGCCTTTAGCGACAGTAAAAAAATGTAGCCATAGGGATACCTTATTGTAGTGAGGGTTGTATCAACTTTAATGCAGATGATGGGATTCAATTACCCCTTTTTACCTATTAAGAATGTTTTTTTAGTTAGATTATCTATTTAGAATGATTAATGAGAAGAGCTCATTGTAGTTTTCCAATTCCTCGAATAACATTTAAAAATATAAGTTAATTTCAAATGTAAAAGCATCAATAGATAATTTAAAAGCATCAATAGATAATTAAAACATTGTATTTCACATAAGTTTAAATTATGATAGAAACTAAATGATAGTACCTCGGCATTTTAAATTTAAAATATAAATAATGTAGGAAATTTATACACTTACAATTTGCAATTGAAAGAATAGAAAAGCAAAGAAAGCCTATTTAAGAATCTCTTTTACTTAAAAAAAAGAATAGGTTATAATTAAGTGGAGTTCACAGTTACTCCCATGTTTAGTAACACTACAAAAAAAATTGGTTTTGGCGATGGAAATTATCAACGGAAAATAAAGATTTTCTATCAGGAAACAAATTTGATGATGAAAATTATCGACGGAAAGGTTAGAAAAACGACCTTATGTAAATTTTACTAACGGATAAAATGAATCCATCTTAAATTTAGCAATGGAAATTTGGATATCCGTCGATAAATTGAGTGACGAAAATTTGAATTTTCATCACTAAATTAAGGTAAATTTACAGATAAATTTAGAATATTTCGTCACTAATTTGCCAATAAAATAACAATATTCCGTCAGTGAATTTAGCGATGGTAAGTTATAGGTCCATCGTTAAAATTTACCAACAGATATAGAACATTCTATCATTAAATTTACTGACAAAAAATGGTATCCTTTGCTAAATATTTGCTGATGGAATATATTATTCTGTCAAGAACTTAGCAAAAAAGTTATATATTCTATTAGTAACTTAGCATCGGAATGATATATTATGTTGATAACTTAACGACATAATATAACTCTCCATCGCCAATTAGAGACAAACTAACAAATTATTGTATTTCCGTCGGGAAGTTTAATTATGATAAATGTCAACTGTCATTTCTCACTTCCTATCTGAGTTTTCTATTGACAATCTTATAATTTTTTTTGTACATTTAATTTATGTAAATAATATACAAAATTGATTGATAATTGTAAAGTAAACATTATCCTAAATGGTTAAATAAAAAAATAAGTATCTTGAAATTACTATAAACTAAGAGTTTATACAAAAACTTAAGAGTAGCAAATTATCAAATACATTCACTTATCCAGAAGCTATGCAGGTGGTGAAGGCACATGCTCTAATTATTGCAATGAGGTCCAGTCTCTACCCTTCAACTCATCCACCTCATTACAAAGCTGGGTTATACACTCCATCAGCCTCTTTATTATGTTCTCAAGCTAAAGGACTCTCTCATTTGATTTACGGACCGCCTACTAGAGCCAATTGTAGTGGAAGTAAAGGATTGCGAATAACATGTATTTGCAAATGAAACTAAGCTGAAAATCCTTTGATGATGGTCCCTACCACCTACTGCATCAAGATATGCCTAACTCTTATCAACAGTTTCATAGTTATGAGACTATCGTTCAATACTTTCTTGTATTTGGTCTTATCATTATAATTTTTTATGTTAATAAGTGATACTTTTTAAGAATTAATATTAAACTATAGATTTTATATACATGAAGTTGTCTGCATCGAGTGTTGAAGAAGGTCACACCGTCATGCTTCTTTGTATGAGCGTGCAAAAAGAGCTAGTGTCGTGTAGGCTTGTTGCTTATAGACTTTTCTTGCATTAAAATAAATTGTTAGAAGTGAACTACAATTTACAAAAATTTTGGTAGAATTTTCTCTATTTTTATGATATTTACACCCTATTAGACAAAAACTTTAACTCAAGAACATAACCATTAATGGCACTAGACATTTATAACATTATTATTCTCCATAATGCACATGTATTTTCATTTTAAATTTCATACATCAAGCTTCATTGAAATTAAATTTCATACATCAAAGTACAAAAATCATAATATACATGTAAAGTTTTTATACTCACAAGTTGAACTGCAGACTCTTGGTGGGTTAAATCCTCCAATGTGTATGGGTAGACTGTCTCCTTCTGGTCCCTCACGTCTATTAGCAAAATTACGCTCTAAAATGGATATTGCCTCGGGTGATGCCCAATACTGTTGCCAACAACTCCATATTTCTTCAAATATATATGGCGGTCGTGCCCTATTTTTGTGTATCGAAAGTAAGAAAGTCTATATACTATGTACAAGCTTGCCTCTCCTATACATTATAAATTACAATATCAATTTTGGATCTTAAAAAAAATTGAAAAAAAAGAAAAACATACTATAAGTACTTATAAATGATAATATTTATCTAATTAATGTATCAAATTAGATAAAATAAATAACATTAAAGAATATATTTTATGTACCTCAAACTCTTGATAATAAAAATTCTGTGTGGCTGAGCGACACTGTTCCATACATAACCCTTAGAATCTATCCTCTCCTTAAACTTGGATGAGATATTTCTTGATTACACTCCAAACGGTACCAACCTAATATATAAATTTTTAGATCATTTTCAAATTAAAACCTATAACTTCAGTATAAACCTATAGTGTTATTATGTATTACAAAATTTTTAGAATTTTACTTACAAATTATTGACAATTGTGATGTATGTTCTTCCATCAACTCCCTTAGTTCTAGTGTTGTTTTGGGAATTAGCTCATGTAAACATTTCTCGTATAATCTAGAAGCATTATTATGTATTTTTAGTTATGAACAACAGTAACTTCAAAAACTCAAATAATTTATTTCAAAATCAACTTAAACTTACTGAATGAAAGGTTGAACCTCTTCACAATTCAATAAAATGTAACCATGGGCAGCCTCTATTTCTTCTGTTGTTAACATTCTTCTTGTTGAATATCCATATGTTCGTCCTAGATATGTGAAAATAGATAAGTTACCATCAACATCACCCATTTATCCCCCATCATCATTATGAGAAACTTTTCTTTCTCTTGTGTGCACATATGACTCAAAATAATATGATTAAAATGTACTTGCTTCCTCCACTAAATAAGCATTACATATTGAACCTTCAACTTTAGCCTTGTTTGTGATTTTTTCTTCAAGTGATGCAAATACCTACATTACAAATAGGGTTATTATAATTAAGTGATTAAAATATGCAATAACTTTTATTTAAATATTAACTGCAATTATCTCTCAAACGGATACATCCATCGATATTGAACCAGACTAACAAATTTGGCCTTATGTGTTAAATGTACGGGTAGATATTCTATATAGTCAAAGAATACTTTATTTCATATAATGTTAATCTTTTGAAAAAAGATTTAATTCTGTTATAGCTTCCCAAACCTTATTGAGTAGAAACTCTTGAAATGCAATTGGAATTATCCTTTGCATAAACACATGACAATTAAACTTTTCATCCCAAATAGTTTGTACTTCCTTATGTCTACACACCTTGCCAAGTTTGAAACATAACCATCAGGAAACTTTAGACTTTTCAACCATTCACACAAAATTTTCTTTTGTTTTTGGTCCAAAGTGTAACATGAATTTGGATATTTACCGGTGCAAAGATCTTTATCTAACTCATTCCTTCTAAAAAGAGTTTTAAATAAGCTTGTGATTTTGCATTTTGTCCTCCCTTTAATGTTCATTGTGGTGTTGAACAAATTTTCAAAAGTATTTTTTTCAATATTCATCACATATACATTATGATGTATCAAACTACTTTTCGAATATGGAAAATCCTAAAAGATACCTTATTTTCTCAAACCAAAGTTTTTACTAATGCTTCTATTAACTTCTTCAGCTTCAAGTTCTGTAACTTTTAGCAACATTAATTCATCAATCTCCTACAATATCTTTTCACTAGCTTTGTGAAGAGGAGAGGCTGCTTGTACCATCCTATTCTTAATGAACTTTTGTTTATTGCATCTAAATGGATAATTTAGAGGAAGAAATTTTATGTGGTAGTCAAACTAAAAAATGCATCAAAATCATTGCTACAGTAAGGACAAGCTAATTTTCCTACTGCGCTCTATCTAAACAATATAGCATACGTAGGGTAATCACTAATAGTCTCTAAAAAGAAATTTTGTTTAGGAGATACATCATATGTCTCCACACCAAATTCCCAAAGATGATACAATTCAAAGACTAATGGTTGTAAGAATACATCAATTTTATTCTTTGGATTCGTAAGACCTGACATAATTACTATTAAGAACATATATGCCTCATTTATACACATTCATGAAGGAAAATTATCAGGAGTAATTATGATTGGCTATGATGAATATTATTGGCGGATTGACCAAAGGGTTGGAATCCGTCTGTCGATAATCCTAACCTAACATTTCAAATTTTAGCTGCAAACTCAAAATGGGTGTTATTAAAATGTTTCCATATGAGTGTATTTGATTGATGACTCATTATTCCATCTTCCTATTCATGTTCATTATTCCATCTCATGTGAGATGCAGTAACATCAGATGTAAATAGTCTTTGAAGTCTCAGAGTTAACAGGAAATAATACATCTACTTCTAGGGTACTAATTTCTATATTATCGAATGTTTTCTAGGTTTGAACATAGATTGACCACAAAATTTGCACTATTATAATTCCACATCATCTCCTCAAAACAATATACATCCAAAATTGCAACAATTAATTTTTTTCAATTGGAAAACTAAAACCCCTAAGTTTATTTATATTGTAGAAATTATCAACTATTATATGATTAGGAGGAAATGATTCATTATACCAAGAAAGAATTTTATCTAAACTTTGATCATAAATATGCCCTTTATACTTTATGTTCAATATTCGAGCAATTGAAGATAATTAAGTCATAGTCTTATAATTTTTCTATAATTCTTGGTTTAGGTTTTAGTAAGTCAAAAAACTTTTTTCTAGATGGGTTTGGTTCTTCTTGAAGATTTTTTATATTTGCCTAAAAGATATAATCGACTGCATTATAAACCATTTGGGTGTAAGGATTTTCAGTTGCACCCAAATTCTTTGTTATAAATCTAGTCCCTCTTCAAACCATCTACATTTGTTACGAATTTATTTCATGACCTCTTGAGGTGCTATAAATTAATGGCTTCCTATATCGTGTCCACTCAAAATAATTTGGAACAAACCCTTGTTTTAACAAATGGAACAAACCCTTGTTTTAATCATTCTAACAATATTGCAAACAACAACATACAAAACCTAGATAACTATGTTTGCATTAATCACCTATAAGTTGATTTCTAAAGTTTGATTTTAAACAAACACTATGGTATGTGGTATTGTTACATCATATGAATCAAGAAAGCAAGTTCTTGATGAGACTCCTAGGCTTATGGAATTTTTCACGGATAAGCCTCATAGGAGTTGCATCACGAGTTTCCATCCTATATACCATCCTAGGGATTTAGTATGCAAAGAATTGTCATATCAGTTACGTGAATTTCTTACGTTAATACGAATTTTGAATTAATCACTTACAAGTTGAAGTCTTTATATTTCAATTTAAACAATGCTCACACAGAAATAATTAGACTATTAAACCCCATCTTAAAATCTCATCAATCATTGTTATAGGTAAAATTGCAAAGAACAACAAAAAATCGATCACGTTGCAAACATTACTTAGTTGAATGACTTACCTTGATAGATAGACAATCACAAACTACAAAGAAAACAAATGAAGTTGGAAAATTATCGAAGCTCTTTAACACAGAACACGGCCTCAAGAAATATAATAAAAAATATAAAAATTAAGGACCATACTATTGGAAAAACTAATCTAATAACTAACTTATTAGATGTAGATGATTGAATTACTTGAAAGAGGAGCTTACTTCAACAATAAGAGGTGATGTTTAAAGTCTCTAAGGAGGAGGAAATTATATATAAGACCTATGTAAGTGAGAGTCATGAGGATGAGCTATACATTGGAAGTGGGGCTATAAGAGGCGTAGTTTTCTTTAAGCTTAAGCATTCCATTTTGAATTGGTCAATTTGTGCTCCAATAAGAAGCGTTCTTTTGTGTTAAGTCGTTATTATTTTATTACTTTTTTTCCCTATAAAAGGGAGCATTGTGACCAAGCCTATGTAGTTGATTATATTTTTGGTGATTGAGTTAATTCTTCTGTTCTCTCTCTGTCTCTCTCTGTGCATGTGTGTCTGAGTTTATTATGTCATTTTGATAGCATATTTTGTTGAACTGTGAAATACAATTCAACGTTAATCCCTGTTAATGACCATTATCAAGTAATTTGACGTAACTTGACACATTTTATGTTTCAACAAAATTAGGGACATGTGGATTTATATTTAAATAAGAATTTTTTTAAAAACTTGTCCCTACATTAAAGTTGAATTTTATTTCTATGTTCATTTTTTAATTAGATTCATAATTAAATGCATAACTTAAAAGTAATTTAGATATTTTTTAGAGTCTAAAACTCAAGATAGGTATTGAATATAGATGAAAAATATTACATTGAATAAAAATGTGCTTACTTTATTTGTGAAGATATTTTGGTGTGAAGAAGAAGAGAAAGATAGAGTTGTTATCAATTTCATTGGTGACATCTACATCAGTCTACTTATAGATTTTTCTAAATAACAATAGGGAAATGCAAATGGGTTTTCTAAAGCTACCATTTATGTACTTAATTATTCGTAAAAGTTTTTATTTATTATTTATGAATCTAATAATGTTGTTATGCCTTAACGTGTAAGACTAGTAAATAATTGAAAGCCAACTTAAGGAAGACAAAATGATGGTTAATCAAATGATACATTTCATACGTTGTACTTGATTTTAGTTTTTTATTTATGGAATTTAAAGTGACTTTGATTTGTTAGAACTATGTGTAAGTTGCTTTTTCTAAGATTTGTTGTTCTTTCAAAGAGATGTCAACTTTTTTTTAGTTTTATTGCAATATAATTGGCTTATCTTGTTTTTCATACATGACATCTTTGCTCAAAATGATGTGTACTATATCCGATTGGTTAAGTGGAATATGGATCTTCATACTATAAATTAGAATTTGAATGAAAAAGATATTTGGGATTTCTTTGTTTTCTCTTTTTTCCCGTATATGAAATAAATTATAATTAGATGAAGTATTTTATTAGGTTTCTCACATTTTAGCACTATGTTAATTATTTACCTTTGTGTTGTGCCCTTAAATTTATGGTTGCATGTTATAGTTGTAGGTTTATAATTTCTTGGGCCTCTTATTAATGCTTAGTGTTTTGGCTGATGTTCATAGTGAATTAGATGAAAATTTAGTCAAAAGCTGATAGGTCATGTTGTGTCACTTCTTTTTGTTTTTGGTTATTCGACTTGATGTTTCTTAATATAAAAGTTCATGAGGTTCTTCTTTATTAGAAAATTAAGTTGGATTTTTATTTAATGACATGATGACTATACTTACAATATTTTAATAATATGCTTTTTTTTTTTTTTTCTGATATGCATTATACTTATCTAAAGATTCTATTAGCAATTTCGCATCTTTTTACTTAATTTGGTTGTTTAAGAACCTATTATTTGGTCTTAACTATATGAATGTTCCTAAATGCTCATGGGGTTGGGCTATTGTATCTTGATATAGATTGTATTGGTTTTATGTCTTAGAATTTCATTTTCTTTATAATTTTAGTAGTTGTTAAGTGATTGGGATTCTTCACATAATATGAAAAGGCCTTCATAGTAAACACAATAGATATAATACTATTCAAATGGTTTTCATTTGTATTTGGAATTAAGTAAGAACAAAATGATAAAAAGACAAGATCAATGTTGTTAACTTTTGATATTTTTTTTATCAAATGTACCTTAAATAATTCTACTAAATTCATCTACCATTATAAGAAAGTAATTGGTGACCAGAAAAATTTATTGTTGACATAAGACCCCAAGTATCCATTTGAACTAATTCAAAACAATAAGAACGAGCAATTATATTAGAAGAGAAATGCGATACTAATTTCTTACCCATATGGGAAACATCAAGGACAAAGTAGGGATTAAAAGCAACAAAATCATCAACAAATTGTATTAGTTTCAATCTAGGAATTAAGGCAATCCCATTCTATAATTTCATAAATTGGACTTAATAATATTATTTCATTAAATGAAAGAAAACAAGAGATGTTTTAGATTAAGTTTTGATGGCTAAGTGAGGGGTGATGATGAAGTTAGATTGGTAGGATGAGTATTCAAGTGATATAAACCTTACATTGTTCTATTTAAACCAATTATATTCCAAGTTTTTAGGTTCTATATTTAGTAAAATTTAGATTATAATAAAAAAATAATGAGATCCTCTTATTAATTTGCTAACAAATAATAAATTTAAATAAGAAGATGGTAATAATAGAGCTCATGTTAGAATAAATATGGGTTTATAATAGCCTTGTTGCATAAGTTTCTTAAAACTTAAGATTAGAAAACACATGGAAAAACATATTTTCAATAGGTTATGCAAAAATAAAAGCATTCATAACATATGAAATATAATCATGTTTGAAGTCTAGTGACCCCTTGTTTAAGAAGACAAGTGGCAGCAAACCTAAAAGTTAATTGGTTAAATTTTAATATAATCATGTTTGAAGTCTAGTGACCCCTTGTTTAAGAAGACAAGTGTCAGCAAACCTAAAAGTTAATTGGTTAAATTTTATTTTATTTGGTTTGTTTTTTCTTTATTTTATTTGACACTTCAACTATCTTAATGTATCTCTTATATGAGATGTAGACAACTAAAAATAACATAAATTCATCATAAATGAGGGACACATTGTTTGATATAGATTTAGACATTTCATCGAACATTTCGTAGGCAACCTGAATTCATCTCTAAATAACAAAAAATTACTGTATTTTTCCATTATTCACCAACATAAACTTGATCAAACACATTATTCACCAACCACAGTTCAAATAACACATAATACTCAAACACACAATACCTAAACTGATGTTGATATATAAGCATTTAACAACAATTAACCTCCACTTAATTGAAGACGATGGACGATGGACGATGGATGAGAGCGAAGGATGGACGATGGACGATGGATGAGAGTGAAGGACGAGAACGAAGGACAGATGAAGACCGATGGCAATATAGCAAAAAATGAAGAAGAAAGAAGAAAGAAGACAATGGACTAGGGGGCTTCGGGTAGGTTTAAGATTAAACAAAAACGACACCGTTTAGTGTTAAACCAAACAATTTAGTTTTTTTATATTAAAAACGTTGAAGCTAAAGCAAACGATGACGTTTGATTCAAATTTATCAATGAAAGCAATGTTCATCGATTGTTTGGTATTAAACCAAACGATGTCATTTTCTTTTATTAAAAATGTTGAGGCCGAAGCAAACGACGACGTTTAAGTCAATTTTATCGACGTAATGATAGTTCTGTTGGTAAATTACTGATGGACATTGCTTCCATCAGCATACCCCGATGCTTATTTTGGCAACTAACCATTGCCGGCTTTTTACTGACGTCCATCGCTCTTCTGTCTTTATATTCCACTTATCAAATTGTCGGAATAATTTTCCTCCACCTTTACCGACAGATATTTTTTCCGTCCCAAAATACCATTTTTCCAACAATTTTATAGACGGAAAATCAATTCCACGCTAATTTACTACGGTCTTGTTTTCATTAGTAATGTTCTGTCAATAATTTGTAATTTTCTTGTAGTTTACGAAAATTTTCAAGTTCAAGCAGGTTTTGGGAAAATTAACAGATGATAATTGATAAATTTGATATATGAATGGTTCCTTTGGTGAACGAAGTCCAAAGCCTTTTTCCAAGATTAGGGAAAAAGTTGAAAATTTTTCTATGATTTCAATGAACTAATAGTGCATGTGTTAAACACTTACACAGATCATGAGTCTCACATGATTCCCTTTCAATTTGATTCCTTCATTACGATTGGGCAAAAGTGATCAATTTTTTATGGTCACACAGACGCACATATACTTGAAGAGAATAATAATTAAACAATTGTCACGTTAAGTCTCGCTTGGATCTAACTCCTTTATTTGGAACTGTTTCATTTTTTTCAGTTGCGTATAAAATTATTCGACTACTTTACACCTGAAGCTCTGCAAAATAGTACAGACTCTATTATTGCTTTTTAAAAAAAATATTAAACTGATTTTAATAATGTTACATATGTTCCCATCCTCTTTCAACAATGTTAAGTCAAACCCTGAAGGTAGGGAAGTATGTATATATGCCTTTACCTTTTGGTTGAAATCGTATACAAAGCTAAGGAAGGTCCCCCTCACACGAAAAGTCACTGCAATTGTTTTTGTGATGCCACGATCCGTCCATGCATTCTTAATTCAATATTCTCTCTTTTTCACCATTTTGCCTTAAAAAGTTGAAATTCTTTTTAGTTGCCCCTCCCACTTGTATTCCCTCCGATCTTATCCTTATCGAGATGCTTCATATGCATGTGTGGTGTTAAGTTAAAGTTTTTTTGACTAATTTGGACTATGCAATGCCTATGACATGTATTCATTGCATATATGTCTGTGTATATGGACATCCTTCTCTAATAATGTATTTTGGGCTCCCAAGTTTTGTAGATTTTAAAAAATAGAAAAGAACTTAACTTTTTCTTATAATATATTTGAATTTTATATAAAATAAACTGCATATACTGGCGTTAGACTTAGGATTGGGATTGCTTTCTTAAAACCCACCAGCACATCAATCGCATCTTCATAAGGCGCTTGCTACAGCTAGCAGCTTTTTGATGTGCCAATGTAATATTGTGCCTTCAACCACTTGCTAACTCCTGACGTTTCTGACACATTCACTTGAAGAATGTCCTCATATCGTTGCAACTGACTTCCGAGAATTTGTTAGGCAAGAAGATGAGCATTTCATTAGAAATAAAAGTTCTTATTACTACTGTATAATGCGTATTAATTATTTATCAATAGAAAATCTTAATACAATTTAATAGAAAGATGTAGCATCCCTTTAAGATGCTGTATCCTTTGTTTTGGTTGAGAAATGCAAATGAAATAAGGATCGTTAAATTTCATTTTCAAGCACGCACCAGGCCACACTTTGATATGTTGTATAGGGTCATTCAGACTGAATTTTAAGTAAATGAAATTCGAAAATATCTAAAGGTGGCTCAATTAACAATATAATCTCTTGTGTTGTTCTTTCCCTCTCTTGTCTTCCATGTTCACTTATTCAATTAACTTAGCATCCATCAACTTTTTAAGTGGGAGGCGCAACTAAAAAGAAACTATTGGCAACGATTTGAAATGAAAAGACAAGAAGTGAAACGAAAAGAAGCATTCAATATATGGTTAAAGACACGTCACATGCATCATAACTGATGAAACTATTGGCCCTGCGTTTTATTTTCCTATCCAAGGTTGACATTCTCTTGTCATCATCACTCTCTCTGCAACTGTAACACTCTATTCATATATATAAATGTTAGCATTCATGCCCTGGAAAAAGGAAATGTACCGTACGTTACAAATATGTTTTATCTTCTTCTTTTTTGCTTTCGGCAGCATTTGGCTTATCCATATATTAGGGTTCCAGATTCTGTGGCATCAACTAGCTAGGTTAAACATTTCGTATCATCAAGCCCACAAGGGTCGCTTTCAAGTTAAGGGTTCAATTTTGAGGGCATCAATCCAAATATCTCAACGAACCTTCAACTTTTCATCATCTCTTACTTTGTTCTTTTTTTCTGGTTTAATTCTTCAACTGTTCGATGCATGCATCAGTACCTTACCTTCATGATCTTGGACCTATATATATAAGTTCTTATTAGCTTCATTATTACCATCACAGATCAAGTTAGCAACTGGCTAGCTATCACTACTTACAAGTATTCGCATGCTTCTCCTATATCGTCCCTAGCATCTGCGTACCTAGTCTTCCCTTCTTGCGTTGCTACCAGAAGTTCACCTACTTTCATATCTTTGCAGTTCCATAATCACTTGATCCATCTCTTCTTTGGATTCTAACTATCTCTGTAGTTCCGCTATTGCACATACGGAAAAGCGTATTACGTATTTGTAAAGAATATGGATCGTGTGGCCAAGTTGGCATCACAGAAAGCAGTGGTGATCTTCAGCAAGAGTTCGTGTTGCATGTGCCATGCAATCAAGAGACTGTTCTATGAGCAAGGAGTTAGCCCAGCAATTTACGAGCTCGATGAGGACTCTAGAGCAAAAGAAATGGAGTGGGCTCTCATAAGGCTTGGCTGCAACCCGTCAGTGCCGGCGGTGTTCATTGGAGGCAAATTTGTGGGCTCTGCAAACACTGTCATGACCCTTCAGCTTAATGGTTCATTGAAGAAGCTGCTCAAAGAAGCTGGAGCGATCTGGCTTTAGCATAGGAATTGACCATGGTGTCATCAAGGCGTTCTCTTTCTATTACTTAAAAAGTATAACAAGGCTAACTGGGTTTTGCTTTCTTTAAGTTTTGTTTTCTTCTTTAACAGGAAGCAAGTAAAAGATGTACTGTATGGAAAACAATCTATAGAGCCATACACTGTTTTAGACTTCTCCCAGTTAATATGCAGCTCTTTTGGCCTTGTATACTTATTACGGTTAGCTCCTCAAATTTAAGATTACCCGGATATATGCGACATATACAGTTGGTACAAGTAGCTTCTTGTTTCTCGTCTTCGTTTACTCCTTCAGAGGAAATTAAACTCCTATACTTCGTCGTCATGGATTCTTAGCTGATGACAGATGATATGTATTCAACATTTTGATCTTGAAGGTTTAAGTTCCTTAATCATGACCTTATATGTACTTGATAGACGAATGTTGTTTATTTGTTTCCATGGTTATTAATCGACAAATTTATATTGTAGTTAATTGGTTTCTTTTACTTCCATCTCCTTCATCAAGACAATTCCATGCATTGCTGGAAGAAAAACTGATGTACCTTTCAGCAATTTAAGATGGAATATAATTCCTTGTCATGAACAAGTAAAAGGAATTGATTGATAAGGTGCTTACTGAAAAAAGCTTTGAAGATTCTGAATTGCACATCACTGAGTGTCGAATGCATTTCCAATCAGAAACTGAAATTCCCCGACGTATGCATATATCTGGCGTCGGCTGGAATTGTTAGTGATATGTCAATTTCACGAAAACTGAACATATTCTTTGTTTATTGTTAAAATTTTGCATTTTAAGGAGATCATGTTCTAGCTGTTGGCTATGATGTTTTATGTGTCAACGATAAACACACTTGATCATAATTTATTTCAGCATTGGCATTTCAAACTTTTAGTTTCATAATAAATGTTTAGTGAACTATAAAAATGATATAGAAAACTAAAATTTCTAATGTTCCTTACGTCTTTTCCTGTTCTAGCAATATAAGGGCCCTCCATACTTTTTCCAGGTGATTCTCTCCACATTATTGTGTCACTCCCTTAAGTTTGTGGAATCAACTAAATGTCCAACTATCATATCATCTCCCTCAAGCGATGGGATCAACCGATGTCCGAATAATTTATATTTTTCTAAGTTTATTATAAGCTAAAATGCTACTATTTTGGAACATTAATTTGGCACGCGTACAAAGCCTATATATGCTAAGTTGAACCCAATTAAGTCACTTCAATGTGTAATAGTAGTAGCATTCTTTCATATCACTCTTTCATGTCACATTAATACACTACAATAGACAAGTGTATTGGTTACAATTGCTTCGGTGACGAAATAGAAATCATCGCTAGAAGTGTCCTTTAGTGATGTATAAAAATATCGTCGCTAAAAGTTAAAGAATCTGCATTGGTTAAATAAAATGTTAGAAAGGGGAAACAATGTTACGACATGCCAATAGCAACACGTTTAAAAAACTTTAAACTACTTCCGTCACAAAAAGGAAACAATTATTAATGACTAGAAATTATTGTCAACGAATGTGGGACAAATCAATATGATTAGCATCAATTTAGCAAAACGTTGGCAATTGTTGAAAAAATAGTGATAGAAAAATAAATTGTGTCACAAATTGCATCTCTTTTTACTGACGCTTTTTATGAATCATTGCAAAAGGTCAAGCTAAGATAATACGGAGCAACGATAAATGTTTGAATGTCATGGAATGCTCACTATTGGCAAAGATTATTGTACTTCTTCGGTAAAGTTTGACAACGTTTTTCTTTGGCATTGTGGATTGATGGACATATTGCGATCATTTTTCTTAATTCGTCACTAATGAGGTAGGATATAGTGACGGTCTATTATTTTGTCGGAAAAAATGGTTCTTAGATTTTTTTTTTAAAAAATTATGTGAATATTGATGAAATTTGATATGTGATAATATTGTTAAAATTAGTAATATTTAGAAGATAATTTGTTAATAATAAGTAATAATTGTAGCTAAGGTTAACTATAATTTGACATTTTTATAATCTATCCTAGTTAAGTTATGTTTTGTTGTAACGTGGTGTTCAATTTTTAAAACATATTGTTGAAAAACACATGGTAGGTTATTTGAAATATGAAAAGTAAATATATTTTAGAATAATATATATATAGAACTTAGATTGATAGTTTAATGAAACCGTTTAACGACCCAATTAGAACACATGCATACCTAAATGACCAGACTAAGTCTTTGGACTTGACGAATTTTTCAAAACAACTGATTTTCCTAATCCTTTATGGACCACTGTGACATCGGCCTCGCCTCTATGACTATATATGTTATCTTGAAGAAAAAGATCATCTATGGATGGTAAACAATTATTAGTGTATGAAGAGGGAATTTGTTCTGTATTATTTTTTTCTTCAATAAGGACAATTTTGCTGCATTCCTTCTAATGGAATGAATTTTTACAATCGAAAACTAGTCACCGTGTTGACATTCCTTGATTAATTATGTTCAGAGTTATATTTTGCAAATGTGAATTTAGAATAAAATTCATTATGTTCAACTCCAATTTCGATGATAAGTTAAAGTACTACAGTTTAGTACTTATACATCTTCAATCTACCTAATGAGATGAATGTTACCCTTATTAAAATAACATTAATCTATTTATCCTTTGTATCATACCAAAATTGTAGAATTTAAAGAAGATTACACATGACCATGTTCTTGATGTACAAAAATATAATATTATCTATATTAGGTTAAATTACTATTAGTACAAATTAAAAATGTTAAATACTCTTTCAAACCTTTTATCAAATAGTTAGCAGGCTTTCCTGAGGGAAGTATTAAAGGTCATAAAAAGAAGTCAACCTATATACAACTAGCAAAGGAAGACAATACATCATCTTTGAAACATAACCACAAGAGAGGGGACAATGGTTATTAGACTGTGAATGTAGAGGAATGTTGATAGTTAAAACGAAAATGAAGAGAGGTTCGTTGAAGTAGTGATGAAAAACTAATACAAAACGACATCGTTCCTTGTTAAGGTAAATGATGTCGTTTCTTATTTTGTTGGAAGAAATATAGTACAATGTTGTTAGAAACAAACAAATCGTTACCAAGTTGAAGACATTGCCATATTTATTGTCACCTTTGCATAACATAATTATTATTGCACATAGAGAAAAAATTATTATTACAATACCTCAATGACCGCCATAATATTGGTTTAAAATATTATAAGTTAATCACATTGATTTATAATAATATTGTAAGTTTATTACAAATAATTTGATAAATATTACATTAAGTGAACAAGTTTGTTTATACGGATGTTCACTTCTTATTAATCATTTTAGAAAAATAAAATATTCTTTGAAAATAGTATTAAGTTAACTTATAAGAAATAAAAACTAGGCAACAATACTTTCCAATATTCTTTTGTAAATGGTAATCAACATTAAATATTAATAATTTCAAAACATGATGTTAGTGATTGGTTGCATATATAACTATAAAACAAATAGTAGTGACAATTTTGATTGTAATATGAGTACTTCATATTAATCATTTTAACAAAATAAAAAATTTTATGAAAAAGGTATATTATTGGTGATGTTTATGTAGTTTGGTAGAAAAATATTGCAAAATTTTTTACGCTTATTTAATTTTGTAGGTAAATCTGGGATTTGGTGACCAATTTTATCTTCTTCGCCAAATGTAACAAATGAAAAAAAAAAAGTTAAGATGACATCATTTGTTTGACTACAAACGACATCATCCCAATCTGTTTAAACACAAACGTATGAAACACCTCTCTTTTCCCTCTTTTTTCATTTTCATCCATTCCTCTCCATATACGCTTTAATTGTCAGAACTCTTTCACACCCACCGTCAATTTTTAAACTTTCTTCTCCTCTCTCTCTCTCATCCATCATCTCCTAGTGCTTTGTCTCCAACTAGTGAGTGGTCTTGCTTTCATTTTTTGGGTCTCACAACAAACACCTAATGTATATGTCAATAATCGTGGGTACTTTTTATATGGAATTTTGAGTTGTTTGCATTATTTTATGATGATAATGGTTGAAATGTAGTGGATATATGTTATTGTGGTTGAAGAAATGGAAAATAATGAAGTGTTTTTGTTAATTTAGGTTGGCATGTGGCTGCATATTAAGTTTGTGAAGAAATTCCTAAATAATTTTGATATCATTTTTCATAATGTTTTCATGTTTAAATTCATTATGTTTTGTTAAATTTGAAATGTTGGAATATGGTTGCACATTGGTATAATGTTAAATGTAAATAGTTTTGATAAATTTGTGGAAGAGAAAATTATTGTGTATATAAAGTCTTCTTTAATGCATGTAATTTTCTTTCTTGTCTAACTTTAATATAAGTAGGGTATTGATAAACAAATACATATACTATCACGACCTTGTAACATATCGAGAGCGTGACAACTACCGCATACTCAGGCTAAGGACACTTACGGTACGCTTAATCTGACTATGCAAGGTTAACTAAATATTTTTTAAAAATATTTGGAGAACACAATGACTGTATTTTAAAAATCCCAAAACTCAATCAAAACACCTACAAATCAGTTTTAAATGCACTTTTATATTCACATTAAAATTCTACCGCAATTTTTGGACTTTTAAGTCTACTAAAAAACAATCTCAACATCAGTATCAAAGGTTCATACATAAAGTCTTTTACAAACTACAAGATAGTTAACAGTTAATTTTTAAAATCATAAAGCATATCATCATAACCAACCTAATAAAAATTGTTCATATTATCATTCAGTTGGGGGATGAGTTTAGTATGATGTTGCAGTAATCAAAGTGATTCATCAATCACCAATTACCTATTTATAATTATTTGACAAGTTAATTGATTATGAGACAATGCTGGAAGAAAATGATTTGACATCTCTTCCTATTTTTACCATAACAAATGTTACTTAAAAATAAAATCCCAAGGATCAATAGCCTTAAAAATCACATTAAGGAACTCCAGATCATGCCCAAAGATATAATCCCATCTATATATCATAAATATTGTAGTGGAAAAGGTGGAAATAGTTCTAACTCTTGGCAAAATCAAAATGCTAATCAATCCTATTAAACATGTATATATATATTATCGTTTTTATGAGATTCTAGATCAAGATACATTTGACTACAAGAAGCTTGCTAAATTTGTGAAAGAAAGCGATATATCTATTAACAACCCTCAAAATGTCACTACAATTCCAAGTCCGATGGCAAATGCTACCACTTTTATGAGTTCTACTGCTGTGCAGTAAACATGGTTATCCGACAGCGCTGCTTCACACGACATCAAATCTATTAACATTATAATCATATTTTGACTATGGAGGTCTAAATGAGATATTCTTAGGTGATCGCAAAAGTTTTTCTATCTCATATATTGGGCACACAAAAATTCACATGCCATAACTGATACTCTTTTTAGCTAATATTCACTCAATAACTTGATTTTCATAGCAAAATCGTGCTAATTTAACAATTTTATCGTTGAATTTTTCTCATCTTAATTTTTTGTATAAAGAATCTTCTCATTCGGGCTCGTCTAATATAAGGGGAGAACATCAATGATATTTATTATACAGCATTACCATGTTATCTTCAGATAAATATCACTACTAAAAACCCTAATCTGATTGGCATCACAAACTTTGTCATCTTTCTATTAAAGTTTTTAGTATAGTTCTTAAGAATAATGGTGAAGTTTCAAATTCCTTATCCATTTTTGCTTTTCATTATACTGCCTGTTCTATTACTAAAAGTCATTTATTACCTTTTTTTGACAATTCTTTTTCTAAGCACTAAACCTTTAGAACTTATCTACACTAATGTTTAGGATGTTAGTTTATATTCTATAGTCAATTGGATGGTGTAGTTTAGTGGCAAAATAATTTAAAGAAAATTTTGTCTTATACATATTTAGATGTATATGATAAAGTTCAAAAGACAATTATATATTGCAAATAAAATTATAATCTGATTATAATTATGAGATTTATATTATATTTATGTATTATCTCTAAATTGTTCATAGTCATTATTCTATAAAGACTAAACATTAATAGAATGTAAAAAGACTATCACACATTATAGTTTTCCTTATGAAGGAAGTAATAGATCTCGTAGACTAAAGTATAGAGATACTTAAACAAATATATAGGTGCTTATTAAAGAATAAGTTTACTGAAGTGACCCCATAAGAGAAATCTATTTAGAACATTACTTATATATCTATAAAAATTCTCAATGTGATGATTGTATAGGTGATCCTTTGACTTGAAATCTCTAAAGTTATCTTACATAGGGATTGTTATGTTTAAGTATTACTTATGACATGTTCTAGTCAATGATAGCTCAATCAGTAATCATTAGATATAATACGAACTATATGGAGGTAGTTAAGTGATCAAGATATGATACATCACCCTAAAGTAAACGGAGAGAATGTCATGACATTTTTTATTAGTATTGATTCAGGAAATCTTTGTCCAAGATGCAATGACGTTTTATAAATAGTTTACAATTGTCATTAATTGAATCAATAACTAAAGGTAGAGAACTAATTTATTTGGACTTAAAATAAACTAAATATCAATTTTATACTATATGTCTAATTGGAACATTGTATAATGAAAAGATTGAATTATGCTATAAAAAAAATCATGCATGGAAAGGTTAGTTAAAATCACTTTGATATTCCTAAATATTTGGATAATCATGATGTGTTATTAGACGTCAATCTTGATTTATGGATATAAATTGTTTAATTAGAAAGATAACAATAATTAAGAATTTTATTTATCTAATCCTGAATATGATTTAGAGTTAAAATTTGTATCCATTACTAAAACAATTAGGAACCTAATGGGTCATGCATAAAGAACAGGTTGAAGAAAGCAAAGATATTTTAATCAAGTTAGACTTGATTGTAAAGTTTGAGAAACTTTAAAATTAAATATGAAATATTTAATAAATAAGGATTAATATAAGATATTAGATCTTATTTGGTCATAATTGGTATGAGTTATTTGTAATTCTAATTAAAGTTTATAGAATTTAATTTCACTTAAATTACTAAAATGTCCAAAACATATTATAAATAAACTTAAGCTGTATCTTTGCTCAACCCTCTCTGCAGATTTCTCTCAACGCATTCTATGGATATTGTTAAAGGCTGAAAACTTGTGTGACTACAATGATTAAGATGGATTAGTTTTAGAAATAGTTTGAGGAATACGACAAAAATATGATCAAGTTTCAAAATGAGGTATAAATTAAGATTTATGCTTTATTATGATATATATGTTAAATCATTTTATAGAATTTAAAGTAATCATAGTTTTTGAGAAATCAAAATATGGAAAAAGTTTATAATTATTCCACTCCATTTTTTAACAGTGATATCAGAACCGAATTTAATTTCATAATTTGATTAATATTTGTGTGATTTTTATTGATTAAATTTGCATTTGAAATTGCAATTATTGCATAATTAAACAGTGTGAAATGTTCAAATTGAATATTCTAAAACCCTTTATTCAATTTAGAATTGAAAACTTGTAATTAGAAATCTAAAAAGGCCAAAACTGAAATGTTTGATTTAACATACACGCAAAAATAGAATTTTAAAATAGTTCTTAAACCAAAAACCAAACGTAAATTCCTAACTACGTATGGAAAGTTCGGATTTATAAGACCTAGAATCTAGAAGTTAAAGATTCCATAATAATATGAGAGAGGTTGTGGCCGAATGTTAAGAAACTGAGAAAAGACTAAACAAATAAGCGTCTGGTTTCTAGCTTGAGACGAGGTCCGACGTCTTGGCCTGAAATAGCATGGAGTGGTCTGCAGCTGAAACTCTAGCAGCATGAGCTTGTGGAGGCGTTGACAGATGAAGCTGGAACTAATGATTAACATCTTAACAGTGACACGCCATGGACTGAATGCTAAAAAAGAAGTACGTGTCGGCTGAATCACTTAGAATAGTGGCAGCAACGTTGATGGTTGTGGCGCAAGGTGGCAGTATCAGCTTAATATTAATAGTGGCTAAGGTTTTGTGTTGTGAACCTAGGGTTTCTTAAGGAAGAAAGGGGTTGTTTAGGTTTGAGGATAGGTTTATTCTAGGAGTGGAATAAGCAGTGTTGGTAACAAGGACAAAGCTATCACAGGTCTGAGATAAGTTGATTGACAACAAGGTTAATATAACCTTTAAGTCAAAATAAGACTTGTTAGGCAATTAGGATAATGTATCCTAAATTTGGAAGTTCTGTTTGGTTACAAGTTTAATTATGAATTAAAATAGAAATGAATAACTTAAATATGGAATAATGTATTCCTATTTAATTCAACTTCCAAACACAATTTAAAAGAATTTTAAATTTAATATAAATTATAAAACTAAAATAATTATTTGCTTAATATGATTAATATTAATAATTTATTGATTTCTAATTTAATTTTAGAAAAGTAGCTTCCAAAATCAGAAATAATTAGTTTCAATTAGATTAAAATTAATTAATTAGACTCTTTAAAATTAAAAACATAGTTTTCTTAAGAAATTAAGAAAATTGTTTCTTAATTAAATTTATTTATTTTAATTTGATTGAGATAAATTAAATTTATGATTTTATTTATTTTGAAAATCATTATTCTATTTATTTAGAAATTGTTTCTTTATTTATAAGTAATAATTTTCTTGATTTATTAACAAATATTTTTCTTGATTAAAATTTGAAAAATGTTTTCATTTATTAATTGAGAAAAATGAGCTATTTAATGATTCTAATTTGTTAAGAAAAGGTTTTCCAATAAACTATGAAATCGATCTCCAAAAAAAATGAAAAGGAATTTTGTAATTAAATAAAATGTTTTATTTAATTTTGAAAATAGTTTCCTTTTAATATTAGAAAATAGTTTTCTAATTAAGGAAAAGTAGTTTATAATAAGATTGCAAATAGTTAGAATGTGTTACTTATATAATTTTGAAAAAAGAAATTTTCTAAATTATAATAAGTGAAAAAGATAATTTAGTAAAAAAAAATTTCAATTAAATTTTATTAAAGGAGTCTAGATAATTAGAAGTGGTTTCTAATTGCATTTGAAAAATATTTTTAAATCAAATTAAATTTCTATTTAGAATAAGAGTTCAATTCACTAAGGAATTAATGAGTTTGATCTAATTTAATTTTGCAAAGAGTTGGAAATATTATTTTAGATTATGAATATCAATAACTGCAATCAAACAAAGCTTGACGTTTTATACATATATTATTTTCAAGTCTTTAATTATAAAATCCACTACCAACAATTTATGTTAAGTTAACAAGCACACATTAGGTATCACCTTGGAATTAGGTCGATCACTCTACCTTACAAGGAATTAGTCAATTTGAGTTTTTGTGGTTTGGTTCTTAAAAGTCACTAGGTACTCCTCTTTTTTCTTAAAAAATAGGTTGGCTATGACTAATTCAAACGCTACCATGAAATCCAACAAAGTAGTGTTACTATCATTCTTATCACTATATTCCAAATCCCCACAAGTCCATAAATATTTATCTGAGGTTATCCTTAAATGACCATTAAAGTTTTCTCCTAGAACAACTCTCTTGTAAGTGTGGATCTACTGAATTACCTCATCTAACTCTTACCATGATTTCTTACCTACCAATAAGAAGAATAATGCAATGCATTTAATTAATAGGTTTTATAAGCAAATTCCAATTGTAACTGAACCAATTACTACATTCTAAGTGAATAGACTAATAGTAATCTCCTTAATCTGATTGAGAATGTCTTTAATTAATATTTAGGACTTTTTTCAGCTTATGATATTTCTTTCCTTCCATATGCCACAAACATGGTAGATCATGTCAAGCTTAAGGTTTAGTCTTTGCAATGCATGTTCTAAAAGTTAAGTATAACTACACTAGAAGAATATATTATCTATGTTTCAATCTTATCTCTAAAGAATTGGAATTGAATATTGATATTAGGATCCCAACTAATCTTATTTATAGTTTTAAGTCTATTTTTGGTTGCCAACTAAAGGATAAAAGAGGATTTTGGTATATTACCATATAACCAAACTAGCTCCCTCCGAATTGTTGATTTATGCCCTACAGCCAATTATTTTGATTGTAGTTTAGTGACAAATTATTTGAAGGCATTTTTATCTTGTACATGTTTTTATGTATATGATAAAGTCCATGGGATAATTGTACTTTGCAAATGAAATTATAATGAGATTATAATTATGAGATTCATATTGCATTTATGTATTATTCCTAAATGTTCCTAGTAATTATTCTATTAAGATTAGACGTTAATAGAACGAAAAAAGACTAGCATAATTTTTATTTTTCCTTATGAAGGAAGTAGTCGATCTCATAGACTAAAGTATAGAGATATTTAAACAAACATGTAGGTGCTTGATAAAGAACAAGTTCACTGAACAGACCTGATATGAGAAATCTATTTGAAACATTACTTATATGTCTATGAAATTCTCATTGTGATGGTTGTATAAGTGATCCTTTGACTTTAGATCATCAAAGTTATCTTGTATGGGGATTGTTATGTTTTGATACTACTTATGATTTATTTAATCATAGATCGTTTAATCAGTAGTCACTGGATGTAGCATGAACTATATAGAGATAGTTGAATGATCAAAATAGGATTCATCACCTTAAAGTAATTAGGGAGAATGTTTTGTTATTCTCGATTAGTATTGATTCAAGAAATCCTTGGGCAAGGTGAAATGATGCTTTGTAAATAGTTTACAAATATCATTAATTGAATCGATAGCTAATGGTGGAGAACTAATATGATTATACTCAAAATAGAGTAGACATTAATTTCATGCTCTATGTCTAATCGGAACATTGTATGATGAAATAACTGAATTATACAGAAAAATTATACACGAAAAGGTTAGTCAAAAATTTCTTTGACATTCCTAAATATTTGCATGGTCATGATGCGTTGCTAGACGACAATCTTGATCTATGAATGATTATAAATTGTTTAATTAGAGAATTAAAGATAAATTAAAAAGGAGTTTTAATTTATCTAATTTTAATTATGAATTAACTCCTTTTAATTTATTTAATTTTAATTATGAATTAAAATTATATTTTATAATCATTGCCAACATATTTGGGAACCTAATGGGTCTCACATAGAGAATGGGTTGAAGAGAACAAAGTTAATTTAATCAAGTTGAACTTGATTGTAAAGTTTGAGAAGCACTACAACAAAATAACGAATTGGTGATGGAAAAACAACGACAAAAAGTAAACCCTTGTTGTTTACCGACAGAAAACATAACTACGTCGGTAAATGTGTCGAAAAAATTAATTTTAGTGACGGAGTAATATCGTCGACGAAATGGAAGAATATAATTTCCTTTACTGACGGAATAAACAGTTTCGTTAGTAATATTGTCTGGAAAGTTTAGTTTACTAACGAGAATAAAATCGTCAGAAAAGAAGCCTGAGAATCGAACACGTGTTAATGTATGCTGATTTTACCGATGGAAATTACCAACTGTTTATTCCGTCAGTAAATTTTGAAACCTATACGACGCTATGTGCTTGCGTATGAAGGTTAATAATTTGAAGAAAATGGTATATCCTCCCGAATGCAACCCCCTCCTCACCGTCGGCTCTCCTTCTCTCTTCTTCTCCTCCCTGCTGCGTCTGGTGTGTCTTCTCCTCTGGTGAGTCATCATTCGTCATCGTCGGCATGATGAAACGGTGGTGGTGCGTTGGAAGAGGTAAGCACTATTGTGTTGCGTTTTGTTTTCCTTCCCACCCCCACCCGTACGTTTATATGCCGTTAATAATGTCAAATTTTTTGTGTTTGTTTGAGTTATTTGTTTGGTATGTTCGAGTCTTTTGTGGATGGGTA
>JANSVA010000217.1:23926552-23960051 GCA_025504915.1 Erythroxylum reticulatum
AGTGTCCAATCTAATTGAAATCTAATACCTTAACCGATTTTTGTCATTTGATTAAATCTAGTCGTTTTAATTCATACTTTGCATTTTTCATATTTTCTTAATTTGCTTACTTTATTTTATTTTATTTTAAATCAATCAATTTTAGATCGTCTGAGTAATTTTTCATCGTTTAATTTAATTGTCTTACGTGTTGGAAATTTTTCCCTTGGGTACGATATCCGGTTCTTACTGATTTATATTACTTGTCGACGGGGTGCACTTACCTATAATTGGTCTAGATATAATTTAATTTATATTGTTTTGTTTAGACCGCAACATATGGCTTTTGAAAAATCATTTCTAATTTTAACCTTTTCTAGAAGGATTTCACACATTTTTTCAAAAACAAAATAAATAATATATTTTTAGAAAGGAACAACCAGGTTTACAATCATTTACAGATTCACACACAAAAGCTTTTACATAAGACTTAAACCTTTGAAAATTACTTTTGGAATCCAATAGCCATATAGGTTCACCCCCAACTTATAAAGAAGGATTGTGAAGTAATAAGCAAGATAATAGCTACTAAGCCAGATTACAACTCTATAATCCAACTAAGGTTTCTAAGCTTAAAGCTTTGTGTTTCCATTTTAGTATTGCAAAATATTTTTGCGTTCCTATATTTCCAAAAAGAGTAGATTGTGCATCCCAAGCATTCCTCTATTTCCACTATATAGTCTTAACTATATAGTTTTATCTTCCTTGGAAGAGAAATGACTATATCTAGGATTGCTAGCCTAAATGATGTTACTTCCCCTACTATTAAAGTCCCAAGCATTCCTATTTATAATGATTTTGACCTTGGAATTATTAGGAAAAGACAATATAAATCTATTGAAGGAGGGTATGAGATATAGATGACCATCATTACACCAGTTGTCATACTAGAGCTATGAGTCACCATTGCCTATAACAATTTTAATTTCATTCTACATTAGAGATATGATTTTTAATAGTTGTAGCATAGACTAAAAAGAGTTGCTTCTAGAAGTTCTAGAGATTTTTACCTTTTAAACAATTGCCACAAATTTATTTAAACTATAGGGAATAAGTATTTGTAATAATTCTCTATATTTGCTAAGCAAATATAACCTTATTTAGCATAGAGATAGGGGGAATACCTAACCCACCATAAAACTTAGGTAAATAGACATTTTCCTTTTTAACTTTAGCATAGGGCTTTTTTAAGGTATCCCTTGACCATGGTAAGTTCCTTAAGAGCTTCTCAATACCGTTGGTGATCTTTTTAGACAACGTTAAATATGATAGCTAGTAGACATAAAGAATGATGAGGACTGATATAATAAGGTGCATTCTACTTGCAAATGAGAGATTTATATTGGACTAATGACCAATTCTTCTCATTAACATATCATAAGGATCTCACACATAGCTCACCATAAATGTCCAATAATTTATTAAAGTTTACATTATTTGGTTGTGTTATTATTGCTGTATTATTTGGTTATGGTTAAGAGTATTTATAATTAATAGAGAAACAACTAAAATTTCAATAAGTTGTAAGCATGATAATAAACTCAAATTATGAATTCAATTAGGTAGATGATAAATGTCTTGAAATGATAAGAGATTGAGTCAATAAAACTTAAAAGAAGAATATTGTACTAAGAAACATTTGTCCAGACATCAAGCATACTTTTTGACCAATACTTAATTATCCTTTGGCATCTATGCACTCTCTACCTAAATATTTTGAAGTATAAAAGTAAATATGAGATTGTGTAGTAACTACAATAAATTTATATATGTGATTATAAGTGATTTGATTCACGTATAAATATCCATCTATCTTTTTGTTTCATGTGTCAATAAAGAAATTCAAGCAATTAAAAGTAGAACTTGTTTGGATTCCAATCTTATACATCCTAAATTATAAATTAATATTTGTATCTTACAATTAGAGAGTGTTTGTATGGTAACTCTAATGCATTACACCATCTGTTTCTACGTAATAGTCTTAACACAGTCATGCTAAAAATGGATGTATCTTTTAGTGGCTGTTATGTTTGCCTCAATTTTGTATGTTAGCCTTCATCCCACATTGTTTGTGGAAATAGACCTTAAGTCTTTGGTCTCTTATATATATGGTCTTTATCCCCCTTAAGTCTTTGGTCTCTTATATATATGGTCCTTGTCCCATATTGGATAGATAACATAAGCCTTTTGTCTTTAACTCCTATATATAAGGAGTCTAATGGTGGCTTTCAAAAAATAAGTTACTACTTGGTGGAGGCTAATAATACAAGTGTTTAGCTACCCTATTTGTAAGAGAACTTTTGTACTCCTCCGTTATGGTGAAGATTTTCTGGTTACTACCCGACATTTTTCCCTGTGTTAGGGTTTTCCTTGTAAGTTCCTGTACCCCTTTTACTTTGTACTTACATTTAAATTCTCGCTTCCTTTGGGTATTATTTGGATGTTGTTTTCTATCTGCTTTCTTTATTGATATAATTCCTTTAGGCTGTATCCATTACAAAAAAATTGGTATAAAAGCAGTGATGGCTTCAACATCGATAAAGTTAGATATTCCATCACTCACGTATAGCACAAAGTTTTCTATGTCGCAAATCAAGATGAAAGCAATCTTTTTTAGTCTTGATTTGGATGAGGCACTACTTGTGGTGGAAAAGATGTTTAGTTCAAACCTAGAGAAGGAGAGGAAGAATTTAAAGGAACTCACTCAAATGCAGCTACACTTGTCAATAGAGATTCTTCAAGAAGAAAGTAAGGAGGCAACCGCTAGTGGTTTATAGTTGAAGCTTGAATCACTTCTCATGACAAAGAGTCTAGCAAACCGCTTATACGCTAAGTCCAGGTTGTACTCACATAAATTACTAGAAGATAAGTCTGTTAAACTACATCTTGAAGAATTCAAGGAGATTATCAATGATTTAGAAAATCGTGATCTTAAAACTGATGATGAGGATTTGGCTATGCTTTTGTTATATCATCTGCCAACATCATATAATAGTTTTCGTTAAATTATGCTTTATGGAAAGGATACTATTACCTTGGATGAAGTTTGTTCTAGTTTGTTAGCTAGAGAAAGAATGGACACTTCAAAGCATGAGAAACATGGAGGAGGTTTACATGCAAGAGGTAAATTGATTGAAAGGAATAATGAAAGAAGTTCACAAGCGATATCCAAGTCAAAACATCAAAATCTCCGCTGCAACTATTATAAGAAGTAACTTCATATTAAGGATGATTGTCGCAAATTGAAGAAAAGGAATTAGAAAGGAGACAATGTAGGCAAGCATAAGCATAAATAGTCAGATGAGGCTAATGTTGCCGCCTATAATGATGACTTCGCTCTAGTGGCTGATGCTACAAAGAAGGGTGAAGAAGTTCATGTGATAGCTCAAGTTGATAATGACCGAAGTCAAGAATGGACCATGGATTCAGTTTGTTCATTCCATGTGACTCCTTACAAGGATTGGTTTCAAATATATGAACCACTCGATTAAGGAGTAGTAATGATGGGGAATGACAACACTTGTAGGATTGCAGGCATACAAAGTATAAAAGTTCAGATGCATGATGGGATAGTGAGAACATTATCAAATGTAAGGCATGTCCCTAATGTGAAGAAAATTTTGATCTCTCTAATCACCTTAGAAGACAATGGCTGTGAGTTTGTCAGAAGGATTGGTTCGCTGAAGATCATCAGAGGATCACTAGTAGTCATAAAAGGCTATCGGAAAGGAAAACTCTACATGTTGAAACGCAAAATCGTTCAAGGCTAATCTACAATTGTTGAATCATCTGTGTCTGATGAAGAAGTAACAAAATTATGGCATATGTAGTTAGGCCATATGAGTGAGAGAGGCCTCTCTGAATTGAGCAAGCAAGGACTACTTGGAGACCAAAAGGTTAGTAAACTAGATTTTTGTGAACATTTCTTATTTGATAAACAAAAAAAATTCTTTTATTACTCCGACAAAACACAATACTAAAGGAACTCTTGATTACATCAATACTAATGTTTAGAGGTCGTCTCGTGAGGTATTTTAATATGTGTTTAAATTTTTATTCATTTGATATGCAACATTTAGTGATTAATTCCTTAGAATTGCTCAGATACTCACTTTGATTTATATGTAATTTTAGGTATAATTTGTAAACAAAAAAGTTAAAGTGAGTTGCAAACTCGATATTTGAGCCATTTTGCAAAGATTAATATTCAAATATCTTTAGGAAGTAAATATGAGAAATATTGGAGAAAATAAAGACAAGAAAATCGAGATAATGGTGTACGTGAATTTAATGGCATCATAATTCACAAATAAACCGAAGATCCACGTATAAAGAAAAGGATGATGGAAGGTGGACAAGCAAAATACGCATGCAGTGGGTGGAAGCACAAAATGACGTGCTATGCATGACAACGTAGTCCACACCAAATGAAATATAGATACACAACAGTATCAAAGGAGCATCAAAACACAAAACAAGGTAGAGCAACACAAACTTAATTATGTTTAAAGCTGCGTTTATGAAGTGTGACACGTATAGTAATGAAAGGAACATAAACAGTAGATGTAGACCATAAATTAAATCAAAAAATCAGATTGAAAAGGAGGTGTGGGCAATAGCATGAAATAGAACAAAGGTGGAGGCGTTAGGTTTTCTTCTTTGTTTTTTTGCCAATAGAGTATGGAGAAGATGGCTCACGCTTAGAGCATAAAAATGGAGATGGAAGGTTACCTTCGCAACATTGGTTCAACGGGAATATTGACGTCAAGTTATAGTTAAACTATTTTTATCATTTTAAGGTTGTAAATTTTTTTAGATTGTTATGTTGTTGGTGTTGATTTGATTGGATTTTAGGATGAATGATGTTAATACGTTATTTTGATTGTTTTATTTCAAACCTATTGCTAAAACATTCAATGTAATCTGTAATCGTTACTTTTGATGTTTATGAGTAGCATCTAATGATCCAATATCATTAGGAACAACCTAACTTAGGTTAGATAACTTGAACGTGTGAGGTTACTGCTTATACTGATCATTTTCTACTTCGTAATGCGGCTACCAAATTAAAACTAGAGATCATATCCTATGTTATTTGGTAGCTAGGTTTAATTAATGATCGTTTCTTTATTAAACAAAACCTAAGGAAAAATTGAGATTAGGAGAGCATCCTATTAGTCTCAGATCGATAATTTGAAGAGAGTTGTAAAGACGTTATAATGATGAAATATACTTGATCATGTTTAGGCCGACATTGAACCAAGAACTAGACCTTACATATATTTGACAGTTTAATCATTTTCGATTGCTTGTTGTAATTTTTTATAGTTTACTTTTACTTTAATTTCTAAATTGCTAAAAATCCAAAAAATCCCCCTTTAATATTTCCTTGCGTCAATTAACTTTGGTTATGAAAATTAACTGAACATTCCTTATGGATTCGATCCTAACTCACTCTAACTACAAATTTTAGTATACAAAGTCAATTAAATTTTACAGTGTACTCAACCTGCGCTGTCAAATTTTGGCATCATTATCAGGGACTATGGTAGTTTAATTTTCGTATTTTATTTTAGTTAATGTTTTGTGAATATATTTTTTTCTTTTTGATTATTTGATAACTTTTAAAAGTTTGTAAGTGTTGTTGTATAGTAGAGACCAAATCTCCTCGTAGACAAATTGAGCAACTTGATCCAAAGATTGAGAGAACACTACGGAGGTTAAAAAGAGGAGCAAGAACATCTTCAGTGGTAGACCCAGAACCTAAATCTGAAGCAACTATGGAAAATCTGATAATGATGAGAGAATTGGCTACACCAGACTTAACCCAAAAACCCCTATGCATTACATTTCCTAATTTTGTTGAACATGTTACCTTTGAGTTAAATTCTAGATTAATTCATTTATTACCCAATTTTCATGGTTTTGCAGGTGAGGATGCTCACAAGCATCTCAAGGAGCCCGATGTGGTTTGTTTAAGCATAAAGCCTCCTGGGATGACGGACAAGTAGATCATATTGAGAGTCTTCTTGTTCTCACTCAAAGATGTAAACAAAGATTGGCTATTTGATTTACCAGCGGGCACCATAAATACTTGGTTGGAGATGAAGAGACTGTTACTAGAGAAATATTGTTTAGCCTAAAAAATGGTAAGTATTCGGAAGGAAATATGTGGCATAAAGTAATATAATGGAGAAACTCTTTATGAGTATTGGGAGCGGTTCAAGAAGTGATGTGCCAGTTGTCCGCATCATAACATACCAGAGCAACTTCTCATCCAATATTTCTATAAAGGATTATTACTGATGGAGAGGAGTTTGTTGATGTAGTGAACAGTGGGACACTTTGCGAGAAGACTCCCATTGAAGCCAGGATATTACTTTAGCAGATGGCCACTAACATCTAACAATTCGGCACTCGCAATGATGTTCGACAAGTAAACGAGGTAAACACTTCATCCATTGAACATTGTTTAGATGAACTCACGTCATTTGTGAGACACAATTGAAAGTGTACAAAATATGTGCAAACACGAGCCATCCAATTGATGAGTGCCCGACATTACAAGAAGGAAGTATGGAGTACGTGAATGCTGCAGAAGGGAACTTCCTAAACTAATACAACCCGTACTCGTAGACATATAATCCAAGTTGGAGGGATCACCCCAACTTGAGTTATAGAGGAAACTAATATCAAAATTTCTTCCAAAATCATTTGAAATGAGCACAAGGATTTCAACCAAGGAAACAAAGAGCATAGAAAGCTTCTTCTTCCAATTCAGGTACATCTTTAGAAGAACTTGTTAAGAATCTTACTGCTAAAGATCTGCAATTTCAACAGGATATGTAGTAATTACAACAAAGTATACAACAACTTAATCAGAGTGTACAACAAATCCATTAGGAATTAAAAGCAAGTACACAAAATTTGGAAAATCAAATAGGTCAGGTGATAATGAGGCTCAATCGCCTAGAATCGCAAAGTGGAGGAAAACTGTCATCCCAACCCGAGGTAAACTTGAAGAATGTCAATGCTATAATCCTGAGGGTCGAGAAGGAGATTGAGGGTCCCAAGAGAACCCCATCATGGATTGCTATAGAGGAAAAGATTGAGAAGGAATTGGAAAAGGTAGAAAATTCGTCATCGAGTATAAAGTTAAATTTCAAAATCCCATTATTATTAAAACTAATCTTCCACTTTTTTCGGGCAGATTGGAAGGACCAAATAAGGAGGAGAAAGATAAAGAGATATTGGAGACTTTCCGAAAGGTGGAAGTCAATATATCTTTGCTCGAGGCAATCAAGCAAATACCAAGGTATGCCAAATTCCTCAAAGAACTGTGTAAACATAAGAGAAAATTGAGGGGTAGTGATAAAATGATGATAGGTGAGAATATGTCGGCAATATTCAGAAAGAAGATGCCTCCAAAATACTGGGATCTAGGTATATTTACCATTCCTTGGAAAATTAGTAATACTGTGATCAATAAAGCTATGTTGGATTTGGATGCTTCCATTAATGTGATGCCTCTTTCGATTTATGCTTCTTTGAATTTAGGTCCATTGAAAGAAATGAGTGTAATAATACAACTAGCTGGCCACACTAATGTTTATCCTGATGGTGTGGTTGAGGATGTTTTGGTGCAAGTAAATAAGTTAGTCTTTCCTGTTGATTTCTATGTTGTGGATATGAATGATGACACCTTATGTAATCCAATACCTATCTTGTTGGAGAGACCGTTTCTTAATACAACTCAAACTTAGATAGATGCTCGTGAGGGCACCCTCACAATATAATTTAATAGGAAAGTGATTCATTTTAATATTTTTGATGCCATGAAACATCCTTCTTGTGTTTTTTCTGTTGATGTGATCAATCCCTTAGTGTAGGAAATGATTAAATTAAGTTGCAAGGATCATTTGGAAATGGTTTTAACTGAGAATATGGAAGTAGAAGCCAACAATGATGTTGAGATGGGAGAAAAGCTTATGGAAATGACAGCTGCCTTGGATTCATTGGAAAGCTCTCCATAAAGGTATGATTTGGCTTCTATACAACTACCTAAAGCTCACCAAAAGTTGTTACCTTCTGATGTGCAGGCACCAAAATTAGAATTAAAGTCACTCCGTACATATCTGAAGTATGCCTATTTAAGAGATAAGCAGACTCTCCTAGTTATTATTTCGGCATAGTTGACTTCAAATCAGGAGAAGAGGCTGGTTCGAATGCTGAGAGAGCATAAGAAGGCCATCAGGTGGACTATCGCAAATATCCAAGGGATAAGTCCTTCCATATGCATGCACCTCATTTTATTGGAGGAGGATGCAAAATTGATAAATCAAGCTCAATGTAAGCTGAATCCTCCAATGATGGAAGTTATGAAGAAGGAGGTATTGAAGCTTCTCGATGTTGGGGTTAACTACTCAATTTTTGATAGTAAGTAGGTAAGTCCTATCCAGGTGGTTCCAAAGAAGTCTGGAATCACCGTTGTGACAAACCAAAAAGGTGAGTTGGCTCCCACCCAATTGCAAACCGAGTGGTAAGTATATATTGATTATAAAAAGTTAAATTATTTTACTCGTAAAGACCATTTTCCCCTTCCTTTTATTAATCAAATGCTAGAGAGATTGGCTAGTTATGATTATTATTTCTTTTTAGATGGCTTTTCAAGTTATCTTCAGATCTCGATCGCACTGGAAGATTAGGAGAATACCACATTACATGCCTATTTGGTACGTTTTCCTACCGAAGGATGCCATTCAGATTATGTAATGCACCCGCCACGTTCCAAAGGTATATGGTAAGCATTTTTTTCAAAATATGTTGAGAAGATTATTGAGTTATTTGTGGATGATTTTAGTGTGTATGGATCTTCTTTTGATGAATGTCTTGAAAATCTTTCCATTATCTTGCAATGATGTATAGAAACTAACTTTGTGTTAAACTAAAAAATGTCATTTTATGGTAGATCAAGGTATAGTTTTAGGCCACGTGATATCTGCTAAGGGTATTGAAGTAGACAAGTCCAAAGTTAATCTTATTTCTTCTTTTCCTGTACCTTTATTGTGAGGGAAGTGCATTCTTTTCTTAGGCATGCAGGTTTTTATCGGAGGTTCATTTAGGACTTTTCGAAGATAGTCGCACCACTATGCAAGCTTCTTCAACAAGATGTCTCATTTGAGTTCAACAAGAAGTGCAAAGAAGCATTAAACAAACTTAAGTATCTTCTGACATCTCCATCGGTAATTCAACTGCCATATTGGAACCTCCCATTTGAGATCATGTGTAATGCGAGCGATTATGCAATGAGGGAAGTTCTAAGACAAATAGTGGGAAAAGCTTTGCATGCGATCTACTATGTTTTAAAGACTCTAAAACTAACTCAATTTAATTATTCCACTATTGAAAAATAATTATTATATGTGATTTTTGCTTTGGAAAATTTTTGATTGTATTTTCTTGATGCTAAATGATTGTTTATTCTAATCATGTAGCTTTACGATACTTACTCAAAAAGAAAGAAGTAAAACTGAGGTTGATCAAATGGATTCTCCTCCTTTAGGAATTCTAATTGAAGATCAGAGATAAGAAGGGGGTAGAAAATGTGGTGGCGGACCATCTCAGCCGTTTGATAAAGGAAGAAGATGATATCCCTCTTCGAGAAACCTTTCTGGATGAGCAATTATTTTCTACCGATGAGACACCACCATGGTATGTAGACATTGACAATTTTTTCGTTTCTAATTAATTACCTGTTGGTTTGTCAAAAACGCAGAGGGATAAGCTATAGAATGAAGTGATGAATTACGTATGGGATGACCCGTATCTTTGGAGGTACTGTGCAAATCAAGTTATCAGGAGGTGTGTACCGAAAAATGAATCATCATCAATTTTAGCCTTCTGCCATTCATACACTTGTGGAGGACATTTTGGAGTGAAAAGGATAGCTCATAAAGTTCTGAAAAGTAGTTTCTACTAGATAGCATTGTTCAGAGATGCATATATCTTAAACAATTCCTATGATAGATGCCAACGGTCAAGTAACATGTCCTGTAAGGATTAATTGCCACAAACTCCTTTGCTTTTATGTAAAAATTTTTACCTTTTAGGGCATTGATTTTATAGGACCTCTCCCTTTGTCTTTTGGCTTTACTTATATATTGCTTGCAATTGATTATGTTTCTAAATGGGTGGAAGCTAAATCCATTAGGACTAACGATGCAATGGTTGTTGCTGATTTTATTAAGGCTAACATTCTTTCTAGGTTTGGATACTAAAAGCCATCGTTAGCAATAGAGGAACCCACTTCTGCAATAGGGTGATGGAAGCAATGTTTAGAAAATATCATATCACGCACAAAGTTTCTACTGCATACCATTCCTAAATTAACAGATAAGCTGAAGTCTCAAATCTTAAAATCAAGTTAATCTTGGAGAAAACCGTATAACCTAATAGGAAGGATTGGAGCGTATGACTAAAAGACGCACTATAGGCCTACAGGATAGGTTGCAAAACACCAATTAGGATGTCGCCGTATAGGCTAGTGTTTAGGAAGCCATGTCATCTTCTGGTTGAATTACAACATAAGGCATATTGGGCTATCAAAAGATGCAATATGAACTTGGATGATGTGGGAGTGCATAGAAAGTTACAACTTCAAGAGTTGAAAGAGATGAGGAATGAGTCATATCAAAATGCAGTGATATATAAGGAGAGAATGAAAGCTTTTCATCATAAGATGACTTCGAGGAAAAGCTTCTCGAAGGGCTAAAAAGTGTTACTATATCATTACAAACTCAAACTCTTTCTAGGTAAGTTGGGTTCCTATTAGGTTGATCCGTTTCTTATCACTCATGTCTTTCCTTTTGGTGTCGTAGAGATACAGAGCCTCAAAACTGACAAGACATTCAGAGTGAATGGTTATCGTTTAAAGCCATATTATGAGAGTTTTCAAATGGAGGATTTGGAGGTGTTGATGTTGGAGGATGTGATTGGTGTCACTTAAAGCATGCAACTGGAGGTCGAGCCAATGACATTAAACAAAGGCGTTGTTTAGGAGGCAACTCAGGGGGAGTTAATTTCTGTCTTTTACATTTTTTCATTTGCTATTTTTTTGTTAACTGCTCCATTTCTTGCATTTGATTTTACATTGAAGACAATGTAATTTTTAAGTGTGGGGGTGAGGTCCATTAGTTTTTATGCATGTTTTTCTAGCTTAATTGTAGCATATGTAACTTTTTAGGCTGTTTTTAAAATCAAATGAACAAAATAAAAAATTTTCTTGTTTTCTATTGCTTTTAATATTATTTAGTCATAATTAGAGTGTGAATTGATTAGTAAAATCCATAGCAAAATTTGGCATGTACGTTTGCACTTGTGGTTTGTTAATGTGCATTATTCTTAGAAGATTGGTGACTAGTGGTAGACAAAAACATGAAGTTTTGAGTAGTATTAGACTGACACATCTATATCAGTCTCACTGTTTTGTTTGTTATGTGTGACCTATATGACATGTACATCCGTACTTTGCATTGATTTTCTATTCGGGACTACACTTTTATCACATGCATTTTTATGAAAATGATTAGGCATTCTTTGTTTATTACGAGCTACATTAGTCAAATAGCCTACCTACCTATGTGAATTTTCCTTTGCTAACCCCTTTAAGCTTTATTATCCTTTTCTTTTGTATAAACCACATGACATGCACCTAACCAAATGTCCTACCCAAGTCTTAAAGCTAGTGGAGCATTTGTTAATTCTTGATGAACATAATTGTACAAAAGCCTAAGAGTGGGGGTATGCATACATCTGGGTTCATTATATTTGCTAAAATTCCATGTTATGAATACTATATTGATGTAGCTTCTATCACTTCTACTTTTGAAAAAAAAAGAAGGAAAAAAAGTGAGTTTGAACAAAAGCATTAAGGAGGAGATACCATTATTGTGAAAAGTTGTTAATAATTTATCCTACTTAAGTTGTATTGATTGGGTGTTTGAATATATTGTATATGAGGCTTATGTGGTTTTGAATGGAGCACTTTTGTGTTATGTTCATGTGGATTAAGGATTGAGAGCTGAATTAAGTTGTGAAACATAATTTTTGCAATCTTTATAGCTGTCGGTACCCAGTTTTGAATGAATGTTAACATGTGCACTTGTTATCTCATTGAGTATTACTTTGCTTCATTAGCTTGATGGCTTTTTATGCTACACTAGCCAAAATACATCTCGTCTTATCTTTGCCCACATTAAAACCCTAGAAAAGTCCTTTGATTCATGATTATGCATGTGACTTTTAGTAGTGGTGAAATGAAATGATATGCAAAGTCGTGGATTGTTGTGATCATGAATGGTGTTTAAATGTACCTATGTAAATATCTATTTTAAAAACCTTTTTTCCAAGTCTACCTCTAGATTACTCAGTTTCTAAGGGAGTGAATATTGATTGATCATGAGTAAAAGCTTTGAATGTTGAGTTTTTGCTTAGGGTTTGAAAGTCATTCATCTTTTCTTATGGCTATCAATTCTTAGGAAATATGGAAAATGAATAAAAGTTTTAGTTTGTGATTTTGGTCTTGATGATTTGCCTGAGGACAGTCAAAGGCTAAGTGTGGGGGAACTTAATATGTGTTTAAATTTTGATTCATTTGATATGCTACACTTAGTGATTAATGCCTTAGAATTGGTCAAGATACTCACTTTGACTCATATGTGATTTTAGGAACAATTTAGAAGCAAATAAGTTAAAGTGAGTTGAAAGCTTGATCTTTGGGCCATTTTGAGAAGATTAATATTCACTTGTCTTCATGAAGTAAGAACGAGAAATATTGGAGTTAGTAAAGACAAGAAAATCAAGATGATGATGTATGTGAATTTAATGGCATCATAATTCACGCTTAAACCGAAGATCCACGTATAAAGCAAAGGATAATGGAAGGTCGACAAGCAAAATACACATGCAATAAGTGGAAGCATAAAACGATGTGCAGCATATGACAAAACATAGTCCATGCCAAATGAAATGCAGACATAGAACAGCATCAAAGGAACATCAAAACACAGAACAAGGAAGAGCAATGCAGACTATTTATGTTTAACGCAGATAATGCCTATGTTTAACACAGACAACATCTACGTTTAAGGCTACGTTTATAAACTATGACACGCACAGTAACGAGAGGAACATGAACTGTAGACGTGGAGGATAAAATAAATCAGAAAATTAGAATGAAGAGGAGGTTAGGGCAGTAGCATGAAATAGAACAGAGGTGGAGGCACTAGGTTTTCCTTTTTCATTTTTTCACCACCGAAGCATGGAGAAGATGGCTCACACTTAGAGTATAAAAATAGAGATGGAAGGCTAGTTTCCCAATGACGATTTAATGAGAATATCAACGTCAAGTCACAGTTAAGCAATTTTTATATTTTAAAGTTATAATTTCTTTTCAGATTGTTGTGTTATTGGAGTTAATTTGATTGGGTTTTGGTATGAATGATCTTAATAAGTTATTTTGATTGTTTTATTTTGAACCTATTGGCAAAACATTGAATGTAATCAGTAATCGTTACTTTTAATGTTTGTGAGTAGCATCTAATGATCCAATATCGTTAGGAATAATATAACTTAAATTAAATAACTCGAACATGTGAGGTTACTGCTTATATTGATCATTATTCATTTTATAATGCGGCTGCCAAATTAAACCTAGAGATCGTATCCTAGGTTATTCGGTAGTTAGGTTTAATTAATGATCGTTTCTTGATTAAACAAAACCTAAAGGAAAATTGAGATTAGGAGAGCATTCTATTAGTCTCAAATCGATAATCCGAAAAGAGTTGTAAAGACATTAGGATGATGAAATATGCTTGATCGTGTTTAGGCTGAGATTGAACCTAGAACCAGACCTTACATATATTCGACAGTTTAATCATTTTCGATTGCTTGTTTTAATTTGTTTATGATAATTTACTTTTACTTTAATTTCTAAATTGATAAGAATCCATCCCCCTCCTCATTTTATATTTACCTTACATCAATTAACTTTGGTTGTGGAAATTAACCGAACATTCCCTGTAGATTCGATCCCGACTCACTCTAACTATAAATTTTAATGTGTAGAGTCAGGTAAATTTTGTAGCGCACTCGACACGAGCTATCACATCTTTTGGTGGCACTCGTTACGTGGTCACTTTCATTGATGATTTTTTAATGAAAGCTTAGGCATATTGCTTAAAGCATAAAAGTGAAGCCTATACTACTTTCAAGGAATGGAAGACCATGATTCAGAAGCAAACTGGGAAGCAAGTGAAACAATTAAGAACAGATAATGGCTTGGAATTATATTCAGGAGAGTTCAATCAGCATTATAAAGATTAGGGAATTATGGTTCATTTGACCATTCCAGGTACCCCACAACAAAATGGTATGGAAGAATAGATAAACAAAACCCTATTAGAAAGGGCAAGGTGCATGCTTTCGAACTTTAGACTAGAGAAAAAGTTTTGGGCAGAGGCATTCTTAATATCTTGTTTTCTGTTGAACAAATCTTCTCATACATTTATCGATTTAAAGACACCTGAAGAAGTTTGGTCAGGTAAGCCGACAAATTATAGTGACATTAAAGTATTTGGATGTCTAGTTTATGCATATGTAAGTGAAGGGAAGTTAGAAATCGAATAAATCAAGTGTGTCTTTCTTGGATACACTCTGGGAGTTAAAGGGTATAGATTGTGTAATCCACAAACTTCCAAAGTTTTCATGTTCAGAAATGTTGTGTTTGATGAGGAGTCTATGCTACATCAAAAGGAGGAGTTGATTGTTCCCAATGTTATTGACAATAACATTGAGACAAATGAGATTAGAAGTAAGGTGAAGCTCTAAATATATTCTGAGAGCCATGATTAGGATGTTAAAGATACTCAAGTTGAGGTGGAGCGACAAGCCAATATGAATAATGTTCAACCATCTCGTTCAATTTCTATTGACCATCCCCGTTGTTTTAATCAACATGTACCTCGACAGAGGTTGATTGAGGAAGTAGACTTTGATAGGTTTGCTTTTGTAGCTGTTGAGGAGACAGAGAGTTGTTTTGAGCCCGCTAGTTATAAGGATGCAATTTCATTTCCAAATTATAATAAATGGGTTGTGGCTATGCAGGAAGAAATGGAATCACTTCAAAAGAATGACACTTAGATTCTAAAAAAATTATAAAAGAGCAATTAAGTGTAAATGGGTGTTGAATTTTCAGAATTGAAGAACCGAGGTATAAAGCTAGACTTGTTGCTTAAGGATTTAGCCAGTACCGGGAGTTGACTTTACTGACATTTATTCACCTATTGTGAAACATAGTTCCATTCGGCTGCTTCTTAGTCTTGTTTCATCTAATGACCTTAAATTGGAGCAACTGGATGTTAAAACAACATTCCTGCATGGTGATTTAGAAGAAGAAATTTACATGATGCAACATGAAGTTTTTCAGGTTAAAGGTAAGGAGGACTATGTTTGTAAACTCCAAAAGTCGTTGTATGGTCTCAAGCAATTGCCTCGACAGTGATATAAACATTTTGATATGTTTATTTTAAATCTTAGTTTTAAGAGAAGCAATTATGACTCTTGTGTTTACATGAGATCTGTCAGTGACGGTTCCTTCATGTATTTACTACTTTATGTGGATGACATGCTCATCGCAGCTAGGAGCAAGTCAAAAATTGCCAAGATTAAGGTACACTTAAGTGCATAATTTGAAATGAAGGATTTAGGTGCAGCAAAACGCATCTTAGGTATGGAGATCAAGTGTGACCATAAACCTAAGAAGCTTTATCATTCTCAGAAGGGTTATGTACACAAAGTTCTAGAGAGGTTCGGTATGTGCAAGGCCAAACCTGTTACTACACCTCTTGGTGCACACTTCAAGTTGTCGTCACGATAATGTCTGACCTCAAATGAAGAAATTGAGAAAATGGAGAAGACACCGTATGCTAGTATTGTTGGGAGCATTATGTACGTGATGGTTTGCACATGCCTCGAGTTAGCATATGTCGTTAACGTGGTGAGTCATTACATGGCTAATTAAGGGAAGGAGCATTGGCAAGCAGTGAAGTGGATATTAAGGTATCCCAAAGGTACATCTACAACTTGTCTTAAGTTTCGAAATTCTATAGCTAATTTTGTTGGATATGTGGATTTAGATTTTGCGGGTGATCTTGATACTCGACGTCCACATCTGGATATATTTTTTACTTTTGGTGGTTCTGCTATAAGTTGGAAAGCTTGTTTGTAAGCTACAGTAGCTCTTTCAACTACAGAAGTTGAATATATGGCAATCATTGAAGCAATGAAGGAAGGAATGTGGCTGAGAAGTATCTATGACGAGCTTACTCAAGATGATCGTAGATTGGAGATATATTATGATAGCCAGAGTGTTATTTTCTTAACAAAAGAAAGCATGTTCCACGAGCGCACTAAACACATTGATGTCAAATATCACTTTGATGGAGAAGTCAATGCAAATGGTGATATTATGGTCGTGAAGGTTAGCATGCTAGATAATGCTGCCGATATGATGACAAAGACTATCCCTGGATCCAAGTTCTAACACTGCTTGGACTTAGTTAATCTTGTTTCTTAAGTATCGTTCGGTTTGGAGGCAGCCATGAAGTTTGAATAGGGAGGTTACAATTCAGTCTGCTCAATTTCATTTCAAGGTGGAGAATTGTTTGTTTGCAACAAAATTGATGCAAGGTGGAGATTGTTATGTTTGTCTCAATTGTATATGTTAGCCTTAATCTCACATTGTTTGTGGAAACAGACCTTTAGTCTTTGGTCTCTTATATATATGGTCCTTATCTCATATTGACTAGATAACATAAGTCTTTGTCGTTTAACTCCTATATAAAAGGAGTCTAGTGGTGGCTTTTAGAAAATAAGTTACTACTTAGTGGAGGCTAATAATACATGTGTTTAGCTACCCTACTTATAAGAGAACTTTTGTACTCCTCCTTTGCAGTGAAGATTTTTCTGCCTTGCTGCATGAGATTTTTCCCATGTTGGGATTTTTCTCGTAAGTTCCTGTGTCCCTTTTACTTTGTGCTTATATTTAAATTCTCACTTTTGTTGGGTGTTATTTGGATATTGTTTTCTATCTGCTTGCTTTGTCGATATAATTCCTTTAGGTTGTAGCCATTATAATACTGGCAAATGAATGTATATGATTAATATACAAACCATACTTTTTTTTATCGCATTTTGCTTTTTATATTTTAATTTAAGTCAGTTGATCCAAGAGTTGTATACAGTACAAGTTCGAACATTGTGCGCGAGTAAAGCTTGGTTTGTACGTGGGATGGTAAGTTTGTTCAGGCTGTGGTAGTCGTCAAAAAGTGAGATAGCCAGCGACCCGATACTCCTGCATGATGAATATCTGATAAAGCTATTCTAATGCTACTAATAAGTACAATCTATAAGTGATTGCTTAAGATATATAGCTAACAAACTATATGAAATGAAAGGAAAAAAAAAAAGAACAGCGGGAACTGAATAACAACAACAATAAGCGGCCGGAGGATTGCAGAATGCTTGTATTGGGTAAATAGACTTCGGTATATGCCTGATAATGTCTAAATTTTTAATGAAAAAAAATTAGTAATAGTACACTGCTTTTTAAATGTAATTTGAGCAGGCCAATCAGAGCCTCCCTGCATTTATTTTCTGCTGCTGATTCATACGTGTGCATTTTAAACTTTATCTTGCTTATGGGAAACTCAAAACATGTCTAAAACTTTGGCTGGAGGATTCGGTGGAAATGATGCTTTTGTTGTTTTTGTTTTTAATTATTTGCTCAATGCGATCCTTTTTGTAGCACATAACACAAACTTTTTTGTACCGTTGCCCATTTCTGCCATGGAATCAGTGTCAGATTAGAGCTACGCGATCCTACATAAGCAACATTAATCTGTACACTGGGAGCAAAGAAACAACTAACAACTAGCTACTAGCTACTACCCGCCATGGTCCAGCATGTCACAGTCGATACTCGATAGCCGGTAAAGGCGGCAGAGAATTTACATCCACAGGCACAACTATATTATGAGATTGTGTCTTATTAAAAGACTTGTACGTCTACTACATAACGCAAGTGATAAAAGTAATATTCTTTAACATTTTCAGCAGCCATTATCTTTCCAGCATATGGATGTATTTTTCTATTCTCTGTTGTTTTCTGAAATTATTATGTAATAATAGAAGGGAGCGGACAACCGAACCATGTTACAAAGTATATGTAGCATAACACACTAGCATATATAGTTCCAGACTTTTAACAGAGAGGAAGTGAGAAAATAACAGATGAGTTGGATCAAGTAAATTGATTCTTCACATAACAAGAACATGGTCCTATATATAGCAAATAGGGCACGTGATCTAAGTTTGACTTCACTGGCACCTCTTATGAAGCCGCAAAGTTGCAACAACAACGATCAAGAGAAACACAACAGAGCCAACCAGGGACAGAGCAGCAGAAGCAGCCACTTGGTTGCAGAATCTGCTAAAAATGTTGCAGACTTTGTTCCACCTGACGTGGGAATTGCCCTTGCTTCCCAGTAGTCCTATGGCCACGGCAGCTCCGTTGCCAGAGAAGAGCAGAGCCACCATCAACAGGTCAAGGACGCTGATTACGGGTCCCCAACCTTTCTTGCTTCCTAAGGAAAGCACTATCGAAATTGCTGAATACGAACATGCTATTGCATTTGCCACTACAAAGTACCTAAGCATAAAATAAAATAAAAATAAAAAGTTAGGAGAGAGAGTTGTGATTTATATTAAAGGAACATACAATTCTAAACAGTTTTTTGGGTTTTGATTACAATAATGATGTCTGTCTCAATGTAATGCAATTTCCTAGGTACAGACCATAGTGGAATATTTATGAGCGCAGGAAGTATTTATTAGTAATTGTTTTCCTTTGGTTAATTCTACTGTGTATGTTATTTTAACCAATCACAGACATAAGAATGTAACATACTTTTGCCTATAATTGCAGGTAGGCTGGTCCGTGGATGTTCAAGATCAATTACGTACGTTTGTACAACGAAGAATATGGATCTTGAGCTGCTAGACCAACAAACAACATCTTTGAATGCTTGCAAGACAAACATGGGTAGCGGTTGATGTAGGGCAAGAGGTTAAATTTTGTGAAAGGGACTCGTTTCTTTTTTTCTTTTCTTGTATGCGATTATAGCTTGTGGGATTTATCTCCTACTTCTACTATCCTAGGTGTCTGTCATATGAGGATACCGAATTCAATGTCCGCAAGAAACTGTGGCTGACATGCACTTTTCATTATTTATGAAGCAATTATGTCATTCGGTTGGTCGTTAGCTGTTAAGAGCAATATGGACTTTTCTATTGTTTGTGGGAAAAATAGAATCAGTCTTGAATTTTAACATAGTTGACTTGTTCCGCCAAAATAAGCATTACTGCCCACCTTAAATCACTATAATAGAAAAGCAAGCTATACTTATTTTCGAACTAAAATTAGTAAAACCTAGTATATAAAAATGACCCCGAAAAATACAACACCGAACTAGACTTTTTTACTGCTTGACCATACATGCTCACTTCTTTCATGGCAATTTTCTTTACAGATAAAGCCATAATTGAACTCGGGTTCCACAGCTTAGTACATATTAATAATACCTTGAAAAATAGAGATATAACATTACATCAACCAAGCATTTTCATTTAACTTAGTTTCCTTGGAAAGCATGTCAATTGACACCCTTCTGTTGAATCTAAGATTTGGTAAGGATATGACGTACAATGTTTGGTTTTCAGAAAACAAAGGTGAGATGCACTAAGATGGTAGATAATAAGAGAAGATGCATATATAGAATGAAAAGAAAACTTACACAAAGGCAGACAAGTAATGCCATTTAGCAACAACAGGCAAATTTACAGCTGGTAGAGTATCCACAATCTTAATTGAGATAACCTTTGTCTGCTTATCAACCCCAAGAACTATAGTAGCTGCCAATGTTAGTGCAAAGGCCAAAACTCTTAGCAGCAACTCAGCTCTACTCCTATAGCCTCTTGTGATTGCTAATCCACTCTCTATCCCATCTACAGAATCCTTGTTATTGGTCTCCATAGAAGAACAAGCTCAAGAAATCTACAGAAAACCCTTCAGCAATGGTAGAGAGAAAATATTGCAAATATGAAGAGATTAGAGAACAGGAGAGAGCTTTAAATAGGAGAGAAAAGGGTGCTGCTCGGTGAAGTAGAAAACGTGAAAGGACTAAAAGGAGTTTGCCATGTTACTTGTTAGGAGGAGAACTGTACAGAGGGGTCATAAATCCGTGCAAAACGACATTTAATGCTAAGGAAGTGGGCAAGTGTGAACGACATCGACCAAAAATGATTTGCCTAATTGTATAACCACATATATAATGTCTTTAACTTCACTGTATATGCACCAAGAGCCTGTCAATCCTTATGACAAGAATAGACATGAAAAACCATCTCTCACGGCCACGTTTCTATCTCACGGCCACGTTTCTATTTGATCAAAATTTTGTGCCATCTTTTACCTGTACGTCAATTTTCTATCATAAGTGGTAGCAGAAAACATTAACTTCAAAATTTCTCACATGCCTTTAATAGTAAATCTGAAATATCTTGTTGGTTTTGAAAACCCTTTACTTCAAAAGCTTAAAGCATAATTGATGAGTAGAGATCAAATCTTCTTTTTTTACACGATGTTTCTGTCATGTTTTACTAGTAAGGCTATGAATACTCCAAATTCTTACCTCTTCATATGGATAAGTCAAACTGAAAATCTTATTACGACGAAAAAAGGGTCATTGTTGAATTAGCCTGGCTTCTCTGTGCTCAAAGGCATTAATTATGGTGTTATGTAATAGGAATAAGTCAAATGTGACTTAGTCTAAGCAGTTACGATAGTTACGATAGTCCTTGATCTTAGGTATTTCTAGCAAATTAGTTTGTTTCATCCATCACTTGTATTTTTTGTATATATATGTTTATCCTGTAAGTTACGCAACATACAAATTATCAATATACTGATTCTTATCATGGTATCAGAGTTGGAGCGTAACAGCAAATGAACCATTTTTTCGTGCACCGAGTCTGCAACCTTTGAGTCTTCTAGTGCTTAGTTGGTATCAAACATTTTTTTACCAATCCAGATGGCTCGTGACAGTGCTTCTTCTACAACAACACACATTCCAGATATAACACTGCCACTGAATCACGCATTAATCGGGCCAGGTGCGCATCTTGTGCAAGCTCCAGGCACACCTCAAACTCCCTCTGCTGTAACCAATCAAGGACAGTGGATCCTTCACTTAGGAGCCACTCATCATGTGACAACGATCTTCAGAACCTGTCTATTCACTCCCTATATGGAGGTGATGATTGTTTGCAAGTCGGCAATGGATATGAACTTCCAACTGAGAACACTGGTAGTTTCTCTCTAGCAACTAAATCTAAGTCAATTATTTTTGACAACATTTTACATGTGCCTCACATCAACAAAAATTTAATTTCCGCTAAATAATTGTGCACGAAGAACAACATCTCAATTGAATTTTTTCCCAACTATTTTCAGGTGAAGGATCTCTGGACGTGGGCAGTGCTTCTCACGGGGTCATGCACAATGATCTTTATGACCTCTGCTTTCCGTTGATCAAACCAACTGTTTTTTATGCCAGAGTTCCTAGTTCACTAGTTCTACATTATATCTTAGGTCATCCTTCAAATAAAGTATTTACTTACTTACAATCACGTCATAAGTTAGCTTCCGATTCAGTAGCATTTGTACATCTTGTCAGTGTGCCAAAAGCCACCATCTACCGTCATGTTTTTGGTCCTTTGCGACTCAAACCACTGTCAACCTTATCAATCGCTTACCCACTCCCACCTTAAAAATAAAAACTCCTTTCGAAACTCGTTTTCGTCAAACACCAAATTATAAGTCTCTATACTCTTTCAGGTGTTTATGCTTTCTGTGGTTGCATCCTTGTACATCCAATAAACTTCAATCCAGATAAATATCATGTATCTTTGTAGGATACTCCCCCACTCAGTTCACATACCTATGTCTTGATCTGAAATAGACAAAATTTACGTCTCCAAACATGTTGCATTTGTTGAATATCAATTTCTTTATAAGTCATTAAGTTCGTCTCCCACTGTGTCTCCTCCCTTATATAGTCAAACCCTGGTTCAACCTATTTCTCATCAACTCATACCTATAGATCATGTGGCATCTCCTGTGATCTCTACACCAACCGCACTTGCTAACACCTCTCCTCTATTACCTTACTCACAATCCCAAATAGTATCTAATGGTGATCTACCACCTCCCTCGACTGATCCACCACCACAACCTGACCCCCCACAACTCACTCTTCCCATGGTTACCCGAGCCAAAAAATAATATTTTCAAACCTAAAACTTTCATTGTCACTAAACATCCTTTACTGGTCATTGATGAACCCCACACTATCACTCAAGCCCTAAAAATACCTCATTGACGCACATCGACCTTTTCGAAATATGATGCTTTAATGTGAAATGGCACTTGGTCACTTGTTCCAACTACAGAAGCCACAAATGTAATTGGTTGTATGTGGATTTTTTGTACGAAGAGAAATCCTGATGGATTGATCTCTCGTTACAAATCTCGTCTCGTAGCAAAGGGTTACAGTCAGTGTCATAGGGTTGACTACAAAGACACCTTTTCTCCAGTTGCAAAACATCAAACGATCAAAGTACTATTATCTCTGGCACTGGTAAATTCTTGGGCATTACATCAGATGGATGTTAATAATGCCTTCTTGCAGGGACATCTTACCGAAACAGTGTACATGCAACAATTGCCGGGTTTTATTCTTCTAGATTATCCAAACTATGTTTGAAAGCTTCATAAGGCTATTTATGGTTTGAAATAAGCTCCTCGGGCATGGTATCAGGAGTTACATACATTTCTCCTTTAGTATGGTTTTGTGAGTTGCCACTGGGATTCCTCGCTCTTCATATATTGTTACAAAGATGTGGTCATGTATTTTCTGGTTTACGTAGATGATCTTTTACTAACTAGGAACTCGCCCAAGGCCCTTTAATTCTTTATTGCAGATATTTCCAAAGCCTTCTCACTAAAAAACATAGGTACTCCTTATTTTTTGGGTGTTGAACTCATACCAAATGCTGATGGTTTATTCTTGTCACAGCAACGATACATCCATGACTTACTTATTAAGTTTAACATGGCTTAATGCAATTCTTGTTCAACTTCAGTTTCTTCGTCTGTTGTATTGAAACTTGATGATGGCTTTACCGCTGCTAATGGAATGTTATATTGTAGTATTTTAGGTGCACTATAGTATGTCACACTCACGAGACGAGGCTTGAGTTTTGCAATTAATAAACTGTCGTAGTTCATGCATAAGCCCACCACACTTCACTTTCAGCAGCTCAAACACACACTTCGATACCTAAAACACACTTATGACTTTGGACTTCAACTCTATTGTCTGAAACACTTTTAACTACAGACCTTTAGTGATGCAGACTGGGGAGGTGATGCTGACACCAAGACTTTCACATCTGCTTATGTTATCTATTTTGGTGGAAATCCTATCTCGTGGAGCTTGCAACGTCAACGCACTATTACTCGCTCCTCTACAGAAGCGAAATACCAAGCTGTTGCTAATATTACTGCTGAAGTAATGTGGCTTCGTAATCTTAGGTTGGAATTACACGTTTAACTTCCTGACAAGCCACGAATTTACTGTGATAACCTAGGTGCCACATATATGTGTTCCAATCCAGTTTTTCATTCTTGTATGAAGCATCTAGCCTTGGACTATCATTTTGTCAAGGAACAGATACAACAACAAGCTTTGCATGTTTCTCACATTTCAACTTCGGATCAAATTGCCGATGCCTTAACCAAGCCACTGTCACATCACAAGTTTGAGGTTTTTTGCACCAAGATGAATATTGTTTCTCGCGAGTTCATCTTGTGGGGGCGTAATAAGAATAAGTCAAATGTGACTTAGTCCAAGTAGTTATGATAGTCTTTGTTCTTCGGTATTTCTAGCAGATTAGTTTGTTTCATCTATCACCTGTATTTTGTGTATATATATATATGATTATCCTGTAAGTTACGTAACATAAAAATTATCAATATGTTGATTCTTATCATTATTAGAGTCATATGTGGCTTGTTGAGGTGTTGTTTGAACTTGTAAATCAAGCCAAGAACATATTCTACAGAGAGTGATCTCATCTCATTTAAAGAGGGGAAAAAAGGATACAATTAACCAAGAAACATGGAAAGTAAGATTATTTGCTAGTGATGATGTTTTTATTTTTTGTATCAAAGTAAAAACAAAAAACAAGAGTGGCCTTCAAAGTTAGAAATGCATGAAAAAATTGTTCGAATTTTTTTTCTAGGAATGTGTGCATATCCCAGTGACTGCACAGAGAAGAGGGAATGCTATCTTTGGTCAGTTCACACTTGACTACTAATTAGTCAACATCCAAACAGTATGGGTGTTCAGCCATTGTATGATTCTTGTCCAAGTCACTGTCGTAATTTTTTAACAAGCATATGAAATTGGATAGAATTTGGAAGTGAAAAAATTGTAATGTAAATGAATTAGGAAAGCTCTTTCATCTTACTCATTTTAAGAGTCTTTGCTCTAAAAGTATGTTAGTTTATGAGAATAAAGAGAATTTGATTACTTGCACAGCCCTGATATTTGCAAAATAGTTTAGTCAACAAAGCAAATTCTGTTAGTTGATGTTCTTTTAATCAATCAATTGGATGCAAATTAATATATGATATTATTTTAATTAATAAAAGGCCAATTTATCTTTATATGTTTTATGATTTAACACTAAAGGTAAAATAATTATTGTGTAATTGAAATTATGATGAGATGATAATTATAAAATTTAATTTACACTTATGTATTATTCCTAAATGTTCCTAATTCTAGTTTCATCAAGACGGGATATTATTGAAACGATAAAATTAGCACACATTATATTTCTTTCTTATGAAGAAAGTAACTGATCTCATAAATTAAAGTATAAAAATACATAAACTAATGTGTTGGTGATTATAAGATAATAAGTCACAAAATTGACCCGATGAGAATTCTGAATGGAATTTTACTTATGTATCTGTGAATTATCTCATAATGATAGTTGTATAATTGATTCTCAGATTTGTGATTATGAAGGTATCTCGTATGCAAATTATTGTATTTTGATAATACTTATGAATCGTCCTAGGAAATTCAGTCGATAGTAATTGAATATAGTATTAACCATATAGAGATACTTGAGTAAATTAAAATAGAATTCGTCACTCTAAAATAGTTATTGATTAGTAATGATTTATAGAATTCTCTGACCATAGTGAATTGATATTTGTAAAGGTATTTTCAAATTTCAATTATAAATCAATCACTAATTAGCAAGAACAAATATAATTGGACCAAAAAGAGTAGACACTATATCCATGAGTAGACACTGTATCCATACTCTATCCAATTAGAATATTGAATGATGAAAGGATTAAATTATATCTCATAGTCATGTATAGACAAGTTAAGTAAATCACTTTGATATTCTTGATATTTAGGTAATCATGACTTATTGCTAGATGTCAATCATGATTTAAGATTATAAATTGTTTAATTGGAGAATTAAAGATAAATTGAAAGTAGTTTTAATTTTTATAATTCTAATTGTGAATTAGAATTGTAATTTATAATCATTGTCAATTTATTAGGAACCTAATAAGTCACACATCAAAGAGCAATTTATGAAAGAAAATTCAATTTAATTCAGTTGGACTTAATTATAAAGTTTGAGAAACTTTGGGGATCAAATATGAGATATTTGATGTTATTAAAATTAAATTAATTAGAATTGTAATTATAATTTAATTTTAATTATAATTAAAGTAATTTAATTTTAATTAAAGACCCTTATGATTTTTCTATTTAAATAAGGGAAAAATATTTAGAAGTTAGCACTTTTGTCTTCTTCCTCTCAACTTAGTCTTGAGGATTGCTCCATGGATATCATTAGAGGCTGGACAATTGAGCAGCTCATGATTGATTAATCAAAAAGGTTTCAGGGGTTTTTTAATAGGAAGACGAACAAGGTAAAATTTCTAATTCGTTTTGTGTTTTATTCAAGTTTATTCAATTATCGGGATCCACTCGAAATCTGAAAAATTATTTGTTTTTCCGTAGCGTTCGTGATTAGATTACAGTCGGATTCCAACAGTTATATCAGAGCCTACGGTTAATTGCTTAACTTGGATTAGCTACTTAATTGTTATTGATTTTGATAGAAATTAATGTGTTATGCTTCTGGTTTTGTCTTTCTCTAAAGCTAATATTTTGTTTGTTTATGAAATGTGTATATGCATGTTCAATAATGTTTTGGTAACTCTATTCGAATGTATGTATCTGGAAATTGTTTCTCTACTCTTGCATTTTGAGTATTGAAAAATCTAAAACCAAAATACAATGCATATGTGCTTACATTTACTGTCTGTGTAGTTCATAGGATATATTGCATTTGATGCCCACATATTTGTTTCTGGAAATTGTTTCCACAACTATTTTAATTTGCTCCTGGAATATTGATGAATGCTCACATATGATGTGTTTTGCGTATGTGTATATTATGGTTTCTAAAAATTATTTCTGCATTTACGTACTACCTGGGTTTATGCACGGTTGCATATGGAATTTTTTTGTTCTGTGCTTTATGTTTTTGGAATGCCCACGTATGGATTCTAAAACAAATTGATTTGCGTATACCTTACTTTATTTCTATCTTTGCATGTTTTCCCTCGTGATTGTTTTTCCTCTGCTATCGATTTACTACCTTGTGGACTACAAGAATCAGTACGTAACGCCCATTACGCATCGCTTGCGACTCCATAGACGGGCATTGTTCAATGCCACTGGATGGCATCAGACGATGCCAGGTGACACACGTGATGCCAAGCATCGGAGGTGGGGAGGCAGCGGTGAGGAGAAAAATGGAGAAGTAGTTGGAGAATTGTCGATTGGACTCACGATGATTATAAACTCAGCAATTGGAGCAACGTGGGTTGAAGTAGTTGGAGGAACATGGAAGCATTGGTTGGAGAACAAGGAAGCGTGGGAGGCAGTTCTCTAAAACGCGGGAGATGTTTCTGGAGAAGACGATTGGCACGTGTGAATCATACACCAACCGTCTCAAGGGCTCTTCTGTAGTAGACGTGACTAGGGCGTGGCGTGTAATTTTTGTTGATTGCAGGAGCGTGCATTGCACACGCTCGTACAAATGCTTCTGCCGACTATCTGGGGTCAAGCACTACACGCGCGCAACGATCTTCAGTCCTTGTTTTATTTGTTTTTAATGTTTTAAACACCTTAAATTTCCAATTTAATTAATTTAATAGAGATTACATTAATTTATACTCCTAATAAGATTGAAAAGTGTTTTACTAAAATTTGAAATTTGTTTTCAAAGGGATTTTTTATTAGGAAATGTTTTAGAATTTAATTTAATTTTTTAAGAGTTGAATTATTAAATTAAAATTGTTATCAAATCAATAATTAGAATTCAAGCAAAAGTTTTAAATAATTTCTTTCATGATTAGATTGTGTTTTAAATTATAAAGATAATGAGATTATATTATTTTGATGAGGTTGGAAATTTTTTGAAAATTTAAATCCCTCAATAAAATATTAAGTATACATTAGGAATGTAATAGTTGTCTTTCGTTGTTTGAGAATAAAACTAGAATTTTATTTATTGCTTGACTTATTGAGTAAACTCAAGGTCACTTTAACCCTGATATGTTTTACCTTAAATTAATAAGTTCTACTTAACTAAATTTGTATGATTTGGATGAGTAAACTCATGATCATAAAGATTTAGAGAAAGGGTTAGGAATAATATACGTCATATATTTTAGCAAAATTTATCACCTAACATTTCTAGGCGTCATATGAAATGTGATTAAAAAGTAGTTTTCTACTTAATTTAATTTTAGTTGATTTGTTGAACAAACTTAAGATTAATTAATTTTAAATAGGATCCTAGCTCACTATAAATTATTTGATAATTTTTTAATATAATAATGATAGCTATTATTTTAAATAAAATAGTGGAACTAATCAAATAATTTTAAAGTCCTTATTTTATTTGATTTTGGATATAAACTTATGTATACTCCTTTTATGATTTTCAGTTATTGAATTTGAAGATGAGCACCAATCTAACATTAAGGAGCATCATGGATGCTAACAAGCTGACTGGAGCCACCTTTTCAGATTTGTTACATAACTTAAGAATAGCTTTTAGGTAAGAAAAGAAGTTATATGTTCTTGATACTCCTGCTTTATCAGAACCTTGTTCAGATGCAACTAATGAAGATTGGGATAAATATCAAAGCTATGTTGATGACGTTGAACAAGTTACATGTGTGATGTTAGCTAGCATATCTCCTGAGCTTTAGAGGCAGCATAAGAACATGGATGCATCTACTATGATATTGCATCTTAAGGAGTTACTTGGTGCATAAAGGAGGGTGGAGAGATATTAAATCTCCAAGGCAATGTTTCAATACAAGATGACACAAGGATATTCAGGTATCTGCATATGCTGAAGACGATTAGGTGTATTAAAAAATTGGCCCAATTAGGTTTTGTCATAGAACACAAGTTAAGCGTTGATCTAGTGACGCAGTCTTTAAGTTTGAGCTTTTCACTATTCATTATGAACTTTAACATGAACCAGAAGGATATGACATTGCTTGAACTGTTGAACATGCTCAAGACTGTGGAGGGTGCCTTAAGGGAACCCATTTTTGTACCTGTTGTCGGTTCTTTTAAAAGTAACAAAAAAGGCTATAAGAAGAATAAAAACAAGAAACATAAGGCTTCTACTAATGTAGTAAAGGCCAAAGGAGGTGTCAACAAGAAGAGCAATGACAAGGGAACATGTTTTCATTGCGTAGTCAACAGACATTGGAAAAGGAATTGTCCATCTTATCTTGCTAGCTTGAAAGATAAGAAGATTAAGGAAGATGTCTCTTCAAGTATGTTTATGATTGAGATCAATCTTTCTACTTCTGTTCGACATTCTTGGGTATTAGATACTAGTTGTGGTTCTTACATATGTAATATCATGCAGATGTTAACGAGGAGTAGATCATTGAAGAAAGGTGAAGTGGACCTATGAGTTGGCAATGGAGCAAGAGTTAACACATTAGTTGTAAGAGCTTGTAGTTTAACTTTGCCTTCTCTCTCTGTCTTAGAACGTAATAATTGTTATTATGTTCCTGTTATTATAAGAAACATCATTTCTATTTCTTATTTGGATTTGAATGGATTTGTCTTTGTAATTAAGGATAGCGGTTGTTCTTTTTATAAAGATGATGTTTATTACGGATCCGAATTACTTACAAATGGTTTGTATGAATTAGATTTTGAAAGGCCAATTCTTAATATAAATAGTAAGAAAAGAAAATTAAGCAACCAAACTTCATCTTATTTATGGCATTATAGGTTAGATCATATCAGTGAAACTAAAATCACAAAATTACATAAAGAAGGATATTTGGATCTTTTTGATTATGACTCATATAAAACTTATGAATCTTGTTTTTTGGGAAAGATGACCAAACTACCCTTTAAGGGAAAGGGACAACGTGTTAGTGAGTTACTAGAATTAATATATTAAGATGTATGTGGGCCTATGTCTGTAAATGCTACAGGTGGATTCTTATATTTTATTACCTTCATAGATGACCATTCTAGATATGGTTATGAGTACTTGATGAATCAAAAGTTTGAATCATTTGAAAAGTTCAAAGAATTTATACTAGAGGTTGAGAAACAAACTAGAAAAAGTATTAAGACACTTAAATCAGATCGAGGTAGTGAATACTTAGACCACGAGTTTCTTGGCTACTTAAAAGAAAACAGGATTCTCTCACAATGGTCTCCTCCTGCAACACCATAACATAATGGAGTTTCTAAAAGGAGAAATCATACACTATTGTTAGATATGGTACATTCTATGGTGAGTCATGCAGTCCTTCTTATGTCCTTTTAGGGACACACATATATCTTCTAAATAAGTTTCATCTAAATCGGTTGATAAGACACCATATGAGATATGAACTAGTAGAAGACCTGGATTATCACGCTTAAGGATTAGGGGATGTGAAGCTTATATGAAGCGTGTTATATTTAATAAGCTTCAAGCTAAATCAAATAAATGCAAATTTGTAGGGTACTCAAAAGAAAGTTTCCATTATTAATTTTATCATCCTATTGAGTAAAAGGTGTTTGTCTCAAGACATGCTACATTCTTAAAAAGAGAATTTATTCTCAAAGAAAGTAATGGGAGTAAGGTTGAACTTAGAGAACTTTAAGATCTACAAACTCACATCGAAATGGAACAAGAACCTCAAGTAGATACATATGATGTACAATTGAGAGTTCAAGAGACATATAGTCCGCGACGAAATAGTAAAATACGTCGTCCTCCCATTAGACTAGATTTACATATTGAGCAGGGAAAGGATAACGCATCGCTCATACATGATGAGCCAACTACTTTTAAAGAAACAATGTCTGACATTGGTTCTTTAAAATGGTAAGAAGCTATGAGATTTGAAATGGAATCCATGTATACTAACCAAGTTTGGAATTTGGTTAACACACTTGCTAGTATTGTACCTATTGAATGTAAGTAGGTTTTAAGAAAAAAACTAACATGGATGGTAATGTACATACGTACAAAGCAAGGTTATTGGCTAAAGGTTACAAATTAAAATAAGGGGTTGATTTTGATTAAACCTTTTCACCAATAGCTATACTAAAATCCATCATAATCTTGTTAACTTTAGCAGCATATCATGATTATGAAATTTGGCAGATAGATATCAAAACAACATTTCTCAATAGGAATTTGCAAGAGGATGTGTATATGGCACAACCTAAAGGTTTTGAATCCAAGAGAATTCCTAATCAAATATGCAAGTTATAAAGGTCCATTTATGGACTTAAGCAAGTGTCACATAGTTGGAACATCTATTTTAATGAGACAATCAAAGATTTTGATTTTATCAAAAATATAAATTAACCATGTGTCTATAAGGTGGTTAGTGGGAGTGTGATCATTTTCTTAGTACTATATATGGATGCATATTGCTAATTGGAAACAACATAACTATGCTACAGTCTGTAAAGATCTAGTTATCTAGGAACTTCTCTATGAAGGATATGGGAGAAATAGCCTATATTATGGGAATAAAGATCTATAGAGATAGATAAAAAAAAGGTTGCTTGGATTGTCAATCCATGTACATAGATAAAGTGCTAATGAGGTTTAGCATGGAGGATTCTAAAATGGAATTACCCATGTTGCATGGGATTTCTCTCTCATAGAGTTTATGTCCAAAGACACAATCGGAGAGAGATAAAATGGATTATATTATGTATGCTTTGCTAATTAGATTAATCATGTATGTGATGTTATATACTACACCAGATGTCTCTTATGCTTTGAGCATAATGAGCAGGTTTCAAGCCAATCTAGGTGAAGGTCATTAGACGGTTGTGAAAAACAATTTAAAGTACTTGAGAAGAACTAAAGATGTTTTCTTGGTCTATAGAGGAGATGAACTGAGAGTTCAAGAATATTCGATGCTAGTTTTAAGTCAAATCTTGATAATAATAGACCACAGTCAGGGTACATCTTCATTCTAAATGGTGGTGCAGTAAGTTAGAAGATTTTCAAATAACCAACCATTGCAGATTTAACAACCAAAGTAGAGTACATTTCAGTGTCAAAGGCAACAAAGGAAACAGTTTGAATTAAGAAGTTCATCATTGAACTTGGAGTGGTTGCTAACATTGTTGAGCCTATAGTATTATATTATGACAACAACGATGCTATTACGTAAGCAAAGGAGCCCTAGTCTTATCAACGGTCTAAACATGTACTCAGGAAGTTTCACTCGATCAGGGAGATTATAGAGCGAAAAGACATCGATTTGGAGCGAGTTCCCACTAAAGAGAATCTAGCAGATCCTTTTACTAAGCCATTGTCTCAAAAGAGGCATAATCAATATATGGATAGATATGGTATTAGATTCATAGGGAATTGGTTTAATTGTAAATAGGAGATTGCTAGTTTATACCCTTGAAGCCAATCAATTGGAAGCAAATTAATGTATGACATTATTTTAATTAATAAAAGGCTTTATTTATCTTTATGTATTAATTTAATTAATTTTTTATGTTTTAACATTAAAGGTAAAATCTTTAGAATAATTACTGTATAGTTAAAATTATGATGAGATCATATTTATGAGATTCAATTTACACTAATGTATTATTCCTAAATGTTCCTAATTGTAGTTTCATCAAGACAGGATATTGTTAAAACGGTAAAACTAGAACACATTACGTTTCTTTCTTATAAAGAAAGTAATTCATCTTATAAATTAAAGTATGGAGATACTTAAACTAATATGTGGGTGATTATTAGAGAATAAGTCACTAAATTGACCCAATTATGAGAATTCTGAATGGAATACTACTTATGTGTCTGTGGATTATTTCATAATGATGGTTGTATAATTAATCCTCAGACTTGAGATTATCAAGATATCTCGTATGAGAATTACTATATTTTGATACTAGTTATGAATAGTCCTAGGATAATTCAGTCAGTAGTAACTAGATACAGTATGAACCATGTGGAGATAGGTGAGTAAATTAATATATGATTCGTCACTCTAAAATATTTAAAGAGAATATTCTACTGTTCTTGATTAGTAATGATTTATGGAATTCTTTGGCTAGAGTGAACTGATATTTGAAAAGGCATTTTTCAAATTTCAATTATAAATTTAACCACTAATTAGAAAGAATGAACATAATTGGACTAAAAAGAGTAGACATTATATCCATACTCTGTCCAATTAGAATATTGAATGACAAAAGAATGAAATTATACATAACATCCATACATGGACATGTTAAGTTAATCATTTTGATAGTCCTGATATTTGGGTAATCATGACATATTGCTAGACATCAATCATGATTTATGATTATGAATTGTTTAATTGGAGAATTAAAGATAAATTAAAAGGAATTTTAATTTATCTAATTCTAATTGTGAATCAGAATTGTAATTTATAATCATTGTCAATTTATTAGGAACCTAATATATTGGACCCCAAAATTTTTCTTAGAAGATTTGAAGTAGTAAATGAGAAGCGTGGATAGATTCAGATTTTTCTTTGGTATTGAAAGGGGAAGAATTAGGGTGAAAGTGAAGTTGAATTGTGTAGTAAGTTGATAAAGAATATGTATATATGTGTATGTTCTGT
>JANSVA010000217.1:23961271-23979133 GCA_025504915.1 Erythroxylum reticulatum
TTTGCCTGTGATTTCTCCAAAATTATGATGTTGGTGTTTGGCTATTGTGGGCACGCCACCCTTATGGGTCGACAGGCTTTGTTTTGTCTTTGAATGTTTGGGTTCCGAAAATAGGATCCAACATAATGGGTCATAGATCAAAAAGCAATTTATGAAAAAAAATCAATTTAATTAAGTTGGACTTAATTATAAAGTTTAAGAAACTTTGGGGATCAAATATGAGATATTTGATATTATTAAAATTAAATTAATTAGAATTAGATTTTGATTTTAATTGTAATTAAAATAATTTAATTTAATTAAAGACCCTAATGAATTTTCTATTTAAATAAGGGAAGAACATTTAGAAGCTAGCACTTTTGTCTTCTTCCTCTCAAATTAGTCTTGAGAATTGCTTTGTGTCTGCCATGAGAGGCTGAAAAATTGAACAACTCGTGATTGATTAATTGAAAAAGTTTCAAAGGTTTTGAATAGGAAGACTAATAAGGTGCAATTTCTAATTCTTTGTGTATTTTATTCAAGTTTATTCAATTATCAGGATCTGTAAAGTTGTTTGTTTTTTTGCTGCGTCTATGATTCGATCACGGTTGAACTCTAACAAATTCATGATGATAAGTCAAATTTATAGATAGATAGATAAACAGACATGAAATGTAGCATTATAAGATGCCTTGAATTATTTGTGGATGCATAGATAATAACACATAGGTTGTGGAATTGAAAAGATGTCATTTTAGTATAATTATTAATTCTCAATTTTCTATATTTTCTCACAAATACCATTTCAATTATTGTTTAAATTATTGAAATTTTTAATAGGCTAAAAGGGACACTCATTTTGCATATATTGTAAATTAGTAAACTTTAAACAAGTATATAGAATTTGAATATCTTTTAAAATATAGATATGTAATTTCATAATCATAAAGATTAGGAGTTAACAATCATTATTCTCAAATTCGTACTACTTTGGTTTTTTTTATGTAATTTGGAATCAATTTTTTTTTGTTTTTACCTGTTACTATCCAAGTGATGGGTAATCAAAAACACCATTAAATGCCATTGTTCAGAAGAGTTATAGCTCACATAAAACAAACCCAATGGATAGTAATGTAATTAGACACCTATAATTAAGTTTGGTGGGTTCAAATACTTAATTCAATGATATGTTTAGATTTTCAATTATGACATCAACAATTAAACATAATGAATTTTTTGTTGTAAAAAGCTACTAAACATAGATGGATTAGAAATAAATTAATGTCTAGATTTTGAGTCGATATATTTTTTTATCAAAGAAGATTTTTTTTCTAAGTAATTGATTTGAATTAGAAAAGGCTCAAAATATAAGAGCAAGTCTAAGCATTAGCAAAATAAATAGCTCAATAGTAAGCTTACAATAAACATCTTAACAAGAGAACTACAATAAGCTACTACATACTAGTGAAAGTGTAATATCAGCTTCAGTACAGTAGGCATGCATTTCACTCGATCATAAGTTCCATGCACTCTTTACTTGAGGAGATAGTCCAAAGGTAAGGCCATGAACTACAACAATTAGATTGATCTTCAATATCACTCTTCTAGTGAACTCCTCAATATTAGTTAATTTGTTAGTAGATATTTTAGAATTTGTTTCACATTAGATTTCATACACCATAGTTTCTATAGTATATTTGAAAGGATGTAACTTCCTCTCATGTTACCTTATAAGGTACTAGCCGATACTCTGATATCATCTCATGTGTTGTATAGGCATAAAATCCCAAAAGAGGACTAGATTAAGATCCATAACCTCTCAATGAACATATAATGAAGAACAAGTGGTTCAGGTCCTCTTAGGGGTGGGAGCAAAGCTAAAAAGATTTGTCAGTAACTAGAAATTTGAGGGAACATAATATACTAAGCTTCCTTGTGGTGGCCATCTATAGAACGAATTCATAAGAAAGTGTTAGAGTAGGATCCTAAATCAGCTTAAACTAATGGACCGATTGTAGTGACTCTCTAATAAGCACCTTATAAGATCAAGTTATAAATGCCCCTTTCCTTCTAGGTAACCAGAGAACTATGTCATACATAGTTGAATCTAGTGGATATGACAACAAATTGGCTAGAATTTTAGTTCTAACTGAATTTGGAGGCCATATCTAGTTATTTTTATCCACAAATGCTTGAACTTTAGTACTTTTAGGGATAATAGATTTCAGGTGCTGAAACTATTTGCAATTGTGTAAGGGACCTATGTCTAACCAATGATCAAACCAAAAGAAGGTATCCCTCCCATTTCCTATTCTATGTTTGGTAGAGGGCTGGAGACTTTACCTAAGCTTTAACAATTCTCCCAGTGTCTAGGATAGGTTGGATTTGGGTTAAGCTTTTTAGATACTTCCACCTTTGAGGAAGTAATGGTTAAGCATTTCACCCATAAACTTTCTTTATCAGTGCAAATTTTCCAGAACTTTTTAGGTAATAGTGCCTTACTGGTTAGTTTAACAAAGTTGATTCCTAAACCTCCATGTTTGTTATGTCAGTAGGCATTAGACCACCTGACTTTAAGACTCTTTTTAGATCCTCTAGGTCCATTCTAGAGGAAGTTGCATAGTTATTTATCAATAACCTTTGAACCTTTTTAGGTAGTGCTAAGTGGGAACACCAGTAATTTTAAAGATTAGTAAGGATAGTTATTAGTTGAACTCTACCTACGTATAAGAGAGCTCTAAGGGTTTAGTTATTTAGTTTCCAATGGATTGCATCCAGTAGAGGGGCACAATCATGCTTGGTAAGTTTCCTAGAAAATATATGAACACCTAGATACTTGATTGGAAGATGCCCTATAAAGATGCTAGAAAAATTAGCACAGTTTTTTATCTCCTATTTAACCCCTACTAATAGAAGTATAGTGCTTTTGTTAAGATTGAATCCCAAACCAGACATTGATTTAAATGAGTCTAGGGAGCTAAGTAAGATCTTAATGGATTACAAAGTAACTCTATAAAGAAGAATTAAATTATCTAAGGAGATGTTGACAAAGCCAAACTTGCCACACTTGTAATGATTTCTAAATTTAGTTTCTATTTTCATGTTAAACCTTATCAATTTGGAAAGCATTGATTATAATGCCATATGAGACTATTGTGATATATTGTACAGTTTAGTGAACAAATTTACTGGATATACAAGTGCATGCATAATGTTCAAGATAAAAACCCTAATTTAATGAGTTGAAGGCCTTATTGAAATCCACATTAATATCATATTTTTTTACTAGAAGCCTTTCTATTATAGTTCTTAAGAAGCTCTTAAACCAATAATATATCATCACCTATCAATCTTCCTTATATGAACGCTCCTTAAATAAAATCAATAATTTGAGTAATGATGATTTTCATCCCGTTTTCCAGCATATCTCTAATTGATATAGGACGATGTACCTTAAGAATCGAGTATATAAATGTCTTGTTTATTTTTTTGACATTCTTCCTTTGTCCAAAAATTCACTTACTGCTTCAGTTACTACTTTCTCAGTATAATTCCGTCTCTTATGGAAGAAAAATGCTTTCAAACCATCTAAAAGATATTCATATGTTTTATACCTTTTAAAAGATAATTTTTATAATAGGTAATCAACTTCAGATTATATAAAATTGAAGGATTATTTTTAATTTTTAAAAAAATCTTAAATTTTATCTAATATTTACTTATATCAATATGATACCGTAATAGTACTAAAAAAATATGATCTCCAGTGGTATTCACAACTTTGACATATACATTAATGTCTATCATAAGCTAGTGATTTAAACTTGCTTGAAAATAATTTTTTTATAAACTATATTTTGGATCTTTATTTGTATTAGAATTTAATTTGAGCCTTAATATTTTATAAGATTTAGAAAAGGCTTCAATAGTATAAAAATTATTCAACCTAAACTTCTAACTAACAAAAGTATCGACTAAAACTTCTACGTCACTTTTTAAAAAATAATTTAAACCCATCATTAGTGTCATGTAATCCAGTCAAAAATTGTGGTTGCTTCACTTTGTCATCAATAATGAGAAAGGTTCTTCGCTCATTATAAAGATTCTCTATATACTGCTTAACAGCAGCAACTTTCTATTTGATCATACTAGATATAGTTTCATCATCCATATCATGCTTAGAGCAGGTCTATTTATCTTCTTGAAATGACTCACTGCTCTCAATAGATGCCTTTTACTTGTATCTTGGTTGAAACTTCAAAAGCACACTCTTAGCAGAATCCATTTTCACATATAACTTTTCAAAACCAATTAAAACCTCCATTTTTCCTTCTCCTGCTCTATACACTAGAAACCACAAATCACGTAAGTTAAAAAAAGAAATTGCATAAATGAACAAAGTTAAAGATTCTTGCACTGATTCATACCCTTACTTTATTTACATTAGTTCTTAAACTACACAGAAATTAATAAGAGATTTATAAAACAAAAAAGAATTGAAGACCTCAGAACCTGATTCACAAACCTAAACCATCAAAAACAATAAGACACAGAAATTGAATAAAGAAACTATAAATTCACGCTCATATTATAGGAAATTGATCAAAAAACTGACAAAGAAAAATAAAGAAATCATATTACGGGAGATTTATGTTGAGAACAACTAGAAAAAATTAAAAAAAAAAGTGTTAATACATATATGAGTTGGAGTAAGAGAATAAGGTAATAATAATACTAATGTGTGTGTGTGAGAGGGAGAGAGGGAGAGTTAACGATTTGTGAAGAAAAGCTCTATGAAGATTATAAATTAAAAATAAGCTTCAACCTTGAACCACATGACATCACCAAACCTTATGTTGGTACAAGTTAAAAGTTTCGAGAATAGGCACCCGGTAGTTTAAGTTGATTAAAACCTCTCCATCTATTTGAGTTGAATGAATCGTATGTCGATGTCCCTCTTTAGCTGCTCAAGAGTAGTTAGGCTGTACATTGATTGTTGTATACCTTCTCAAAATAATACCACATTTGACAATACAATATACTCATAATTAGAATACATTCGTACTTTATGATCAAACTTTAGTAGGTTAGTTTAAATAGGTCCAAATTTTATACCTTGCTTTTTATCTCGCAACTACGCTGAGTTGTTCTATCAGTGACAACATTATCCCCGACCTACAGTTTAAAGTTTCAAATCAAATTTTTACATAATCCTCATATTTATTTTGACATGCTTACTAATTATCTTTCATTTCGCCTTTATGATGCTCTCTCTTTCTTGCGGAGGAGATAGTTATCTAATAACTTTTTTCTTTTTTTTGTAGACTCTAAGAATAAAAGAATAAATGTCAACCACATTGAGCTAATTGCCAAAACCAAATATAACAAATACCATGAAAACTAAAACATATATGTGAATAAATCTCCAACAGACGAGGCTATAAGGTTAAGATTTTAATCTATTCTTGGAAAAGTTGTTGAATCAAAGATACAACCTTGAGTTCTTCACTTCTATATTATTCGTACAGTTACTACCTTCTTGTCTAGAGTTCTAATATGTAACGAATTAGAAATGATTATACAAATGTGCTTCTTTGTAAAAGATGAAGAAGAGATTGAAATGGGTGCGACAAATCAGAACTTGAGCTGGAGTTAGATTCATACTTCTCAAAAAAAGTGGGTGCGACAAATCAAAACTTGAACCGGAGTCAGATTCATACTTCTCAAAAAAGCTCAGTTGTTAGTAAATTGCTCTTTTATTCATTACAATATTAAATTAATAACTTTTCTTTGAATATTTTTATTATTTAAAAAATTCTTATGTGGATAGTGATGATTCCTATAATAACTATGAATAATTGAGTCTTTTCTAAAGAAGTATAAATATTTTTTGACGTCTGAGTTAAAATTTAAAATTCTTCTTTGACTAAATTTGCCTCTTGCCTTTTTCCCAATGAAAAGATCGGTCAAGATCATGACCGTAGCACATGGATGGATGCAGCTTCTAATTACTGCCATGATTATCTCAATGCACAAAATCTGAAATTCGGGCTTGAAAAGTAGACAGGAAATGAGTCAAATTAAGGGGACAGGACTTCCCCAGTGGGGCAAGACGGCAAGTATTAATTCCTATACTCGGCAGCTTCTTTTAAAACTTAGTCCAGTATATTAACTTTTGTCATAAAATGAAGTAAAATCGCTAATGCAATAAAAGGTTGTAATCGTTATGGGTTGAATTGAGTTTTTCAGGTTCGGTTCGTCAATACACGTACAAAGATTAAGGGTCAAATCTATAAGATGTTAATCAGAAATGATTATCCCAAATTCAAGAGCATTGATCTCCTAAACTTCGATCAAGTTTTTATTTTTTTTTTACCAACTTGTGAACATGAAAAATGCTGACAACTTGCCATAACCTGAATTAATCCATTCGATTATTGGTTAAAGAGGTGTCAAATCCTTGCAATGAAACGCAAATCAGAATAATGTGCAGCACTGACAGTTTTCTAAGTTGCTGCTATAGCCATAATCAAACAATATGTTCAACAAGAAGTTTATATCATTATAGCCCACTAAGGATATCTACCACCCCATCTTCCAAGGCACCAACTCCAAATCACGCCACACTTTAACAAGCTGCTCAGAACACACTACTATTCACTCTTCTTCCATGTGTATATATATATATATATGTATATATTTCCCTCTCGACCATTTTCTTTAGCCGGCTGAATATATATACATATATACCCAAGTTCTTGTATTCCATTCTTAACTATTCTCTGCTAATTAAGTACTGACAATACTTGACATTAAGAGTTAACCATATATATATAAATATATATATCCTCATAATCATCATCGGATACGTACAAGACTCTCATGGCGTCCACTGATAAGCCCGACCCTGAAGTCACAAGATCCTCAACACCAGTACCGCCGCCTCCGAAGCCCCTGCCAATTCCTTACGTTACCAACACCTTTGTGCTTGATGCTGCTCTCAGGGCCCTATTGTTTGCGGCCACATTAGTTGCTCTTGTGGTCATGGTTACTTCCAAGCAAACCAAGTTAACTCGCGTGCAAGGCTACAAAGTTTCTGTAGATGCTAAGTTCGATCAGTCGCCAGCCTTCATGTAAGTTAAATAATATTACCCACATGCATCCAAAATCTTCTCCGATAACTATCTTAATTTGGTGGCTGATTTCATTACTAATATTTGTGGCTCCATGCCAGAAACAACCAGTTAGATGTTCACAATATATATAAGACTCTGCATCATGCCTTTGGAATCTTCTATCTGCATATCAGTTTATTTTCCTTCCATGGAATTTACTGCAAGAATAGAGGTCAGCAAAAAAGAGGGGGTCAGGAAGGACACTTCTTGTGTCTTAGAAAATTTCCTTCTCAATATTTAATTCACTAACTCCACTAGTTCCTTTCCTTGCAAAATAATTAGTGTGGCATGGATCATGGTCTTACTGTTTGTTGACATGTTCAATTAATTAGGGTATGGGTAGCTACATATTCACTGTGATACTAATACAGGTACGGACATAATTCTGGCACATATAGCTTTTGTGCAAACATACGTGTATAAGCAAATAACCCTTAATTAATACAGCTCATCAACATTAAATTGAGTTTTAGTTTTTTAAATTAAAGCAAAAACATAGTTCTTTCATTAGCCTGGATAAGACAAGACAATCATATCCCACAACTTGTATTGTGACCTTCTTATAACATAAAAAAAGAGTGACAAACTATTATGTTAATAAGTTTTTATTTCATCTTCTAGCTTGTTTATAGTTGCAATAATGATTTAGTAAAAGAAAAACTGTCAATTTTTCAGTGCCGATTACCTTAAAGCGATACTAGATGTATTTAAAAAAAACTAGTGAAGCTTTTCCTTTTTGTCAAAACTCTCCCAAAAGGAGGCCCTCAGATTTAAAGTATTCTTGTTGCTTTTTTCTTTCCTGTGCGGCTTATTAAGAAGTTAATGAGATTCTGAGTGTACAATTATAGTCGGCGGCCTTTTACATATTATAATATTCCTTCTTGGACCAGCCCCATTGAATTTGGAACCTCAAAAGCTTTTTAGTTGAAAATTCATGCTTTATGATCAATGGGGTCAGCCTACTCTTTATCTTCTTACTTCAATAAATTACAGCAAGATCTCAACGACATTGGGGTTCTTTTCGGTTCATGCATCAGCAGTTCATTTCGACGTATTCGTATCTGATTTGTTGATAAATTCCTAACAAGGAACTGGAAAAATGCCGTATTAAAAGTGATAGCCAATAATTTTACCCCAAGAGATAACCTTTCGATAGTCTTTGAAGGGACTAGAACTCAAAACTTTAAAGATTGGAACAGGGAAACGGATGCCAGTAAATTGCAAGATTTCCTGATGAGTTATTATTAGATACGTCTGAATATCGGCTATGTCCTAAAAATAGATTGTACTTGCTGTGCACAGTGTAATTCTCTGATGAGGCTCATGAAATGTATCCTTCGTTAATATAAGCAGAAGTTTAATTATGTAGACCGATACTATATAAGATTGTTAATTAATCTTTGTGACAATGAAACTTGCCTCTCGTCGCATATGACAAGTTTGCTGGAAATACGAAGGGATGAACATCACAGGAAATTAACGTTATTAATTATTTTGGATTAAAAAGTATAAGGTAAACAACCTAGCTGTTACGCTAAGTTCATTTTGTTGACTAGTAGTAGCAGTAACGAATGGATACCGATAAAGAACAAATTGACCGTTCTTTATGACTCTTTAGCTGATTGTTGTTTTTCTTGTGGCTAGACATTGATTGCCCATCTATCTAAATAATGGTTTGAATATTGCAGATACTTTGCTGTTGCGATGTCCATTGCTTGCCTGTACAGTATGATTACAGGGTTAGCCTCATTTGGTGTACTCAGCTTCAAACCAGCCTATGAAACAAAGTTCTTACTCCATGCCGCCTTCTGGGATGTGGTAATTTTTTCACATATGCACGCTCTATATATATCATTCATTGTCATCGTTGTAATTAACAACAATCGATGTTATATAATAGAGCCAACTTATGATTAAACAATTCTGCGTAATGTGAGGCAGATAATGTTGGGATTAGTAGCCTCAGCCACTGGTGCGACCGCTGGAGTTGCGTATATTGGTCTGAAAGGGAACAAGCACACAAGATGGAATAAGATTTGTGATGTTTACGACAAGTTCTGTCGTCACATTGGAAGCTCCGTTGGTGTCTCACTGTTTGCCTCAGTTATGCTCATTTTGCTTATCATGCTCTCTGTCCTGTCCATTCATCACCGTCTTCGAGAGTAGGGCTATAACAAATCTAGTTGATCAGTTTATGGCATTGCCACCTCTCGATTAGAAATTGTGCATGTCATTGTCTAATGTTGGATAATTTGACATTTTTCGTAAAGTTGGACAATTATTAATTGTATTTTTTAGTATTTCAATAACTTATCAGTTAAGTTACGTAATATGATTCAGATAAAGATAATAAAGTACTCAATAAATGATTTAAGTCAATGGGTCGAAATCTAGGAACAAATAGATCCTAGTTTGTGTGAAATGAACTCATATCGGGCCTGTGATGAGAAAGCTCAATCTGGAAGCTATACATAAAGGTTAAGGTCTTCTGCAATTACTCATATTATTCGTAAACATACGAATTCTCTGACCCATTAAGATTGCTTACATTTTGAGAAAACTGTAGAAAGATGTTAATCACGACTTGGTAGCGATTCCCATGATGATCCCAGAAGATTGAAGCTCATTTTGGACACGAAAATTGTTTTGGAAGTTGGAATAGAACCGAAATTAGGTATTTCGTATTTCCTTCATTTATTTCCCTTTTATGAATGATCCAAGACACGTAATAAGGTTCATGTTATATGTTACACGTGATATCAGAGCAGTTACATGATCGGGTGCTTGAAAACAAAGATTTCTTCGATTTTAATCATTTAGGGTTTTAAATTATTTTTGATCTGTTTTTGGGTTTTTTCATGTGCATGGATCCATGAAAGGGGAGGACATGAGGTTAGCTTTGAGAAACGAGTTAAAAAGGGTTAGAAGTACAAAGAATGAGCTCCGGAATTGTCAAAAATTGCCCTCCCCATCGGAGGGTGATTGCACTGTCAGGAGCATGCCCCGCAACCTGACAATGCTATAGTAACTACTCGAGGGTGACGCACGCGCCAATTATGTCCTCCCACACGGCTCCACAGGGTTACGAATTTATGGACTGTGCAACACACATGGCCCTCTCTCCTATAGGTGAGGGACTGGCTAGCATATGCGTCTCACACACCCCTATTGGTCCCGACACATGGACGGCGAGGATGGGGACACGTGGTGGCACGTGCATTGCACAAGCCATATAATAGAGGCATGTTTGTGCGTGGGTGCACACAGTAAGTGCCTGGCGCATTTTATGCACGCATGCAGTGCACGCCCCTCCAGCCCATGTGAAATGGTGAAGTCTGGCTAACGTTAGAGCTACAGCACTGTTGACATCAACACCTAAAACAAGGAAAAATTTTAGAATTCCCGTAAGGGTGCCTAGGGCCCTTTCAGGTCATTTTCTGTGTTGAGGGAATTTTAAAAATGATTTTTCAATTTTCTGGATTAATTACATTGGTAATTTGATTCCGAAAAAGGTTTTTAAGCTTTTTAAAGCTAATTTTGAGCAAATTTTCATCATTCGAATTGCACATAAGGGAGACACTTCAAGTTTTGTTTCTTGTGTGGTAGATTCGATAATCGGGAAAGCACAATAGTCACTCTAAATGAGATTTTTTGAAATAAAAGTCTTAAATAAAGTTTAAAAAAAATGTTTTCAACACCAGTATGTGATTATTTGACTGTGCAGTTGGTTTTTTGCATTTATAGTTGATTTTCTCAACAGTATGCTCATATAGAATGTGAGGATAATATAAGGATGTATCCCTTGTGTTTGTGGTCTTTTTGGATACTGGTGAGATTGTAGTCACCACATTGACCTTTCAAGTCAGTGTTAAATTGTACCGCTTACATGTTAGTGATGTCTCTAGTCTCATATTTGATTATTTTGTCCACAGATGTTGGTCTTACATGAGGTTTTAAGATATACATAAAGACATTAGATGAAGGAAAGTCATTACTCGAATGATCCATTCACCCACAGGTGATAGTATCATGAGAGTTGATAGTTTGTACTGTGATCACTTTATGTAGATGTCTAATTGCATATATTATGTATTCATCTCACATTCATAATATGTGTAATCAGATTCTTAGTATAGATATTGTTTTAATACTTAAGTATCACTATTATCCTACATTTATACTAATCTTTACATTGTCTTTCTGTTTTGTAGTCACCTTTTTTGTAAATAACAATGTTGTCACATGTGAGACCTTGACCGATTTCAACTTTAAGAAATGGAAGAAGGACGTTGAGTTTGCCCTGGAAATGACCGACATCAACATGGCGATGTTAATTGAGAGACCTTCTCCACTTACTAATATCATCTCGGAAGCTGATAAGGCAGCTATGTCAATCTAGAAGTGGTCAATAGGAAGTGTTATTTGATCATCAAGAGATCGATCCCAGATCATCTGCTAAATGGGTTACCAAAAACAATCATAGCAAAGGAGTTTATGGACAGTATTTCCCACAGGTACAAGGTGTCTTCCCATATGGAGCAGAGCACCTTGATTAAAGAGCTATTTTTCATAAGGTACACAAAAGAAGGAGGTGTCAGAGAGTATATCATTGATATATGTTTAAACTGTGACTCATGTGGTATCCTACGCTTAGTGATTAATGTCTTAGAAATGCTTAAGATACTCACTTTAACTCATATGTGATTTTAGATATAATTGGAAAGCAATGAAATTAAAGTAAGTTGAAAGGACTACATTTGGGTCATTTTTTAAAGAATCACAATCTTTTGTTGACATGGAGCAAGAATGATAAATATTGGAGCAAGTAATTAATGCCAAGAAAAATGAGACATATGTTTAAAATATAAAGATTAAAGATGAAACAAGCTAAGTGAAGAAATCATCCAAAAACGATAGCATTACGAGTGGCAAAACGGCATGCATTAAACACATGCGTACACTACATTAAACGTAGCGTTGAGGAGGAAGGTTTTAAGGTGAGCAGTAAGTTGGACCAAAAACTATGAAGTTTTGATTGTCCCATCAATAAAATAGTGTGGGGCAAGTGGCAGAGGGGAGTGGGGGTGAAGGCTTAGTGGCTGGAGAAATTGGAGAAGAGCTGCGGTGCAGGCGTGAAGAGAGGGGAAGCGTGAACAGTAAGGGTAGACCAAAAACTCCCATCTTAATTCGTCACATCATGAAATACTGAAGAGGCTACAGTGGAGCTTATGGAGAAGATGACCTACGGTTGGAGCATGAAAATAGAGATGGAAGGCTAATTTTTCAATGCCAGTTCAACAGGAATATCGATGCCAAGTCAAGGTTAAGCTATTTCTATCATTTTAAGTTTGTAATTATTTTTTCGGATTGTTGTGATGATAGTATTAACTTGATTGGTTTTGGGATGAATGATCTTAATATGTTATTTTGATTGTTTTATTTCAAACCTATTGATAAAACATTGAATGTAATCTGTAATCGTTACTTTTGATGTTTGTGGGTAGCATCTAATGATCGTTAATCGTTAAGAATAATATAACTTAGGTTAGATAACCCAAAAGTATGAAGTTACTACCTATATTGATCGTTTTCCAATTCAAAGTGCAGCTTCCAAATTGAATCAAAAGATCATATCCTAGGTTATTTGATATTTAGGTTTAATTAATGATCATATCTTGATTAAATACAACCTAAGAAAAAATCGAGATTTATAAAGTGTTCCATTAGTCTTGGATCAATAATTCGAAAAAAGTTATAGAAACGTTAGAATGATGGAATGTCTTTGATCATGTTTAGGCCGAGATTGACTCTAGAACCGAACCATATTTATATTCACCGCTTTTTTCATTTTCGATTGTTTATTTTAATTTGTGTTCGATAGTTTACTTTTACTTTAATTTCTAAACTGTTTAAAATTCAAAAAAACCCAATATATTTTCCTAGCATCAATTAATTTTGTTAGGGAAATTAACTGAACATTCCCTATGGATTTGATTCTGACTCACCATAATTACAAATTTTAGTGTGTAGAGTTAGGTACATTTTGTAGTGCACTTAACACGACTGTCAAATTTTGGCGCCGTTTTTAGGGAATGTGGTAGCTTAATTTTTGAATTTGATTTTAGTTGGTGTTTTGCGAATATATTTGTTTATAATCATTCTTTTTATTACTTGTTAATTTTTAATTGTCCATTAGTGTTGGTGCATTGAAGTGACCAAATCTCCTCGTAGAGAAATTGTGCAACTTGATCCAAAGATCGAGAGAACATTGCAGAGACTGCATAAGGAAGCAAGTTCAACTTTGGTACGTGAATTGGAATCAGAATCCGAAGACATAATGGCAAATTCGAGAACTCTAAAGGAGTTAGCTGCACCTGATTTAACTCAAAGACTGTTATGCATAACATTTCTGAATTTCACTGAACATGTTACCTTTGAGTTAAAATCTGGGTTAATTCATTTATTGCCTAACTTTTATGGCCTTGCAAGTGAGGATGCATATAAGCATCTTAAGGAACTCGATGTGGTGTGTTTGAGCATGAAGCCTTATGGGGTGACTGACGAGCAGATCATATTGAGGGCCTTCCCATTCTCACTTAAAGATTCAGCAAAGGATTGGCTATTTGACTTACCTATTGGAAGCATGAATACTTGGTTAGAGATGAAGAGATTATTTGGAAAAATATTTTCCAGCCTCAAAGACAACAAGAATTCGAAAGGAGATATGTGGTATTAAGTAACACAATGGAGAATCTCTTTATGAGTACTGGGAGCGATTTAAGAAGTTATGTACCAGTTGTCCACACCACAACATACCAGAGAAACTTCTCATCTAATATTTTTATGAAGGATTGTTACTAATGGAGAGGAGTTTGGTTGATGCGGCGAACAATATGGCACTTTATGAGAAGACTCCCATTAAAGCCAAAATATTACTTGAGTAGATGGCTACTAACACCCAACAATTCGGCACTTGTAATGATGTTCGATAAGTAAATAAGGTAAGCACTTCATCCATTGAACATTATTTAGATGAACTAACATCTTTTGTGAGATATATTGCATTTGGATAGGCACAAGTGAAAGTGTGTGGGATATGTTCAAACACGAGTCATCTAACTGATGAGTGCCCAACGTTACAAGAGGGGAGATGGAGTACATGAATGTTACAGGAGGGAACTTTCCGAGCCAATATATACTTGCAGACGTATAACTTAGGTTGGAGGGGTCACCCTAACTTGAGTTATGGAGGGAACCGACAGCAAAATTACTTCCAAAATCGGCCGCAAGGAGCACAAGGAGTTTGTTCTTCTAGTACAGGTACATCTTTAGAAGAACTTGTTAAGATCTTGCTACTAACAATTTTCAATTTCAACAGGATAGGTAGCAATTACAACAAAATATGCAACAGTAATTGCAACAATTCCGATAGGTGACAAAAGTAAGCAAACAGAGCATGGAACACCAAATGGGTCAGATGGCAGTAAGGCTCAATCTACTAGAATCACAAGGTGGAGGAAAATTGCCATCATAACCTGAGGTGAGCCCAAAGAATGTCAATGTCATAACCCTGAAGGGCGGAAAGGAGATTGAATGTCCCAAAAGAACCCCATCGAAGATTACTACCGAGAAAGAGATTAAGAAGGAATTGGAAAAGGAAGAAAATCTTTCATTGAGTACAAAGTTAAATTTCGAAAGTCCCAATATTATTAAAACTAACGCTCTATATTTTTCGAGCAGATTAACAAGACCAAACAAAGAGGGCAAGGATAAGGAGATATTAGGGACTTTCCAAATGGTAGAAGTTAATATACCTTTGCTCGAAGCAATTAAGAAAGTGACAAGGTATGCCAAATTCCTCAAAGAACTATATACACATAAGAGGAAACTGAGGGGTGATGAGAAAGCGATGATGGGTGAGAATGTGTTGGCAGTATTCAGAAAGAAGATGCCTCCAAAATGCTAAGATCCAGGTATGTTCACCATTCCTTGCAAAATTGGTAATATTGTGATCAATAGAGCTATGTTGGATTCACGTGCTTCTATTAATGTGATGTCTCATTCAATTTATGCTTCTTTGAATTTGGGTCCTTTGAAGAAAAAAAACTAGTGTAATCATACAACTGGCTGACCGAACTAATGCTTACCCTAATGGTGTGGTTGAGGATGTTCTGGTGTATGTGAATAAGTTAGTGTTTCCTGCAAATTCTTATGTTATGGATATGAATGACAACACCTCATGTAATCTAATACCTATCTTGTTGGGGAGACCATTTCTTAATATGGCTCAAACTAAGATAGATGTTCATAAGGGCACCCTCACAATAGAATTTGATGGAGAAGTGATTCATTTCAATATTTTTGATGCCATGAAATATCCTCCTAATGATCCTTGTGTTTTTTTATTGATTTGATTGATCCTTTGGTGTAAGAAATGTTTAAATTAAGTTGTAGGGATCATTAGGAAATAGTTTTAATCGAGAATATAGAAGTAGAAGCCAACACTGATGTTGAGATGGGAGAAGAGCTTGTGGAAATGATAGTCACCTTAGACTCATTGGAAAGCTCTTCAAAAAGGTATAATTTGGCTTTTATATAACTACTTGAAGCTCACCAAAAGTTGTTACCTTCTGATGTGCAGGCACCAGAATTGGAACTGAAGCCACTCCCTACACATTTGAAGTATGCTTATTTGAGAGATAAATAGACTCTCCCAGTTATCATCTAGTCGGAGTTAACTTCAAATCAAAGGAGAGGCTAGTTCTAATACTGAGGGATCATAAGAAGGTCATCGGGTGGACTATCACAGATATATAAGGGATAAGCCCTTCCATATGCATGCATCGCATTTTGTTGGAGAAGGATGCAAAATCTGTAAGGCAAGCTCAGCGTAGGCTGAATTCTCCAATGATGGAAGTTATAAAGAACGAGGTATTAAAGCTTCTCGATGCTGGGGCTATCTACCCTATTTCTGACGATAAGTGGGTAAGTCCAAAGAAGTCTAGAATCATCGTTGTGACAAACAAAGAATGTGAGTTGATTCCCACTCGAGTGCAAATCGGGTGGAGAGTATGTATTGATTATAGAAAGTTAAATTCTGCTACTCGTAAGGACCACTTTCTCCTTCCTTTTATTGATCAGATGCTTGAGAGATTGGCTATTTATGACTATTATTACATTTTAGATGGTTTTTTAGGTTATCTTCAGATCTTAATCGCACTAGAAGATCAGGAGAAGACCACATTTACATGCCCATTCAGTACGTTTGACTACTAAAAGATGTCATTCAAATTATGTAACACGCCTGCCATATTCCAAAGGTGTATGGTAACCATTTTTTTAATATGTTGAGAAGATTATCAAGGTATTCATAGATGATTTTAGTGTGTATGGATCTTCTTTTGATGAATGTCTTGAGAATCTTGCCATTATATTGGAACGATTTATAGAAACTAACCTTGTGTTGAACTAGGAAAATTGTCACTTTATGGTGGATCAAGGTATAGTTTTAGGCTATGTGATATCTGCTAAGGGTATTGAAGTAGACAAGTCCAAAGTTTAACTCACTTCTTCTTTACTTTACCCCTCTATTGTGATGGAAGTGCATTAGGCTTGTAGGTTTTTATCATAGGTTCATTAAGGACTTTTCAAAGATAGCTACACCATTATGTAAGCTTCTTCAACAAGATGTCTCCTTTGAGTTCGACGAGAGGTGCAAGGAAGCATTTAACAAACTTAAGGAGCTTCTGACATCTCGACGATGATTTTACCGCCAGATTGGAACCTCCCCTTCGAGATCATATGTGATGCGAGCGATTATACAATGGTGGCGGTTCTAGGACAAAGAGTGTGAAAAGCTTTGCATGCCATTTACTATGCTTTAAAGACTTTAAATCCAACTCAATTGAATTATTCCACTACTGAAAAAGAATTGTTATATGTGGTTTTTACTTTGGAAAAATTTCGATCGTATTTGTTTAGTGCTAAAGTGATTATTTATTCTAACCATGCAGCTTTATGATACTTGCTCACAAAGAAAGAACCAAAATCGAGGCTGATCAGATGGTTCTCCTCCTTTAAGAATTCGACTTGGAGATCAGAGATAAAAAGGGGCAGAAAGCATAGTGGCAGACCATCTCGCCCGTTTGATAAAGGAAGAAGATGATATCCCTCTATAAGAAAACTTTCCAGATGAGCAAGTATTTTCTGTTGATGCGAAACCACCATGTTATGAAGACATTGTCAAATTTTTAGTAACTAACGAATTACCTGTTAGTTTGTTAAAGGCTCAAAAGGATAAGATACAAAGTGAAGTGAAGTACTATGTATGGGATGATACATATCTTTGGAGGCACTGTGCAGATCAAGTTATCAGGACGTGTGTACCGAAAAATGAATCATCATCAATTTTAGCCTTTTGCCATTCGTACGCTTGCGGAGGATATTTTGCAGTGAAAAGGACAGCTAAAAAGTTCTAGAAACTTATTTCTACTAGCCAACATTGTTCAAAGATGCATATATCTTCTGCAAATCCTGTGATAGATGCCAACAGTCAGGTAACTTGTCCCGTAAGGATCAATTTCCACAAACTCCTTTTCTTTTCAGTGAAATTTTTTATTTTTGGGGCATTGATTTTATGGGAGCTTTCCCTCCATCTTTTGGCTTTACTTATATATTTCTTGCGGCTGATTATGTTTCTAAATGGGTG
>JANSVA010000217.1:23979233-23989398 GCA_025504915.1 Erythroxylum reticulatum
TGACGAACTATGTGCACATATTCTATTTTTGAGTTAGTGATCAAATATAGACCATGATTTATTTGTGAATGATATTGAGTTGAAATGGAGTTGAGAATGAAGAGTAAAGGAACTAGAAAAAGTGATCTTTGTACAAGTTGTGTCAGTTGTAAAATCTGAAAAATTGGAAGATGAGTGTTGGAAAATGTAGCAGTAACATGTTCACTAATTATGCTTATGTGCTTTACCCATAACATGAGCTGCAATTATCCAAATGGGATGATTCTTGATCTGGATTAAACTAGAGACATAAGGATACATTTTTCATGAAGACATTGAATTTAAATTCTATCTTTAGAGCCTCAAAACTTGACATAAAATTGAGAACTGGGTGTAGCAAATTGGTGGATGAATGTATATAAAGTGTTCTGTATTGATTATATGAGAATGTGTTCTATTTTGAATGTTTATGTTCAATTAGGGAATATAAATTATGTATGGATGATGTTTAGTTGAAATTATGTATACTTGAAGAAGTTATCAACTTGAGATGATGAATTTTGAATATGAATTGTTGTTACATATAAGTGAGATATATTATCGAAAAGAAAGATAGGAATTTGTGAATGATGAGCATTAGTTGTAAGTGATGAATCAAATGAGTAGAGATTAGAGAGTTTAATGAAATCAAATTGTTATTTTGATTGTTGTGAACTGATGTTCCATTAAGGAAAGTGAATTTGGGACAATTTAGAGTGAAAGTAAGGTTAGGATAGATGTAGAAACCTTTGGTAAGACTTTTGAGTGAGTTTTGTCTCACCTATATCCGTTAAACGAAATTTAGGTCCACTAAATGGACCTTCTTGGGTCTGGAAAGACTCCTACCCTTATCCATGTCCATTAAACAAACATTAAGTCCATTAGACGGACCTTCACAGGTCTGGAAAACACTCCAACCCTGTTTATGTCTGTTTTGGTGTATTGTATGTCCGTTTAGCGGACATTCACTATACACTTTCATAAATTCACGATTTTGGCCCTCTAAATGGCAAAATCTCTCTTTGAGGTCTTCAAAACAGTTATATATCTCGATCCCTCTATGAAAGTGTCCTAGAATAAAATTAATCTAACATCTACATAAAAAGTTATGCCTTTTTCCCAAGGTATGTTTGTTTATAGATAATTGACTTATCAATGTTTTTCCCAAACATATTTAGGCTTGATTATGAACTTGAATGAGCCTAGTTGATGTTGGATTGAGCCATTTAAAGTAAGGAAAGTGTTTTAGATGTTAAGGAATGATTCCTAGATCATGTTAATTGGTTATAAGACTTATATTAAAGAAATCTACCTGGAATGTCATTGAACATGCATTGTTTTTCATATACATAAATGTGCATCAATGAATACTTATAATTATGCAAAGTTGTGATGTGTATAAATGTGTATGTTTTGCATGATATAGGGGAACATATAGAGTGCCATCATCCAGATGTTACTGGGACTTCGAGACAATAGCTTCTGGAGAAATTATAAGTAACCTAGACAGTTTCACTCAATTAATTGTTTGCTTTAGAATATGTTTTGAATGATGATATAAATGTGATTTGATTATGTTAATGCCAAACAATGAAGGTTCTAGACTTGACACATGAATGTGAAATTGAAGTGTTACTTGTATGTGAATGTGACGAACTAAGTGCTTCCTAACATGATTGATTGAACATGAGAGAAGCATTCCATACATGAATGCATAACCAGATAATGAGAATTGTGACCTAAGTAGCCACTAAAAATAAGCTTAAAGCTTCAAATGTGATTAAGAGTCAAATGCTTACTATATAAAATGAGCCCTATATCCCCAATGGATAAGGGATAGTATAAATGAGCCCAATATCCACAATGGATACGGGACAGTTTAGGTACTCGATCATAACAACATAATAATTAGAAAAGAATCACATGAGCATTTCATATAAATTTTAATGCATATGTTGACTAATTGAAATGTATGGTTGTCTTACATTTAAATGAGAATATGAAATGTGATATTTTATAAAAAATGCAAAGATGTGAATTATGCGTTTACATGTATTGATGTATAGTATAAATTGAGTGAACTATCGATGATGGTTACCTTATTAAGTTCACAAAACTCACCAAAATTGCAATGTTGATTTTTTAAGACCGAGAGAGGACACTAGCTACTGAAAGACGCTACCAAAAGTATAATCTTATACTTTTAGGAAAAGAAATGGTTCAAAGGTCGGTCAGCTGAGATTGGAAGATTAGATAGATTTTTGTGTATTTCCTCTTTTATGTAGCATATTTTGTATTAGGATATGATGATGTACATATTCGAAAGATATTGAAAACTATCAATGTAAACATTCAATTTTTATGAAATGAAAGGAGGAAATTGTTTTTTTTAATACTATGTTTTTCTTTTTTGATGTCTTATAAGAAAATAAAGAATGATGATGCCATGTTAAGTGATTGTAGTGACTACTCTAGCGTGCCATTATCATAGTTTATGTGCTAGAATGTCCTCAGGGTGTTCCTCTATGTACCCCGTGATAATGGGGTGCTATAAAAATGCAGACATACGGTTACACACCAAAAACGTAGCACATAAATCATTAGAAGAGTTTTAAGTGAACAGTTAAGTGGACTGAAAACCATGAAGGTTTAATTGTCCCATCAATAGAACAGTGTGGCATAGGCGATAGAGGGGAGTAGGCGTGAAGGCTTAGTGGCTGAAGAAATTGGAGATGAGTTGTGGCACAGGTGTGAAGAGAGGGGAAGTGTGAATAGTAAGTGTGGACCATAAACTCCCATCTTAATTCGTGACATCATGAAATAGTGAAGAGGCTACAGTGGAGCACATGGAGAAGATGACCCATAATTGGAGCATTAAAATAGAGATTGAAGGCTAGTTTTTTTATGCCGGTTCAACAGAAATATTGACACCAAGTCACGATTAAGCTATTTTTATCATTTTAAGTTTGTATTGTTTTCATATTGTTGTGTTGTTAGTATTGACTTGATTGGTTTTGGGATGAATGATCTTGTATCTTCATTATGCAATTTTTCTATTAATCCTTATTGATGATTTCATGTTAAAGTTTTAGAGATATGTCAAAATCATTTAGATGACAAAATGCATTGAAATTTGGAGTTAAATAATATTTTATAAACTTTAATGACAACATGTAAGATGTATGTCAACATAATGATAGCAAAATGTAAGAGGTTACATGAAGTATAGTTGAAAGGTATAGTACCCTTATGAAATTGGTTCAGTCAATTTAACCTATTAAAAGCATAAATATAGACATCAATTAAAAGCTTTGCTATAGAATGATAATACTTATCATTAGAAGAAATAACGCACAATTTTTCTTACGCCTATGAAATATGATAGAGACCTTATACATTCCTTATTCATGTTTATGAGTATTTGATATTGAATTTAGATTCGACATTACTATAATGTTTAAGTAATGATAAGAAATAGATTGTTGAGTGAAAGTAGTTGATATAAGTTTATGCAAATAGTTTGTATATGTTGGATCAAACAAGACTTATACTTAACATAATTAGTAAGAATACAAAGTTGGATAATCGAGATTATCCTTTTATGTCATGCTGGTTAAATCAAAATATTGAGAATCATAAAGTTACGTACAAGGATATATGTATCCTTTTGATTATGAATTGACATAAAAGGATAGTCTCGATTATCCAACTTTATATTCCGACCAATTATGTTAAATCAACATAATGAATATCCTAAAGTTATGTACAATGATATGTGTATCCTTTTGATTATGGATTATATGAAACTCGTTAAGTTAAAGAATAACCAAATCAACTTTTGGTGAAAGAATGATGATGGTATTGAATTGTTAAATTTATACATGTGATTTATTGTATGAATATGGAATAGCAATTCATAAAAGTATGATTATTATATTTCATTAGTATTACTAATGAATTTATATGATACAGGCATACATACTAAATGAAATATTGATTTAAAATTTTGAAAAGTTCAAATTATTTAAATGTAAATAGAAGTTAAGCATTGAGAATGCTAAAGTATTTTAATGATCTTTGGTGAGTTTTAATTTTTTGGTTATTTACAGAGAATGACATTCTCTGTTGAAAACCTTCAGAATAAAATTTCATATAAGTACGAATTTATATAAGGAGGACAATACAATATGAGATATTAGATGATGCAATATTATTTCTTCTATAACTATGCTTAGTACCATGACTTACCTTTAATAGTTCCAACTAAATCAATTAGCAAGATTTCATATTAGATAAGAAATGCTAAGTCTTTGAAAGAGTCAAACTTAATGATTTAAGGATGTGATGCATAATTGAAGCATAAATTATCGATTAAGTTTATACCTAAATTAGATCATAAAAAGATATGAGGTATCGAAAAGATTGGATGTAATGTCACATACTCATTGAACAAATTGTTTATTTTAATGTATAATTATAGGAGAATGGTTCTCACGATAAGTAGTAGGAGTAAGATGAAGTTTGAAAATTTCAAATCGTGTGACAATACATCCAATTGGAAATAGTGTCATCATTGATACATTTATTGTATAGCTAAAAGGATACGAGACATTAAAAAATAGTTTGTTTTGGAGATAATTATGAATTTATTGTATCTATAGGAAGGATAGTGGGAGTATAGTTGTCCTCTTTAGTAAGAGTAAGCAAAACATATTGCTCATAAAGAACAACAATTCTAATTTTCAATTATTAAAAATATAATTGTCTAAGAACAACTCTTGTTAAATACAAAAAGGTAACGACTTAATTTTAGGAATTGGATCTATAAAGATAGATTGGAAGTTTTTTACCTATTCTAAGTCGAACTTCATAAATAATGTACTAAAGATGTTTAGTATTTGAGATATCTAATACTTGTAACATATTAAAGATATCTATTATTTTAGGTATGAATTAATATTTGAATTCATGGTTATATTAATATTAACTTTAGAAGTAAATCTCAATTAAGGTGTATTGATTTAAGATTAAACAGTTCCAATGTAGCAATGATTGCTAATTAAGTCATAATACATTTTTTATTTGTTGGAAATGATTAATTTGACCAATAAGTTCATTAATAAACTTGATATAATTCCTTGCATTGTTCAAGACAATAACGTACTATGGGGCATTAGATCCATTAGGTATGTAAAAGGATCTAAGGTCTCATCAAAGACCTAAGGATAATTTTAGCTATTTTTCTTAATTAAGATGAAAGTTATAAAATTTAAGCAAGTGCTTACTATAAATAATCTTATAGAATTCTCTCATTAAGCAACTGTCTTAGCAGTAGCATGATCGTTATATGGTTATATGATATAAGACACTTAAACAATTGGCTTAGGGAAAGTGAGAGATTGTTGGTTTGTGCTCTATAACCAATCAATTAGTTACAATTTAGTGACAAAATAATTTAAGGCATTTTTTATCTTGTACATATTTAGATGTATATAATAAAGTTTATGAGATAATTAAAAATTGCAAATAAAATTATGATGAGATTATAATTATAAGATTCATATTGCATTTATTTTTTATCTCTAAATTATCCCTAGTCATTGTTCTATTAAAACTGGAGATTAATATAACATAATGGGTTAGTTCAATGAACTTGATTTGTAATAAACACCCACACATTGGATTAATTATCTCAATACTTTAGTCTATGAAATCAACTACTTCATAATGAAAAACGTGTGATAGTCTCTTTACGTTTTATTAATCTCCAGTTTTAATAAAATAATAACTATGAGCAATTTAGAAATAATACATAAATACAATATAAATCTCATAATTATAATTTTATTTGCAATGTATAATTATCTTATAAACTTTATCGTATACATATAAATATGTATATGATAAAGAATAACTTTAAATTAATTTGCCACTAAACTATAACCAACAAATTGATTGTAGGATATAAACTAACAAAAATAACAAAGAAGAAAAAATTGAGAGAAAATTAGAGCCAGAAGAAAAGATTTACAATATAAGTTTTCATTCTTATCCCTTACCATTCAGTAGTTGGTATTAGTGCATGTTGATAGTTTGTTACATTGGAGTTACAAGGTAAAAGTAACTGTAATGTAAGTAATTTTAACCATTTACAAATCAGAAGGTAAAATGACATCTTCTAATAAGGTCTAATTCCCATGACTCACGCTCATTGATCATCATCTTCGTCTAGAATTGTTCCTTATCATAATCATATTTTAACTTATTAAATCATGCGCATTATGGAGTTGTCCATTCTAGTTTGACGTTTTTTGAACTAAGGGAACAAATCTTCTATTTCTCCCTTCTTTATTCCCTTATTCTTAAGTTATCTCTAATTTTTGTAAATCCTACTTATTCAATTGATAGATTTTATAAAACAGAATAGGCACACAATAAGAGTAATAAAAACAGGTTATCTAGTTATGAACTAAACCTCCTTTGTCTTCCTTGTCTTATCAAGCCTTACAACTAGAAAATGTTATAGAATAAAAATGGATAACAGAATCCATATATATTGTTACGATTTTGTCAGAAGAGGTGAGAAGGAAAACATCAAGAAGGAGAGAGAAACATAAAATCCATTGATATAGCGAGAGAAACAGAAATCATGCGCATAGATCTTTCATGCCATTATAGCCGTTAGTATTCGACTTTAATACACAACTATTATACGATAGTCTCTTGTCCAACTTAATAATACTGGACCCTTTTATTTAAACATTGCACTTTGTCTTCCTTCTAACATCTATAACTATTTATGTCTTTTTTATTATTACGTGTTGTCTTCTCCACTCTTCTTTGTAACAATTACCCTCTCCTTAATATGTTTGTCCACCAAGTTGATTTCCGGATAGCGTTTCTAGAGATCAAAGAGATATGCCCAAGTCATGTCCACATTTCCCCCATCTGACCTTTGCACTAACAGCTGAGTTACTACCCTGTTATTCTTGTTTGCAATGTGTTTGTTTAGTACCGCCATGGGAATTCACTCCACAGGGGTGATAAATTCTAAAAAAGATGATGAGACTCTACTCCAATCCAATTGTGCTCTCTTCAGTTAGAACACATGAAACACGGGGTGTATCAAGGAGGTTGTTGGTAACTTGAGTTTATACGCCACCTTTCCCATTTTCTACAACACTCTATATTGCCCATAATATAGGGGAGGCAGCTTTTGATTGTTCCTCCTCTGTAGAGTGTGCTGCCTATACGTTTAAAGCTTAAGTAACACCATTTCCCTAACTTCAAATTCATTCTCCGAATGCGCAGCGTCTATATACTGTTTCATTATGTTTTGAGCTCTCTGTAAATGGAACCTCATTACATTGATCATTGTTTCTCTGTCCTTAAGAACTTAATCTACTTCTGTCACCTTCGAGTCCCCCGCTATATACGGCGTGTACACTAGTGAAGGATAGTCGTATAACACCTCAAAAGGTATGGAATTGATAGATCGATGATATGTGGTATTATAACACCACTTTGCTAGTGATAACCACTCACTCCACCGTTGAGGAGTTTCATTCCAGAAGCACCTCAGATAAGTCTCTAAAATTTTGTTCACTACTTCTGTGAAACCATCGGTCTGAGGATGGTAGGCGGTGGAATATTTGAGTTGCACTCCCTATAATCTAAGTAGCTCCTACCAGAATTTACTCATGAAAATCAGATCTCTATCATTGATAATTGATTCTGGAATCCCATATAATTTAAACACGTTATTAAGAAACAAATCCGCGATTTCACAAGCAGTATAAGGGTGTTTCATCAAAATGAAGTAAGAGTACTTGGTAAATCGATCAACAACCATAAGAATCACCGATTTTCCTTTAGTTACAGGTAGTCCTCCAATGAAATCAATACTGACCTCCCTCCAGCTTCCCTCCGAAATTTTAATCGATTGCAGCAGTCTCGGATATGCTGAATTATTATATTTGTTTCTTTGACAATTCATGCAATTCTAGACATATCTCCGCACATCTCTTGCCAATCGCTTAAAACATATTTTGTATTTTTTGTTGTCGCCATCATCCCAACATGACCACCCATTACCTCATCATGGCTAATTATGATTATATGTTGCCTCAGTGCTTTCTTATCACCAACCACCAAATGACCATGCCACCTTAACAGATCATTTTTCCACTCATACATACAAAACTTCAGTGTGCCATTTCTCGATTTACTGACTATTTCCTGCATCATTCGATCCTCTTCCTAACTTTTTTTAATCTCATCCAGTAATTCACTATGTAACTGCGTTACCGATAGCATCATTATTTTCGCACTTGTAATTCTTGAAAATGCATCTACAATGTTATTCTCCTTCCCACTCTGGAACTAAACTGAGTAACGCTATGGGATGGCCTTCTTGCTGCAATACGACTTCTATTCCTTGTCCACTAGCGTCTGCTTCAATTATAAATATGTTTGAGAAATCAGGCAATGTCAACATCGATGCTGAAGTAATAGCTCTTTTTAATTTCTCAAAAGCCTTTTGTTCTTCATCCTGCCATTCCCAACTCACCATACATTCCTTCTTCAATAATTCTGTTAATGGCTTAGTTATGATCCCATATCCTTTAATGAATCTCTGATAATACCCTGTAATTCCTAGGAATCCTCTGATCTCCTTAATCCCTTTGGGTTCCGACCACTCTTCAATCGTTTTAACCTTTCGGTAATCAGTGGCAACCCCCATCTCTGAAATTGTATAACCTAAATACTAAATTTGTCTCACCCCAAACACACACTTATTACCTTTTAGGAATAATTGATTCCTCCTCAGTGTCTCCATTGTTATTGAGATATGTTAAACGTGCAGCTGCAACGACAGACTGTATATCAAGATATTATAGAAGAAGACTATAATAAAATGGCGCATATATGGTTTGAACAGCTTATTCATCAGCCTTTGAAACGTCAAACGAGCATTCGTTAGACCAAATGACATGACGAGGAACTCATAATGACCTTCAAGTGTCCTGAAGGTGGTTTTTGACACATCTTTCAGCTGCATTTAGATTTGATGGTATCTGGTGCATAGATCCAATTTAGTGAACCAACCAGCCCCTTGTAACTTATCCAACAGTTCCTCAATCAATGATATCATAAATTTTTCTTTCATCTTATGTTTGTTCAGCTCTCTATAATCCACGCACATCCTCTATAAATCGTCCTTCTTCTTTACTAAAATATTGGCAATACATACGGCCTGTAACTCTGTCGAATAAAACCTTGCCTTATGAGATCCCGAACTGATTGTTCAATTATATCTTTCTATATCCCTGAGTATCTATACGATCAAAGATTGATGTCCTCGATTCCTTCCTTCAGCACTATTGGCGGTTTGGAGGAAGCTCGGATGGTTCCTGAAAAACTTTCACATACTCTGACAGAATAATGTTAATCTTATTGAATGCACTCTATTGATCCGATGTCATTTTCTGTAACTAGAACTCAATCAGTATTGATATTTGCATCATGAATAATTGACCCCTCGTTGCTCAATGTATATGCTTCTAGAATTCCTTACTAGAGACAATCTTAGATCTTCCTTCTGGGTTCCCACTTTACATAACCAAGCATCCCTCCCACTTGAACGTCATCGTTCATTTCCTAAAGTTGCATAAAAGTTCATTCAATCCTCTCAACCAGTGCACCCCTAATACGACATCGCATCCACCTAATGCTAATACCAATGCCTCCATAGTGAACTGCACTCCTTGCATCCTCCACGTGAATCCTTTATAATACTGATGACATTTCAGTTGTAATCCTCCCCCTACGATGACAATGTGCTCCATCTCTTGAAGCTAACATCCTCTTTTCCTTATGACCAAAGTGTCCACAAAATTATAGGTGCTCCTATTGTCCATCAATATATGTATCTTCCTTCTTTAGTGCACTCCAACCACCCTCATCTGCTTAAATTCGTCATGATAATCCCAATATGGCCTGTATAAAAACCATCAGATTATCTTCTTCTTCTGGACTCCCCTCGAGTTCTTCCTCTTCTGCTTTAAGAGAGTTTTTTCCTGTAACATCCCCTCACTAATAGGAAGGGTATATTGGTAAATTGCCATGTTTAGGAGTGTTTAAATGT
>JANSVA010000217.1:23993971-24028412 GCA_025504915.1 Erythroxylum reticulatum
ATTTTATGGGAGCTTTCCCTCCATCTTTTGGCTTTACTTATATATTTCTTGCGGCTGATTATGTTTCTAAATGGGTGAAAGCTAAAGCCACTAGGACTAACGATGCCAAGGATGTTGTAGATTTTGTTAAGGCTAACATTCCTTCTAGGTTTGGGATACCAAAAACCATTATTAGCAACAGAGGAACCCACTTCTACAATAGGGTGATGGAAGCAATGTTCAGAAAATATCACATGAAGCTTAAAGTTTCTACTGCTTACCATCCCCAAACCAACGGGCAAGTTGAAGTCTCAAATCGAGAAATCAAGTTAATTATGGAGAAAACTGTACAACCTAATAGGAAGGATTGGAGTGTAAGACTGGAAGATGCATTTAGGTGCACAGGACGGCTTATAAAATACCAATTAGAATGTCACTGTATAGGCTAGTGTTTGGGAAGCCATGTCATCTTCCGATGGAATTACTAGGCATATTGGGCTATCAAAAGATGCAACATGCACTTGGATGATGCAGGAGTGCATAGGAAGTTGCAGCTTTAAGAGTTGGAACGGATGAGGAATGAGTCATATAAAAATGTAGTGATATATAAGGAGAGGACGAAAGGTTTTCATAATAACATGATTTCGAGGAAAATCTTCTTAGTGGGCCAGAAAATGTTACTATATCATTCCAAACTCAAACTCTTTCCTGGTAAGTTGTGTTCTCGTTGGGTTGGTCCATTTGTTATCACTCATGTCTTTCCTTTTGGTGTAGTGGAGATACAGAGCCTCAAAACTGACAAGGCATTCCTAGTGAATTGTCATCACTTAAAGCCGTATTATGAGGGCTTCCAAATGAAGGATTTGGAGGTGCTAATGCTGGAGGATGTGACTGGTGTCACTTAAAGCATGCAACTGGAGGTCGAGTCAATGACATTAAACAAAGGCGCTGCTTGGGAGGCAACCCAAGGGAAATTAACTTCTGTCTTTTACATTTTTACATTTGCTATTTTTGTTAACTACTTCATTTCTTGCATTTGATTTTACATTGAGGGAAATGTAAGTTTAAGTGTAGGGGTGGGGTACATTAGTTTTAATGCACGTTTTTGAGCTTAATTATAGCTTATGTGACTTCTTAGGTAGCTTTCAAAATCAAACAAACAAAATCAAAAATTTTCTTATTTTTTATTGCTTTAAAGATTATTTATTCATAATTAAAGTGTAAATTGATTAGTAAAATCCATACCAAAATTTGGCATGTACTTTTTCTTTTGTGTTTAGTTAATATGCATTATCTTTGAAAGAATAGTGACTAGTGGTAGACAAAGCCGGTGAGATATTGAGCCTTATTAAACTGAAACATCCATATCAGTCTCATTGTCTTTTAATAATGTATAACCTTCATGACATGTATATCTCGATTTTGCATTGAATTTCTACTCATGACCACATTTTTATCATATGCATTAGTATGGATATAACTAAGCATTCTTTATTTTTCATAAACTACATCAGCCAAATAATATATCCTATTAATATGCTTTTTCCCTTAATAATCCCCTTTGAGCTTTATACCTTTCTTTTTGTATCAACCATATTACATGCTTTATACTTAACCAAATGTCCTACCCAAGCTATAAAGCTAGTGAAAAATTTATGATTGGTGAGTTTGTGGATGTATAAAGTGTAAGTGTGGGGGTGTATATATATATCAGTTGGTTAATGTTGGGATGTTTTGTTATATCTTATCATTGAAATTCTCATGTTAATGTAGTTTCTTTTAATGTTAAAAAAAGAAAGAAAAGAAAAATAAAAAGAAAAATAAAAAAACAAATTTTTGTTTAAATAAATTTATCAAAAACAAAGTGCATATAAGTTTGCAAAGCTATTCATGATTAATGCATCTTCCTAGAGTGATAATGAATGTGTTAGTTGAGTATGTTGAGCATTAGCTTAGAACGTTCACTCTTGTGGTTTCAATATATTGTTGGTATAAATTGTACGAGTGATTCATTCGGATTGGTATATGCTTCAAGTGGTTGGTGTGTTTTGAATGGGCTATGAAATATAAATGTTGCATTCGTCATAGCTGACAGTACCTAGTTTCTGATTGAGTGTTACTTTTGCTTCACTAGCTTTGATAGCTTTCATGCTACTTAACCCAAATACAGCTCACCTTATCTTTACCCACACTACAACCTTGAAAAGTCCTTTGATTCATAACTATGTAAGTGACTTTTAATGGTGGAGAAATGAAATGATACGCAAAGTTATGGACTGTTGTGATCATAAATGGTGTTTGAGTGTACCCATGGAAATTTCTTGTTTAAACACCTTCTGTCCAAGTCTACCTCTAGATTACTCAATTTCTAAGGATAGTGAATATTGATTAATTATGAGTAGAAGCTTTGAATGTTGAGTTTTTGTAGGTTTTGAAAGTCATTCACCTGTACTTATGGTTATCTATACTTAAGAAATGTGAAAAATGAGTTAAAATTTTAGTTTGTGATTTTGATTTTGACAATTTGCTCGAGGACAGTCAAAGGTTAAATGTGGGAGAACTTGATATATGTTTAAATTGTGACTCATCTGGTATCCTACACTTAGTGATTAATGTCTTAGAAATGCTTAAGATCACTTTAACTCATGTGTGATTTTACGTACAATTTGAAAGTAAAGAAATTAAAGTGAGTCGAAAGCACTATATTTGGGTCATTTTCTAAAGAATCACAATCTTTTGTCGTCATGGAGCAATAATGATAAATATTGGAGCAAGTAATTAATGCCAAGAAAAAAGAGTCACATGTTAAAAATATAAAGAAGATTAAAGATGGAACAAGTCAAGCGAAGAAATTAGCCAAAACAATAGCGTTACGAGTAGCAGAAGGACATATGTTAAACACATGCAGGCCAGGTGTGAAACGCAAGCATTGGGCATGAAACGCATGCATACGCTGTGTTAAACATAACATTGAGGAGGAAGGTTTTCAGGTGAGCAGTAAGTTGGACCAAAAACTATGAAGTTTTGATTGTCCCATCAATAAAACCGTGTGGGGCAAGTGGCAGAGGGGAGTGGGGGTGAAGGCTTGGTGGCTGGAGAAATTGGAGAAGAGCTGCGATGCAGGCGTTAAGAGAGGGGAAGCGTGAATAGTAAGGGTAGACCAAAAACTCCCATCTTAATTCGTCACATCATGAAATACTGAAGAGGCTACAATGGAGCTTATGGAGAAGATGACCCACGGTTGGAGCATGAAAATAGAGATGGAAGGCTAATTTTCCAATGCCAGATTAACGGGAATATCGATGCCAAGTCAAGGTTAAGCTATTTCTATCATTTTAAGTTTGCAATTATTTTTTCAGATTGTTATGTTATTAGCATTAACTTGATTGGTTTTGGGATGAATGATCTTAATATGTTATTTTGATTGTTTTATTTCAAACCTATTGCTAAAACATTGAATGTAATCTGTAATTGTTACTTTTGATGTTTATGGGTAGCATCTAATGATCATTAATCATTAGGAATAATATAACTTACGTTAGAGAACCCGAACGTGTGAAGTTACTGCCTATATTGATCGTTTTCCAATTGGTAATGCTGCTGTCATACTGAATATAGAGATCATATCCTAGGTTATTCAATAGTTAGGTTTAATTAATATTCGTATCTTGATTAAACACAACTTAAGGGGAAAATGAGATTTATAGAGCATTCTATTAGTCTCAAATCAATAGTCCGAAAAGAGTTGTAAAAACGTTAGAATGATGGAATATGCTTCATCGTGTTTAGGTCAAGATTGACCATAGAACTGGACCTTACTTGTATTTGACACTTTTCTCATTTTCAATTATTTGTTTTAATTTATTTTTGATAGTTTACTTTTACTTTAATTTATAAATTACTTAAAATACAAAAAACCTTATATATTTTCCTTGTATTAATTAATTTCATTACGGAAATTAACCGAACATTTCTTGTAGATTTGATCCCGACTCACCACAACAAATTTTACTGTGCAGAGTCAAGTAAATTTTGCAATGCACTTGACATACGGTGTTAATAATTAGGATGGTTTACCTTCAGAGTAAATTGAAGGCACTAGATATACCCATTCTTGACACACTCATAGTGTATCAAACACTTAATACTTTTCTGCGAGAGTTTGAGATGTTGGCGACATCATACATCTCTCAGAATAAGGCTTGAGACATCAATGCCTTGATTTTCTGGTGTGTTGCAACACAGGAGAAGCTTAAGAGTTCTCCTCATATATCCCTGTATGTAGTCGCCAAAGGTAAGGGGAAGGCGAAGCCCAACAGTCTAAGTGTAAGGGTAAGAAATCTAAACTCTCACCACATATTTAAGCTGGACAATCTAGCATTGCCAAAGGCCCACTTGACATGAAGAGTATGAGGTGCTTCTTTTATAATAAGAAGCATAGGAAATCTAGTTGCCCAAATTACAAACTTTGGAAGGTTAAACATGAGCTATCAAGTAACTCCTTGGCCTATATGATTCATGAATCCAACTTAGTTATAGCCACATTAAGTTCTTAGTGGCTAGATAGTGGAGCTTCTAATCATATTGCTTCCACAATGTAGGGGTTCAAATCCACAAGAAGGACGAATTAAGGAGAGGAGAAACTGATGGTCGATAACAATGAAGAGGTGGACATTTTATATATAGGAGATGTAGGATTGAGCCTCAATTTGAGGTTTGTAATGATTTTACAAGACACTTTTTATATATCATCTTTTAGATAGAATTTGATCTTTATATCAGTTTTAGAGAAAGAGGATTTTCATTTTATATTCAATACTTCGGTTGTAAATATTTATATCAATGCAAGGTATATAAGAACTGTCTTCTTATCCTATAGATTATATAAAATGTGTCTTACCTCTAACGAAATGTATGCTTCTTCTTATATTACTGAAGTTGTTATTCATAAGAGAGCCTTCATAAAGGAAACATCATACATGTTTTGGCATAAACGTCTTGTCCAAATTTCTAAGGAGAGGGTTGAGAGATTGATAAAGGATAACATTCTCCCAACTCTGGACTTCAATGATCTAGAAACATATGTTGATTATTGTAGCGTAGGTTGAGCAAGATAAAGAAAAAGGGTTAATTCATGCTTCTGGTTTATTGAACCTCATATATCCAAATGTTAGTAGACCCTATACAGTCACATTGTGTAATGCTAAAAATTTTCTGACATTTATAGATGATTATTCCTGCTATAGTTATGTGTTCTTGCTTAAGGAAAAGTATGAAGTCCTTGATAAATTCAAGATCTTTAAGACTGAGGTTGAGAACCAGTTGGGAAAATCAATAAAGATTGTCAAAACTGATCGGAGAGGGGAATACTACGACAGATATAGGGTTGTAGGACAATAAAAAGGTCCATTTGCTAGGTATTTGGAATCTGTTAGAATAGTGACTCAGTTTACTATATCGAATAGTCCTGAGCAAAATGGTGTGGCCAAAAGGTGCAATCGCACCCTAAAGAACATGATGAGGTCAATGTAGAGCATGACTAACCTACCTAAATACCTTTAGGGCGAAGCCATCAAGACAACATTATATATCTTAAATAGAATCCCAAGTAAGTTAGTGACTAAGACGCCTTTTGAACTCTGGAAAGGGTGAAAACTAAGCCTTGCACATATTCGTGTGTAGGGATGCCCTACTGAGGTACAATTATATAATCCTTATGATAGAAAATTGCAACCTTTTTCCACTCGTTGCTATCTAACAGGAAACCCCAACCATTCTAAGGGCTACATATTTTACTGTAAAGAAGGAGGGGCTAAAATAGTGGAATCACAGTTGGCTAAATTTCTGGAATACAATGCTCATAATGAGAGTGAGCCCTCACACGCTCTAGAAGATAGTAGGATAGATACTATGATCATTTCGTATCTGCCGCTTATACAATCAAGTTCAATAGATTAAGGTCCGAGTACCATTTCTGAGCAGGCACAAGAACATATACCTGTTTAGGCAGAGGCTCCAGAGGTATAAGAACCTTTGTAGTTGCGTATATCCACCAGAGAGATAACTGCTATCTCATCTGATTACATAGTATATTTGGGTAAATAAGATTATGATATAGGACATGTTTTGGATCCAGTTACTTTTACAAAAGTTGTTTCTGGACCTCATGTAGACTTGTGGTGGGAAGCAATGAAGGATGAGATGCAATCTATGAGGCATAATAAGGTATGGGAGCTAGCTGATTTGCCTCAACATTTCAGGCCTTTCAATTGTCAGTATTTAAGATCAAAAAGGACACACAAGGTCAAGTTGAGCTATTTAAGGCACAATTAGTTATTCACTTAGAGAGAAGAGTTGTCTTCAATGTTACCTTCTCTCCTATATATTGGAAGGACGCATTTAGAGTGATTATGACAATAGTAGCTCATTATGACATGGAGCTATATCAAATGGATGTTAAAAATGTTTTTTTGAATGGTGACCTTTATGAGGAGGTCTACATGGAGCAACCTGAAGGATAGGATCAAGATACAACTGACAAAGTTTACAAGTTAACCAAATCAATATACGGTCTGAAACAGGCTTCCAGATAGTGGTATCTAAATTTTGGCTAAGGTTTTGATCTCTTTTAGCTTTATGGAAAACAAAGTTGAAAGATGATTATATTACAGGATTAGGGGGACCAAGGTCATCTTCCTACTGCCGCATGTGGATGACATATTGCTCGTGTCAAATGGCTTGACCATGGTGTATGAAGTTAAGCAACTTTTGGCCAAGCATTTTTGACATGAAAGACCTGGGTGAAGCATCTTTTGTCCTCGGTATACAGATTCACTAGGACAAATCTCAACACTCATAACCCTCTCACAAAGAGCATACATTGAGTGAGTGTTATAAAGATTTAATATGGCTGACTATAAACCTGTTGTAGCACCTATCTCTCATAGTAAGAGATTATCTTTGGCACAGTGTCCAAAGAATTAAGTTGAGGGAGAATTTATAAGGAATGTTTCATATTCTAGTGTGGTTAGTAGCCTGATGTATACCCAAGTGTGCACTAGACATGACATTGCATTTGTTGTTGGACTATTGGGTTGATATTTGGCTAACCAAGGTGTAGACAATTGGAATGCAGTTAAGCGAGTGTTGAGATACCTAAAGGGTACTAAGGATTATACGTTGACATACAGAAAGGTCAATGATTTAAGCCTCATAGGGTATATAGACTGTGATTTTTCTATGTATCCAAATGATCACAAATCTACTTTAGGGTATATTTTTATGTTGGTAGATGATGCATTATTGTGGAAGAGTGTCAAGTAGACACTAGTAACTTTCTCAACTATGCATGCGGAGTTTTTTGCATGCTATGAAGATGCTACATAAACAATTTGACTTAGAAACTTGATTTAAGAGTTATCTGTGGTTAATTTGGTAGCTAGACCCATTCAGTTATACTATGATAATCTTTGTGTAGTGTTGTTTAGTAACAATAATAAAAATATCACAAGGTCTAAGTATTTGGAGGTCAAATACTTGACTACAAAGGAGTTGATTCAAAAAGGTGATGTCGAAGTGGAGCATATGAGGACTGAGGAGATGATAGTTGAACCATTGACTAAAGGACTTCTCCTACTAATGTTTGTTAAACATGTATCCAGGATGGGGCGTGTTAAGGTCCTCAAACAATAGTAGTTAGGGATTGTTATATTTACTCCTTTTATGTTTATAAATTTTGATGTATTATGACGTTATGATTATTTATTAATATAGATGATCATCTTTTTATCCTCAGTAATAACTGTTTTTGTGTATAGTCATAATACATATGAAATTCTTAAGATTTGTACCGATCTTAAGCATTTTAAAGGTCATTAGACATATATACTGATTGATCTTAAACTTATGTCATTTAGACACATACAGTTTAAATTTGTGTTTAAACATGACATATAAGGATATAAGTTCTCAATCCTATAAAGTTTTCTATAATGCAGTTTAGCATTTGGTTAGAGAGCATAAAGATTTTCTCTAATGTTGTTTAGTATTCAGTGAGAGAGAACAAGTTTTCTCTAATGTTATTTAGCATTTGCTGATAGAAAACATGATTTCTCTCCGAGATTTAACATATGCAGTTTAGCATAAAGTTGAAAAAATTGAGATTTACAAATGAAGATGATACATATTAGATCATGCATGTATTATCCTAGTTTACCGCACTCCATTTTCTCATTCATATTAGTAAGGTATTAGATATTCGTGATTATATTAGACCTATATCACATATGTGTTTGATATTTCTCGGTATCGAAAGCCATGCAAGAAAGAATGTTGGACTTTCATTATCTTTGAATAAAATGTTTTTAACTTTTAAATTTGGTACCAATACAGTAGCATGACTTAACCGAGTTTTTAAAATGTTCTTAAACTTGAGTCAAAACTGCAATTGATAATTGTCCAAAGGAGAGAATGTTAGATAATTTAGACAACCATTAATTGTATTTTCGGTATTTCAATAACTTATCGGATAAGTTAAGTAATTTGATCTAGATAAATGTAATAATGTAATCCAATAAATGATCTAAGCCAATATGAAAAAATGGATCCCGATTAGTATGGATCGAATCTATATCGGGCTTGTGATGGGGAAGTTCGATATAGAAACTTTATATAAAAGTTAAGGTCTCTTGCAGTTGCTCATATCATTCGTAAGCATACGGGTTCTCTGACCCGTTAAGAGCGTTTACTTTTTGAGAAAACTGTAGAAATACGTTAACCACGAGTCAGTGAGCGATTCCCGTGAAGGTCCTAGAAGATCAGAGCTCATTTTGGACACAAAAATTGCTACGAAAGTTGGAATGAAATCGAAATTAGGTATTTCGCATTTTCTTTATTTATTTCCCTTTCATGAACGATTTGGGACACGTATTAAGGTTCATGCTATGTGTTACACATTGGCCTTTTCTCTGATCGTGAATGTGTGAAGTTTATCTTTTCACTCTATATTTCTATATGCTTTGTTTGGATTATATACCCTAAAACCTACTGCAGTTTATTTTATTTGATAGTTAAATTCATTATGTAATAGAAAATTTTTGCAAATTAAGCTTTCAATTTAATTATAAGCAATTCTATTGAGATATCAAGTTGACTTGCCTAATTTATTTGGAAACATGACAAGATATTCAAAACATAAGCACGGTAAAATAGGAGATTTTAGGTCTACAGTTGCAAAATACTTGGTGGTGATGTAATTAGCACTAAATTAATACGTCAAGACTTAATTCAGTCTATTGGTCCACAGTTTCCCCGTCTCTTGCACACCATCTTCTTCCCCGTCTCTTGCACTCCATCTTCTTCACCGTCTCTTGCACTCCATCATATCCTGCACTTTGTTAATATAATGCAAGAAGGATCCTAGATTTAAGATCCTACTTACTGTTTCGGTGTCCAATAACTGTCATCATGCATATATTTTTCCTTCTGATATCGAGGAGCAGTGTCCGGAAGTTCCAAGAAATTTCTCTTCAAGTTACCCATTGAATTAAACTTACTAATGATCTCTTGACGCTGCTTCCACTAATGATTGATGATTGTTTCAGATTAGAGTAACACGTATACTTTTTATTGCCTCAGTGGTAATAAAATTAGGACCCAAAGTTTTAATTAATATAAATTGAGAATACGAATTTTTAATTGTTATTTTAAACTGTAGTAATATAATTAGAAATAAATATTTGTCACATTATTATAAAATGTAACTTAATTTTTAATTAAATTTGTTATAATATTTCAAATTTTAAATTAAACCCTCTAAGATATTAGAATTGATCATGTAAATGTTGGCATTTCATCATGTGAAAACGTTTACGCTACGTGGCAACACTTTGTTCCTTTACCACTTTTCTTTACTTATTGTCTTCTCATTCTTATGTCAATAAGGGCCATTGCCGATTCTCAATTCAACATGAAGCAACAATCAACAATTAGTATACAGACCCTCCTTCCATTTGATATAGCCCTCAAGATCGCTTCTTATCTCGAGGTTCTTAGTTTTTCGATTCCTGCTCTTGTTATATAATCGTTTCTTGTCACCATTCGTGAATTTTGGTTGTTGGCAATTTCCATTCTTTTTGGTATTAGGTACTCGACTTGTGTTCCTTGGGTAGTTGCTCTCGGTTTTGGAGGGAGTTGTCATTGTCGGAATGCATATGGGAGTCGCTTACTCTTGAAAGATGGCCTTTACTTGGTTTTCTTAACGACTCTTCCTCTTCTTCTTCCTCGGATCTTATTATAAAGGTATGCTATGTTTATTTTGTTATTTCTTGTTATCGGTTTTGTTGTTCTGTTGCTTGTGAGTTTTGCGTGTGAGAAATTAACAAACCCACTTGTTGTTTCCTAGAATTTTAGCTTTCGTGTTGAATTTTTTTGAATTTGAAGGCAGTCCCTTTGAATGATTTTATCTTTAAATGGTGAAACGTCGTTCTTTTTTCTGATCATGGCTGGTATAGAATCATTGGCAATTAATTTTAAGATTTATCCCACCCTGCAGTAATTAACAGGTGCAATTCTATATAGCTTTGGACTCTACCTGTAACTTTCATCATTTCTCTGCATCGTTGACCGTATAAAACAACGTGAATTTGTAGATTTAACCAACAAACTGATGAGAAGATTAGTGTTGATGGCACCATTCATTGTGTATGTAGTTGATTGTTAGTGATGCCATTGATTTCCTTTTCTTCGGAATTGAAATATGATACTGACATAGGGCTGGAGGGAGACTTATGCTCGGGTTCTCAGAGAAAGGGGATGGAGGGAGCTGTATGTAAGGGTCCATAAACAAATGGCTGGGAGAGCTGCCGCTGTCATTGAGTTTGTGGAACAGACTTCTCCATCTGAGCCACTTGAGGTTGCCGTTTATTACAAAGCAATTGAAGATTTACGTTCTATGCGGTTTGCATTCAAGGATATTGAGATGTTCCTTTTCAGGCCAAGGCTGACCGTGCTACTTAACTTGATTGGCTTGCACTACTGCATTGTTTGCCTTAAAATTCCAGTAAACCCCCCTCTTCTCAGTAGTGCACACATAATTGACTTTTCCTTTATTCTCCCTAGAAGGATGTAGGAAAATTTTAGCAAGTTTTGTGACGCTTTGGTGGATTCTCCTTGCTTTATTTGCATGTCTCATTAGCGAAACTGGCAGGCTAGGCATGTCATGGATGTTCTGCTGAATTGCAAAATTTCAGAGCGGCAAGTTTGTGTCAAATGGTGGAAGCTTGGTAGATTGTTTTATGGTTTCCGCATGAGGGATGAATGCCGATGTCGCTGTGTTTCTCTGGCAGATCTCGCAACAGACAAGGGAGATGATGTGCTGGGGATCCTTCGTCGAGGTGCAATTCATGAGGTCTTGCGTGTTGAAATCTCCATTTCAATTCCCACCTTCGCTCCTTGGTCTTGTCAAAGCAATTAGAGGCAAGATTACGAATAGGAACTATAATTTGTATGCATACTGTTTATTCTAATGGAGGAAAATAGGTCTTTGGGCTTCTTCTAAGATAGCATCCCAGAAGATACCTTTTACGGGTTCCATTTGCCTTCGCTCTCTCTATGATTGTAATTAGTGGCGTTATACAATGTTGATAGTAGTAATCCCAGTTCGCACACGCATATGGCTTTGGCAAAGCCATGGGACTGATCAAAGCGAATGTAAGTGGTGCATATTCGGGTGGAACAATGGGTCAGTTATAAAATGAAGGTATTTAATTAACGCTAGTTAATGAAGATATTCATTAAAAGACGCATTGTCTTTGAGTTAATTACACTTTGTCACATAAGATCCTAATTTTTTAAAATTATCATATTTCCTAATAAAATTTAGTTTTTGTTTCACTTGTATATTTTAACGTCACTCTATTAAAAAACTTAACAAAGAAACGTAGCAACAATTGAAGTATCTCTCAGGTATGATATCTAGAATAGTCAAGGGGCTCTAATTCACAATCTGTTGGCTAGATTATTGTTAGGAAGGTTCTCTAAAAAGGCTGAGCTTTAAGAGATAATTAGAAATTATATTTGGTTGCTTGCTTCAGAAGAATTAATACTTTTGCCTATTCCACAATACAAAAGTTTCGAGGAGAATGATACATAGTTATGAGATGGAGTTCTTGTATAAGAAATCTCTAATAGGCAAGCTAAAAGGCTGATAGAGGGGGCAGTAACAAGAATGGGGTAGTGCTCCCTGATTTGAAGCAAGGCTCTCAAACTAAATGTCAATTTTTTCCTCTGGCTAGCTATAATGAATAGGTTCAATATTATGGATAGACTAAAATTTGTATCTTCTTCTAAGCAATGTATTCTGTGCAATCTAATGGAAGAGACCAAAAATCATCTGTTATTTGAGTGTGGTTTTGCCAAAGAAGTGAAGATTAGAATCTCTAATCTACGTGGCCTTCGAACTAGTCAATGCAGCCTCACGGATATCTTATTAGAGATATCCCAACTATACATCTCTACATATGATAAGGAAATACTAATGGTAGCAGTTGCAACTTGTCTTCAGGCTATTTGGAAAGAGAGAAAGAATAGAAGGTTTAAAGGATGCTCCAACAACCTAATTTCTCTTATAGAACTATCTACGACAAATATTAGGGAACAACTTATTATAAATTAGTTGGGACAGCATAGTAATAGAGGACTGGTTCTCACTTGGAGAATATAGTCCTTAGGGGTTCTTTCTATTTGGGATTCAGTAAAGCAAATAGTACTTCTAAGCACAGATGTTCCCTAAGCAATTTAAGCAATTCTCTTAATAACCATCTCAAGACAATAAGGGAAAGAAAATTAGAAGGAATATGACTCACCTTCAAGAGCTCCTGGGAGTACCTCTCTAGATCCACCGCTTACCAGACGAGTTAATGAAGGAAGACTCCTGATATTCAACATGAAGCCTGTTATGCTTGAAGAATGAGGAAACAAAACAAATAGTATCAAACATCCTATCTGAGATGTAAATCCTTTCGAGCAAAAGACAGATCAAAGAGAAGACGCTTCGCCATCATTGCGTCGCAGTATCCGAAGCTCCCTACCCCAATTGAGTAATCGTTTCAAAGAATCAAGAAAGAAGAGAAGATATTTACCCTAATTATCGATACGTAGTCACTCAGTAGCCTCCCGTCTTGATTTCCTACGTTGTCGTTTAATTTTTGATTATGAAGTATTGAATGTCGATCACATGAGGGAGAGTTTCCTCTCCTTAGTTGTACACTACGTTTATTCTACTTAATGAAAATTTAAAATTCTAAAAAAAAATCAAAGTATTAAAAAACTTACAAAGAATGGAGAAATGACATCGTCAAGCTTGATTAAATGTTACATGGCACAAAAACAATCAAACTTCATTTGTCTATTCTTTGTTAATTTTTTCATAGAGAGTGACGTTAAAGTATACAAGTGAAACAAATTGTTAATGTCTCTTAAAGTCACGACGTCAACTATATATAGGAGAAACTCATTGGCATGTTATCTTTCTTAAATTACACAACATCGTACATTACATGATACAAATATGATATGTATTGCAACACAACACCTAAGTCAAATGGCATCATTTGCCCATTGTCTATGAACTACCTAACGGAGAGTGACACTATAAGTAAAAGTAAAATAAAACCAAAATTTAAGTGGGTATATCTAACTTTTAAAAACTAGAATAAAATAAAAAAAGTTACAAATAATAAGGATCTAGTGTAATTAACCTTATTTAAAAAAAACTAAAATGAAGTATAGTGACCTATGCATGTGTAGATCAATTACAAAGCTTTAAATAATACAAAATACTTCTTAATTCCGAATTGTTTTCCTACTTAACTTAAAGTCATCAAAATTCTTTTTAGCTATTTGGCTTACTCTCATTTTATAACACATTTTATCATTTAGTCTCAAATCAACCATTTTGTGCACTTCAAGCTTCTTTTGGATGCATCTTAAACTTTACATTTTGATAGTATTTGTTGTTGAGATATAAATATTCATTTGATACTAAAACACATCAGCTAGCTAATTGGACAAACCTACCTGTAGCAACTAAAGCAATTGCATCTCTACCACCTTGGTATGTATGTGAATCCATTTGAATCAAATTATACTAGGTTTATTTTACGCTGTTGTAAGGTTTATATGTGTAAAACATTAAAGGCAAATAATTTAGGGTTTATATGAAAAAGTGAGCATACTATATCTCCTTCATACCCTTAAAGGTTTAGGTTCATACCCCTAAAGGTTTAGTTTTTGGCCAATATTTTTATTTATAGATGATTCATTTGAATAAAGAATGAGGCATTATTAGATGAAATTTGGATAAATAATACAACTAGTTGGTATATTATTCTTTGGTTATGTTACAAGCGTCTAATCTCAGGTTATTTTGCAATGAATCCAAATGGTATCATATGAAAGAATCTTATGGATGTACCATGGGAGTTGTGATAAACATGTAACAACATATAATTTTTTCAATATGTTCATTTGTCAAATTACAAAAGGGTTGAACACATATGTGGCAATTAAATTTTTTTGAAAAATGATGTAGTGGACATTTTATAAAGTTTGTCTGTACTGATCTTGGCACTGATAGATATAATTTTATAATAATATGACTTCTTATTTTATATCTTTTAGTGGTGAGTACTTAAATGGAAATTTATAACATCATAGGTTCATGCATATGTATTTTAATTCGAAACAAGGCATAAAGGTAAATTAATTGAGAGTGGGAAAGGATGGTAAAGTAGAAAAAGGATGAGTAAAAGACAAGGCATAGGAGATTACTAAATGTCTACAATGTAGTAAGGGAGTCTTAGACACCAAAGAACAAAACAAATAATATATTTTTTCCAAAGTAACGTTTTGAAACACATTTTGACTTAAGATAATGTCATTATTTCATTTAGTTTGAAGCTTTCATCATTTATAAAGTTTTGTATTAACGAGAGGTGCCTTTTTGACTACATTATAATCTGGCATATAAACGCTAAGTTATTATAATACATCGAAATATATGAAACTATGCTAGAGGACATTATTTTTCCTAGACTGTTCATTTTATTTGCTAGGAAGTTAGGTTGTTAATTATGGATATTGTTAATTGATTGATTTGATCCTTATAATTAAGAGTATTTCTTTTTGGATGTTGATTAAGAAAAGTGTGAAAATGATGAACATGGATTTGATATTCGGAGTTTCAAATGGTGACTTTAAAGTCCTAACATAATGCTTCTCTAAGGATTTGTAGTAGTTTAGAATGTTAGTTAGGAAAAGTGCATGGTTATCAATTTTGAAGCAACATTTTTATTCTTAGGGAATCGATAAGGATGACTTTGTGTAACATCCCATATTGAAGGTGAGTATCTAATCTCATATCGAAAAGGAGAGGAAAGGTATAAGTTGCCTTTGTAAACCTATGAAAATGATTACTATTCAACTTTTGAGCTAACTATTTTTGGGCTTGTGGTTCTCTTAACCTTAAATTAGAGTTAGTGATGGATTAGTATAGACCTATACCTTTATAAATGGTATTAGATTAAAAAATTTGCCAGTATGATATTAGGTTAGGATGACGAGGGTAAAAAGTGGTGTCAACAATATGACTATGAGCAATAATCAACTTTTAACAAGAATTCTGGTCCTATTTAACATTAGAAGAGGGGGAGAGATTCTATACAATATATTAGGCCTTGATAAGGACATTAAGGATTTAGAAAAGGGGAGTTTATGACATCCTATATGGGAGGTGGGTGTCAAATCCATAACAGAAAAGAGAAGAAAGGTGAAATACTTATTGATTCTATAAAAATTACTATTAATATAAAGTTGTCATTAGGTCAGTCAAGATTTGAGACTTTACACTTTTCACTGTTCTTTATGTTGATTACATTAGGAAGCCTACTGTATTGAACAACCTAAGATCTTCCTTTATTAAAAATATTTATAATTTATGAAGATCAAATTGAATATAGTTCATATTGGAGATTCTATAGAAGGAGATAATTGTAAATTGTGACATAAGTCTAAAATAACATTTTAAATATAGAAATTTTAGTATTAGTAGTTATTTATTTTTCTTAGATGTAATTGAGATTTATCTTATCTCAAATACACATGGATCATATGAATGCATCTAATTATATATGGAAATGATAGTTGAAGTGTTGTTTGATGACAAAATAGCATAGTGTGAGTTATGCGGGACACGTGCCCTAATATTAGACCACATAGTAAATAACAAAGAAATTGTATAGAGTTCAAATATGTTGAACAATATTAATATAAGATTCACACATTAGGTATTGATTAAATTTTTATTTTAGATTTATAAATGCATTTTTCTTTGACCAGTTGACATTATAAGTAGCAACTATAATCATAGTAAAATCTTTCATTTTATTATGAGTTGTAAGAGGTGATGTATGCATAGTTTATACACATTTTACTTAAGTATTATGTTATGTTTCCATCTAAAATTACTTTGATTTTATATTTCAATTGGTTTTATTAGATATTTTAGGTAATTTTGGAGATATATTATTTCGGGAGTGATTTTAGCTAAGTTTTATACGTTAAAAGAGAACATTTATTATTGACTAGATATAGTTTCATTCAAGAGTATATTGTAGCCTGTGTCCTTATTTGGATAAAGTTGTGTTCCTATATGAAATATAATGTAGGGGATATAATTATACAAAAGGTTAAGTTAGAATCCATATTACTTGACAAAGAAGTTATATAAAAGGAAATGGCCTCCTAGATGGCCAAGTTAGTGTTTGTGTTCCTCTCAAGTGGCCTATTTAAAGTGCTATGAAAACATATAAAAGGGAAGTTTTCTAGTTTTTAAATTTTAAAGTTAGGTTCAATAGTCAAAGGAGAGACAAAAACCTTAGAGTAAGATTATATAGTCATCTTTAATAAGGAAAGAAATCCAAAATCATCCTAATGAAGTATAGAAAGATTGAGATCACATAAAAAAGCTTTTATATTATTTTTTAAACAATTTTTTTATGTTTGTTGTTTTATGAAAGATGAGTGACTAAACTATTTTGATATATATACATATGATGATCCTTACTATTGTTTTTTTAACATATTAATTTCAGTTATTTTATGAAACAATTTTATACTTGTAAAATATATATGTTAATTTTAATGTTAAGTTAAGAAGATGTAGCAATTAAATTAAACATGAATTACAATTGAAAGCATTTTGTATAAAGTGATAATAGTTGTCGCTAAAAAAATGATTGCATGAATTTTTTATCAATATATGATATGATAAAGAAGATATGTATTTCTAGTTCATACTTATGAGTATTTGATACTAAAATTTGGATTCAACATTATTATAATGTTCAAGACATTAAAAGAAATAAATTTTTTGAGTAAAAGTAGTTGATTCATGTTTATACAAATAGTTTATATATACTGAATAAAGGGAGTCTTATAATTATCAAATGTTGCAATAATACAATTTAAGATAACCAAAGCTATCCTTTTATTTCACATTAGTTAAATAAACATAATGAGAACCATATGTTACTTACAAAGATAGATGTATCCTTTTGATTATAAATCGTATGAAACTTGTTAGTATGAAAAAACCAAATTAATCTTTGGTGAAAGAATGATGATAGTATTACATTTTTAAATCTTATACATGTGATGTGTTTAGAAGTGGTAAAAATTTGTAAAAGGATCATACTTGTATTTCATTAGATTACTTACTTTGCATGATATAGTCATATGTATTAAATCAAATATTAATTTTAAAAGGTTAAAATGTTTAAAATGTTTAAATCTCAATTAAAATGAATCATTGAGAATACTAATACATTTCGATGTGATTGATATGATGAGATTTAAAATTTTCAGTTATTTATAGAGAAGGAGATTCTCTAGTAAATACTCCTCAACTAAATTTCATAATAATATCAAATTAAGCAAGGAGAAATTTATAACATGAGATATTGTATGATGCAATATTTATTTCTTTTATAACTATATTTGTTACTACAACATAACTTTGACAGTTCCAGTTAAATCAATTAGCAAGATTCCATATTAGATATGGAATTGTAAGAATTTGAAATATTCATCTTTAATGATTTTGGGATGTGAAGCTTAATTGAAGGATATATTGTCTAATAAATTAGAACTAAATCAGATAATAAAGGATTATGAGATATTAGAAAGATTGGATATAATCTTATATACCCCATTAAACAAAATGTTTGTTTCAACGTGTACTTATAAGAGAATAATTCTTAAGATAAATAGAGGGAGTAAGATGAAGTTTGAAAAGTTTAAATTAACAATACATTGAATTGGAACTAATGCCTTTATTGATACATCTGATGTATACTTGAAAGGCCATGAGATGAAAGATCCACCTTCATGATGAACTTAAAGAGTGTCTTTTATATGATTGAGAATTTATCATATCTATATGAACGTCAGTGAGAGTATAATTTTCCTCTTTGGAAGGAGTATGCAGAGACATATTACTCATAGATGGAACAATAATTTATATTTTAATTGTTATAAGAAAAACTCTTATTGGTTGTGAGAAAGGTAACAACTTAAATATGGAAATTATATATATAAAGATAGATATAGAAGTTGTTTATCTATTCTAATCTAATTACGTAGATAATGTACAAAATATATTTAGTATTTAAGATATATGATATATTTATATTATCAAATATATCCATTATTTTATATATGAGTTAATATTTGAGTTCAAGGTTATAAAGATATTAACTTTAGAAGTAAATCTTATTTAAGGTATATATTTACTTAGAATAATATTACTTTAAGATTAGAAATGATCCAATATAGCATCAATTGATAATTAGGCCATAATACACTTTTCATTTAGTAGAAATGAGAAAATGGATTAATAAGTTCTTTATTGACCTTGGTATAGTTCCTTGTATTGTTCAGATAGTAATATACTGTAAAACATTAGAGCCATTGGATATGTAAAAGCATCTAAGGTCTCATCAAAGATCTAACAATGTATTTAGGTAGTTTCTCTTAATTATGATGATAATTTAGACGAAAGTTGTAAGATTTAAAGAAGTGCTTGCTATGGCAAATCTTGTAGAATTCTCTCACTAAACTATTATCCTAGCAGTAGCATGCATCATATAGAGATATGGTATAAGATAACTTAGTGAAATTGGAAGAATGTTGATTTTTTTCCTATAATAAATCGATTAGTTATAGTTTAGTTACATAATTATTTAAAGGAAATCTTTATTTTATACATATTTAAATGTATATGATAAATTTCATAGGATAAATATACATTGCTAATGAAATTAAAATGAGATCATAATTATGAGATTCTTATTGCATTTATGTATTATCCATAAATTAATCCTAGTCATTATTCTATTAAGATATAACATTAATAAAGTGTAAAAAGATTAACACACGTTATGTTTCTTTCTTATGAAGGAAGCATTCTATCTTATATACTAAAGTATTAAGATACTTAAACAAACATATGATTGCTTCTTAGAGAACAATATCACTGAACTGAGCCTATGTGAAAAATCCATTTGGAATATTACTTGTATATCTATAGAAATTCTTATTATGATAATTGTATAAGTAATCATTTAACTTGATATCTATAAAGTGTCTTGTATAGTGATTTCTATATTTTAATACTATTTATGACTTATTAGTTAATGATAGCTTAGTTGGTAGTCATTGAATATCGTATGAACTATATGGAGGTAGTTCAGTGATTAATCTATGATTCATCACCCTAAAGTAATTAGGAAGAGTGTTATTGTGTTATCAATTACTAATGTTGGAGAACTAATATGATTTAATTCTAATAGAGTATTAATGTCATGCTCTATATCTAATTAAAATATTGTATGATAAAAGTATTGAATTATATAGAAAAGTCATTCACGAAAAGGTTAGTCAAAACTCGTTAGACATTCCTTAACATTTGACTGGTCATGATGCATTTCTAAATGTCAATCTCGATCTATGAATATAAATTTTTAATTAGAAAATTAAAGATAAATTAAAGGAGTTTAATTTATCTAGTCTTAAATATAATTTAGGGTTATAATTTATATTCATTGCCAACATAGTTGGAACCTCATAGGCCACACATAAAGAATAAGTTGAAGAGAGAAAAGACGTTTTAATCAAGTTGGACTTGATTATAAGTTTGAGAATATTTAGTATTAAATATAAGATATATATAATAAATAAGGATCAATATGAAGTACTGAGTTTTATTTGGGCATAATTGATATTTAATTAGAATTAATTGTAATTTAATTGACATTAGAATTTAATGTCAGTTAAATTAATAAAATGTTCAAAACTTATTAAAAATAAGCTTAGGCTCTAAGGGAGCTATTACTTCTTACCTAATCCTCTATACAAGAGTTGTAAAGTCCTTTTAATATGTTCTTGATATTAAAAGTTAGACAATTATGCAACATTGATGGTTGAAATGAGCCAGTTTCGTAAATAGTTTGAGAGAAGTGACAAGAAAATAATCAAGATTCATAATAAGGTAAGAATTAAGATTCATACATTATTATCCTTTATACATTAATCATTTTATAGAATTTAAGTGATCCTAAATTTAAAAAAGTTACACAAAATTTTTTTGTAATGATTTCACTACGTGCAAGATTAGATCTGCCCAAATTTCTTATGTAATTGCGTTTGATTTTAAAAATTAAATTAATGAATAATTGTATTTAGTTACTTATGTATTACATTTTGGTTATCTATTAGACGTTGACTTTTCCCATCCCATAATATGTATCAATGATATATTGTATTTCCAAATTGTAAATTCATATAGATTGAAGATAAGGAAAGACAAAGAGACATTATTATCTCCATATTTGAAGTAATTGATTGTTAAAATATTTTATGTTAAATTGTAAAAAAAAAAGGTTATTTAAACAAGATGAGGTGATGAAAGCTCTATATAGGGTCGACATGATTCAGACTCTAAATAACTTAAAGTTAATTTTCTTCCAAGCATGAGGGATTTAATATATTGACATGTTACTTGGTATGCGTTTCTTATTATCACTTCTATTGACATAATTATTTGAGGAAAGTTGGGGCATGTGGTACGTTAATGTAAGCTCATATATTCTTACCTTGTCTTTTTAAGAGAAATTGGGTTCTCTATTTATTAAATATAAAGGAAAGAAAAATAAAAATAATGGATACGGTAAAGGTTAGGTAAAGGGCAAAGCATGTAGCACTTGAAGAGTTGATGATAATTTTTTAATTTATAATTTGGTTAATATTTAATTCTGTCCTAATATTCATGAATCCTTGAGTAACCAACCTCCTAAGTTTTCACTTACATTTTTTTTATTGTTAATGGAAGATCATGTACAATTTTCTTTTTATTTAATGTGGCTTTTAGATATTGAGGGAAGAAAAGTTACTCTTTAGAAATTTTCAATAGTGTTGAAAACTATGCCATAATATACAAATAAGTAAGGCATTTCTTTTAGTTTCAATCTATTTTGCAAATTAGGCTCAATGAATGCTTATTAACGAATTTATTATGCAATCATGATTATAAAGTGTTTTTGTTTTTATACATGTGCGCGTTAGGATGCCAAACATTACCTAATTTATTAATGAAGGTATATACCACAAGATTGTCACAAATGTACCTAATTTTTATTCATGTGACAATTTAAAATTTAAAGATGTGGTTTATCACTCTTTGTTTTACAGATGTATGGTGATGAGCTCTATATTGTGTACATGGTAAACATATTGAAACATCAGCTTAATGTAAAGATTAATTTTATGTTATTGAAAGTAAGACTACTTAAAGATAACTAACATTATACATTAGAAAGATATTTCTTTCAATTGCAATCTATTATGCAAATTAGCCTTGATGGATACTTATTAATGAAATTTTTATGCAATCATGATTATGAAGTGTTTATGTTTATGTACATAGGGTGCTAGGATGGCCAAACCTTGCCCAATTTGGCAATGAAGTTATATACCACAAAATTATCACACATGTACTTAATATTTTTTTATGCAAAAATTTAAATTTTAAAGTTATGGTCTAATAATCATTGTTTTACAAATGTATGGTGATGAAATTCACATGGTTTATATGGTTAAAACATTGAAACATTGCTACAATATGAAGATTAATTTTATATTATTGAAACTAAGACTAATTAATGGTAAATATCATCATTAATTTTTTTATAAGTTCTGGAATTACATAAGTTATTAAAAAATTTAAGCTCATAAAGTTCATAACATTGTGATTAGATGTAATGTATGACACCATCTAACATCATTATTTTATTATACCACATAAGGCTTAAATAGGTGTGGTGATGTAAATTCCAATAAATTTTTAATTGGAAGTTCAATGATTCTCCATGTAATCTCATTTTATTATATGTAGATGTCAATATCAATTATAAATTATTAAGTGTGTGCATTTGTGTAAATATGGTGAAACTAATTTATAGAGACCTTAACTTCAATTTTTATACTCAATTTAATACTAATTTTTGAACTTGACAAAAAAGACATTTTTCCATTTAAAAATAAAAAGATTATTGTACTCCTAGTTTAATTAAGTATCATTATCAAATAGTTTATATAGTTATTAAATAAAAAAAATATAATGGCAATGTTACTAAGAAATTGAATTAGGGAGGTTTGAGTAAAGGCCTTTCTTCTATATGGAGTTGTGTTGCCTCACTCCACTAGGTTAGTGGCCTTACCTCCAAACTATAGTTTCTTTAATCTTTTAGACCAATTACATTTGATACCAGACCATCAAAGAATTAAATTTTATGTAGTGTTTGAGAATTAGTTGGGTTCCAAACTAAAGGGTATTTATGGTAAGATAAGTGTTGAAAGAGTCTCTATAATCATCATCATTGGTCCAAGAGTTTTTTTTTTTAATGTCTGACTATATGTTGTGATCTTGTTTTGAGATAAATTGCATCACACCACTGGGATAGTAGCCTCATTTGCTAGATATGATTACCTCAATCTATTAAGGTAGTTACATTGCTACTAGACAACCTTGGACTTAATTTTTCAATGGTGTTTGGGAAATATTTTGGTTCTAAACTAATGGTTATTTGTGGTTAGATAGGTGTTAATATGGTGAGGGTACTTCATTAGTAGCTCATCCACCTATTGAAGATCATCAAACTAAGGACCCTCCACTGTTGGACAGACCTGAGTCACAACATAATTGAGGGAGATGTTTAACTTTTGTATCTTTTCTTTTTCTATTTAATTATGTATTTTTATTATCTTCGTTCTTTTTGTCTAAACATTAGTATTAACAATATTCCATATTTCTTAATTTTTTATTTTTGTTTCCTTTTAACAATATCCCTTTTTCATTATATTTTGAAAGGATGTTATTATCTAGTATTGGATAGACAATCCCAAATTTATTAACATAAAAAATAAGATATTCTTATTACTCAGGGAAGTACCAAACTCCACTTTCTCGCTTTTGATTCAAATATGCTTATATTGTGTACATTGGAGACAATGTACAATTTTCAGTGTGGGGAAGGGGATAATAATTTCTTATGCTTATTATAATCTTTCTTATTGACTCTTATTGATGATATCATGAATTAGTCAAAATTTGTCCACCAATACTTTATTTCATTATTGATTCTTGATTTGAATTAGTATGCAAAATGATGGTAGCTAAAATAAACTTCATTTTATAAGTCATATTTTTAGTAGTTACTGAGATAGTCAATTTGAATGAAAATTGTAAATTATTTACACACATAAGACCTTATTATTTTTCATAAGCTTTTAAGCCTAAAAGCAAAACTTCAAAAATTTTAAGCTGTTTTATTCTTTCATGTTTGTTATCATGACTAGTTAAATAATTCTAAAACTAGCTTTTATTATGAACATTAAGATTACTTTTGTTGAATTAGAAACATTGAAGTGATAAAGGCGCATAGATTCAATAGTTGTTTAAGCCTAATTCTTTGAAAATTACCCTGTATACTTTAAGAGTAACCAATTTTGAGTCCTAGCCTTTTTCATTCATTATAACTAAATTATAACCTTTATCCTATTTTTTTTTAAGCCTTTTCATTAATTTGAATCCTAAAAGTATTTATAATTCCTTGATTGTTGAAAACCTGAAATTTTGAAATGTCCAATATTTCTTTAATTGTGGTATATTACAAATGCTTGAAATTATTTTTAAAAAAATACGTTTGAATTATGGTATTGATGGATTCATATTATGAAGGACATATATTGTTAAAGAATAAGTTTATGGTAGTCTTGTCTATTGTAAATCTCTTTCAATTTTAACAACCTTTATATTATCCTAATCACACCTTACCTTATAAATACCTTTTGATTTTTGTTTCTAGTTTATTTATAAGTGGTAGAGATATTGTAATATTGCAAGCTTATAGTTAAGAGTTTTATCATGTATTGATTTAAGAGTTCTTATACTTTTCACCCTAAACACTTAAGTACATCGAGTGAATCCTCAATAGGGATGTAAAAAATTGTGTTTTTGATTTAAAAAAGATTATTGATTTGATTACTAGTGGCATTGTTATGAGTTGGTTTAAGATATTTGATTATAGTTGTATGTTAATTTGGTTAATATGATATGATGATGTAGAGTATATATGGATAGGATGAAATTAATGAGGGATACATATTGTAAGATTGATAAGTTAGATTATTGATTTTCTTGAGGACAAGCAAAGGCTGAAGTGTGGGGATGTTTAATAGATGCTATTTTGAGTATAATTATACACCTATATTTAATGTATTTTGCTTAATATCTTATCATTTTATTGTATTTTTGGTATTTAATTCTCTCTAAGTGTATTTATAGGTCATAATTTCCTTCATAGAACAAAAGGAGAAGAATTTGGATAAAATCGTGGAATAAAATGAAGATTTGAAGCAACTAAGGACTTACACAACTGTGTACAGTGATAGTCTTTATAAATGTATGAAGATTGAAGAATTTGAGTTCTAGTTGTGTGGAGTTACACGGCCATGTATGATAAGATACATGGCCATGTATGTTACGTATGTAAGTCTCTATGCCTGTGTGAAATCTCGAATTTAGGTATTTTTGAATATACATAGTCTCCTACATACCCATGTAATTAACCGTGTATATCCCAAAAAGCCTAAATTTTACTATAAAAGGATGTGAGTGGAGGAAAAAAGAGGGAAGCCAAAATTTTAAGAGTTTTAAGGTCATAAAAAACATTTAGAGGCAACAACTTTGATCAAAGGATGAGGAAAACATAAAGAATACGTCAAGAGATCTGAGAAAAACCTATGTCAAATCCATACTTGCAAGAAGATTCAATATAAGAGAAAGGAAGATTAAAATTATGATTTCTTTGTTTTCTATTAGTTTTTCTGCATGGTTGTTGTTGGTTTCATTTTCTATCAGTAACTAAACATGTTTAGTGTATAGGTATAATGAAACCTAGTTTATGATAACAATATGTTTTTATCTTTTGTTCAATGCAATTATTTTGATTGTTTTATTGCGATTCAGTTATACGTATTGTTTTTGTTCTATTATATCTAAAATATTAGTACATGATTTGATTTCATATGATTAAGATTGAGAAATCCTCTTGTATGAATATATGTACCATAATTGGCAGGAGTAGCATGTAAACCTATAAATTAATAGTGGAATTCATAAATTGATCAAGCAATCTTAGGGTTTTAACTAGAAAGATTTATGTTAATCAATTGATGGATTAGTTGTTAATACTCTTGAGAAAGATATTACAGAAATTTCCATGGTCCAATAATCAATAATATAATTGCATGATAAAAGATTAATATTTAATGAGTCTTAGGGGGATTTATCACTTAGACACTATTATTTGATATTGATGTTTCTAAGTAATTTCCTCTATCCTACATTCATTATTGTTTCCAATTTTAGTTTATTTGTTTAGCTTAGTTTTTAATTAAAATCCAAACTTTGATTCATAGGTTACATAATAGAAAAAGAGTAATTACTAGTAATTATTGTCTTCATGGGATCGACCTATACTTGCCTATAGTAGTTACAATTACACCATATGATTGTAGTAAAATTTTAATATCAACCTTAACCTTATTCAATCACTCCAGATGGTGGAGGTTGAAAAGTCATCCCTTGATGGCTCGCCATCTGCGTCATAAGGTCCCCCATCCATCTAGTATAGGTCTTGAGCTATCCTATCTACTCTACAATCTCCACTTCTATATCTGGATAATGCGTTGAGTACTTATGAGCTATGCTATATGTCTCTCCAATTGAGCTATCTTTATTTGGTCCTAGTGTGATGTTCGCAGTTTAGGTGCTTTTGCACTATCCTTTTTATATGTGATCCCTCATGTTAGGGGTGGCGGTGAATGTGGATGCAGTGACTGCTCCACTATATATGGCTCCATCCTAGCTCCTCTTGATACTACTGGCTTGTCACGGACCCCAATTAGGTCATAAATATCACCTGTAGGTCCCTGCTGTTGATGTACTATATGCATGTGCTTCATTACATCAAGGTTCAGCACTATCATGGTGCCCCAGGTGTATTGGTGTCCTCTCGCTCATGTTCTAAAGGTAGAACACATCTAGGTTCCTGACAACGTCATGACTGTCACCCCATTCGCTCAGTGTGTGGCTTAGAATTCCATGAATGTATCTAAGCACTAGGTGTCACAAAGATGAGGTCTTGAATTTACTCGAGTCATAGTCACCATCATCACTGATTATACTCCAAAACTACCAAGAAGATATACTATACAAGAAGTCTATTTGCAAGGCTAAGTAAGCTTGCATATCTATGAACTTTGGGTTATATAGCCCCATCATGACAGAAAATTTCGAATAACTCATTCGGACCATCTCCCTTAGCAGTCGAAACTGGATAGTGTTTGGCTGGTCCTGGTTGTGTCATCCTTTCTCTACAAAGACCGTGGAGAGCACTTAGAGTCTTAGCTCCTAGTAGGAGAGCTCCGCAATCTTGAAAAATTAGGACCAAGCTCCAACGTTGATATGGTCTCTAACTTGCTGGACCAAATTGACCCACCACAGCACATCCCAACTAATGTTATGACTTGTCACAAAGTTCTTTTTCTTGAGCCGTTGACATTGCTCTTCATGTGTTGCTACATTAAACAACAATATTAGATGTCACTCCAGTGGCTGGATTGAGTAAGCTCCTTTGGGTCGACCCTTCTCCTCCTTGGCACTTCCTTAGTAGTTTTGTGCACCATGGTCCCATCATTGTGCCTTAAATTTTTAATACATGAGTGAAAACGGTAGATAAATTACAAAAATACCCTTTCGCTACACTTATGCTCACTAAATTATTAAACGTGAAAAAAAACTAAAAATAGGAAAAATTAAACATATAATAAAATTAAGAACAAATAATCTAATGTCAATAAATAAAGAGATAAGTAATTAATTAAAATAAAATAATTAGAAAATAAACTAGCGATCGAATTAATCACAAATTGAAATTAAAAAATACTATAATTAACCAATAAAACTAATCTAGTTATTTAGTAATGAAATTAACCCTAAAATTGAAATTAAAACATCTAATCTGATAATTACCCAAAATTAACATAATTAAACATTGTATTTATCTAAAAATCAAACTTAAAATGAAATTAAACAATAAAAACTTTAATTAACTATAAAAATAACTAATTAATCCTAATTTCGTGCAAAAAACAGCAATTTAACAACTAGTAAGCACAAATTGCATAAATTCCCAATTCTAATCGAAATTTCATCCAATTCATATGTAATTCATTAAATTGAATCAATAGATTATATAGTTAAATATGAAATTTAGCTGTTAAGTCATAATTAACCACAAAATCACATAAATTTCCCCAAAATCTCTAAACCATAACCCTAACATTTTTGGGGTAAAAATCCCTAAAAAGTGCAAAATACCCGATTATTCATGTATAAATAAGTGAAATTAACAAGAATACTTACTTAGGTGTCACAAATTTACAAGAAAAACACAAGAAATTAGTTGGGTGATTGAGAGGGCAATAGTGGGAGAGAAGAGAGAATGAGAAAAAATGAAAGAGGTAGGGAAAACTTAAAGCAGTCAGGGATATACACTGTCAGCTACATAACCGTGTAAGTCATATGCTCTTAATAATCATAGAGACTGCCTGTAATCCATCATAGACTTACCTGGGCATGTGACCATCTGTGTAAGTCTACATGGGAATGTCATGTGAATGTGTAGCTCTCTGTAAACATGTGCAACATAAAACATAATTGAATAAACTTAAAATTTTGGCACTCAAAGCCATGGAACATTATCACGTATACCCTCACACAATAATTATGCACAATCTCTTCTTGATGCTTAATGTCCTAACCTAAAACACATCAAAACTTAATAAAATTATATGCTAAACATCAAAATAACATGGAATTTAAAATAAAACCTGTCTTAATTCTTTGGTTTGTCTCCTATGTAGTGTTTGTTTAATGTTTTTAGCTTGACATACCTTTTCTACTTACCATCATCATGGGTTTATGATTAGTGGCTTACTTCTACTCATTTCTCTACATAGGGGTTTCGTGACCTATAAATAAGCCACATGTTGTAAGATAGTAATAAGGACATAATGTATCAAATTTATAAATCTAATTGACTAAATTAATGCCTTTTTTTAATAAAAGCTGTTAACAAAATAAAGAATAATAAAACTCTATGAATTTTCGATTGGCTTAAACAGTTGGTTTTATAGGAAGTGAGAACCATCCATACTCAAAGTGACCACTAATGATTCATTAGTAGTTTCCTCAATTGGCTCCTCCTTTTGGTCTTGCTCAATCTTCTCTTTCCACTCTTCTACTTTCTCTTCTCGGGCAAAGTCTTCCTCCTCCTCTTCTTCTTCAATAATCTTTTGTCATTTCTCTACTTCCTTTTCTTTGATAGAGGCTTCCTCTTCTTCTTCTTTTTCCTCTATCATATGTTCATCCTTCTCTTCTAAGGGAATAGCTACCCTTTGTCTTCTTAGAATACAACTTCGTTAATGAAATCAACCTTCGTCTCTTCTTCACTATAAGGTGTTAATAAATTCAAATAATATGTTGTATTATACTCAATATATTCAGGTGAAGAAAATATCTCTTCAAATTCACGTCAACTAGCTTTGTTTTTGGCAAGGTCTTTTTCTATTAGATTTATAAGTTGATCTTCTTGCTATTGTTGTTGTAAATATTCAGTTGAAGCATATTTATTCCATCTATAAGTGTAAGATTTGCTCTACTCTGAATTATAAGCGTTCTCATTGTTATCCCCCAAATTTTTTTCTTGTAACTTTAAATAAATTATAAGGTCTTGATAGATTAATTTTTGGAGTTAATTATTATTTCAATGTTAGTAGGATTTTATTACATTGGTTAGTTAAATTAAAGTAGTAAAAGTGTATAAAGTGCAATTTTGGCATGTCACTTAAGTATAAAAGCCATAAAGCATAAAGGAAAGGCAAAGTTGACATTACACATTCATTAAAGGTATAATTGGAAGAAGAAAGTGTAGTCTTGCTCTTAAAAAGGAGAGAAAAACATGAACAATGGAGAGAAAGAAGAGAAGAGCGAAAATTAAGAGAGAAAGGAGAGAGAGTTGTGTTCTTGAGAGAAAAGAAGGAAGATCAAGTTAGGCTTCATCTTTTCTTAGCTTTTAAGAGTGATTTTGAGGTTGTTCAAGAAGAGAAAAAGAAAGAGGAAGAGAAGAGCTTCCATTTGAGCCAAAAATCTCTTTATTTGGTAAAGATTCAAGGTAAGTTCATTCTTAATCCTTTGGATTTTTGGAAGGGTTTTAGTTCATGAAGCTTAGAAAATGCATAGGTTTAAGTATTCTAGAATCAATTTTAATGAATATGCTTTATGGGTTCTCAATTTGTATTCCTATTGAATGAGATTTTTCTAATATTCAAGGGAATCGAGAAAGGCAAGAGGAGCAAGAGGAGAGGAACTTTTAAGCAAGTTCTTAAGCAAGGAATCCAGGTGGGTTACATGTTTATAGTTAAGTTAATGGGCTATTAAAATTTTTCCCAAATCAATAAAGTTAAATGATTTCAATCGTTTTATAAATGTTACATTTATTGCTCCCTAAATGATTTAAGGAATCGCTACATGTTTGGTATATGAATCTTGTTGATGATTTATAGAATTAAGATGGAAATGGTATTTGAAATATATTATGCTTATGGAAACCATGTTTCCAAAATGTGCCTTTTAGGCAATATGTTTACAAGTAATGAAATTCATGTTTGTGTGGGTTTGTGGTGGTCCATTCTATTATGTCACATGCACATTGACTATGGTAAAGGCTTCTCCCTCCTGCCTGCTAGTGGCATGGAGCTTCTTCACAGACTCCCTTATATTTATGAACTACGCAAAACCATTATGTGGGTTTGTGATAATCCATTCTGTTATTACTGGAGATTCGCAAGAACTCACTCATGTTTATGGACCTACCCAAACCATTCTAATTACTTATGTGCTTATGATTTGTTGACAAGTTTGATGAATACGTGACTTATGTTGTTTATCAATTGTTTGACAAGTTGAGAATTTGAGAAGTATGTGCTTTATGGATTCAATGCAAATTTACTATGGTAATGAATATTTTCAATGGTTTTGCTTGTTTCTCCGTTATAAACTTGTTATCCATGAGCTTTTAAGCTCACCCTCATTCCTCCCTATCTCCAGGTGACAAGTAAGAGATCGAGTGATCTAGAGTCAAGGCATCACTCCAAATCTGCATATTTTTGTATTTTAAGTTAATTTATGGAAAACACAAGGCTTTAACCCCATTTTAAGTATTACTCGTTCATTATATTTTGTATTTTTGGGTTATGAGACCACTGATGTATTGTGTTTTTAAATGCCCATTAGAGCTTTGTAAAACTCTTTTCTTTTCATGCCAATGAAATATATTTGTGTTTTGCTCATGACTTTTCAAGTTTTCGCATTCCATTCTTCAGCATTTCATAAGGGTAAATCTATGTTATGACTTCAGGGAAACAACTGTATTAATCTAGACTGATTTAGACAAAGTTTCCTGTTTGGAAGTTGTAGTTTATCCTCTTAGCTTTCGAATGATATAGAGTATGAAGTTTTTGGATATCAGAGTTGAGAGATATGTTCTTTATAAGTTAGTATTACTACACAGGATGTATACGAGACAGCTATAGTAAATGATGAGAATTAGTTGTAAGTGATGAATCAGATGAGTAGAGATTAGAGAGTTTAATAAAATAAAATTGGTAGTTGAATTGTTATGAAATGATGTTGCATTAGAGGAAGTGAATTTGAGACCATTTAGAGTGAAAGTAAGGTTAGGATAGGTGTAGAAACCTTTGGGAAGGCTCTTGAGTGAGTTTTGTCTCACCTATGTCCGTTAGACGGACTTTAGGTTCATTAAACGGATCTTCTCAAGTTTGGAAAGACCCCGTTCATGTCCGTTAACCAGACATTAAGTCCATTAAATAGACCTTCTCGGGTCTGGAAAGACCCCCAGCCCCGTCTATGTCCGTTTTGGTGCAATGTATGTCTGTTTAGCGGATGTTCACTATACACTTTTAGAAATTCATGATTTTGACCCTCTAAATGGCAAAACTTCTCTTTAGGGTCTCCATAAAAGTTGTAGATCTAGAAGATCTCTTCGAAATCATCCTAAAATAACCTTAATCAAATATCTTTAGTGAAAGTTATGCCTATTGTCCCAAAATAGGTACAATATAATTGAGGACATAAATACAAGAATGGATTGTCATCTATCAATTGATCAAATAGGGAATTTTTGGGATGGTATGAAGATGAAACGATGATGACTAATGAGATTATATTGAAATAACGCTATAGGGTAATACGCTCATATTTTATGGCTCCAGAGTTGGACCCCAGAAATAGGGTCTAACACTCATAGGGTGCACTCTAAGACTGGTTATATATACTTGGTTATTCCTACATATAGTTTAGTGCCCAAAATTTATTATTGTAATGGTTGCACCTCCAAATGTTGCAACACAGCATGGATATCAACTGAGCATCTAAAAACATGTCACCATATCTTTCTTTCCAAAATTGTGATATTACCATAGGTGATGGCATATCATAAGTCTTATGAGAATACTCTCTGCTCCATCCTTCCATTATAGGTTATGGATATAGTGATAAATCTCAAATCCTAATAATAAGCCATATACTTAGAGTCAAAGTAGAGAAGTTCAAAAGATATAAGTCAAAAAGAAAAGAAATACAAAAATAACGGTTAGATTAATAAAACTTAGGCTTTCCTAATATTACTAATCCTCAAAGACGACACCAAAAACTTGATTGACTATTTCTATACTTATAAGACATTTATCAATGTTAAAATCACAAGTGTATGGCATAGTTATAGCTAGCACATGCAAGTATGGTCAATCCTACAAGGACTGTAAGTACACTAAGCTAAGATTGAAACAATAATGATCTTAAGAAAAAGGAAAATATTTGGAAAAGTCGATATAAAATAAATAGTTCCTTGGTGATGAATCCTCCTAAGAATCCTTAAATATTAACCATTTATCATACAATTATATTATTGATTATTAGACTGTGGAAATTCCTATCTTATGTTAAAAATTTTCTCAAGACTACTAACAACTAATCTGTCAGTTGGTTAACAAAAATCTTTCTAGTTAAAACTCTTAGTATTGCATTATCAACTTGTTAATTTTACTATTAGGTTTGACCCTAATTCAAAGGATTTATGTTGACCTATCTCTAGGTTTGCAAGCAACCCCTTCCAATTTTGGTAGATTTATTCCCAAAAAAAGATTTCTCAATCTCAATCATATGAAATCAAATGATGAACTAATATTTTAGATATATTAGAAGAAGAATATAATGCATACTTGAATTTCAATAAATCAATCAATAAAATTGCATTAAATAAAAGATCAAATCATATTGTTATCATAACTTAGGGTTCATCACACCTAGAAACTAAACAAATTTAGTTCCCACTCATAGAAAACAAAACCAAAGACAAATATGCAGAAGAACAACTAGAAACAAAAGAAATCATAATTCTAAATCTCCCTGTTTCTTCTAGTGGATCTTTTGCAAGTTGGATTGGATGTTGTTATCTATTAGATCTTGTGAAGTATTATTTGTGTTCTCCTTGTCCTCTGATTAGAATTGACACCTCTTTATGTTTCTTATGACTTAAAATTACTTCTAAAGTCACCTCTATTTTATTTTGCCTCCATTAATGTCCTTTTATAGTAAAAATTAAGGTTTCTAGGACATACCCAGTCAACATGCACGGATATGTAGGTAATCATGTATCTCCAAAAACACCTAAGTTTGCGATTTTACACGGGTATTGGGACTTACACAAGTAGCATACACAATTATGTATATCAACATACACGGGCGTTTAACTTCACATAACCATAATCAATATTCTTCAAATGTCCACATATTTATAAAGACTTACACAGTCACTGTATATTATTGGGTAGGTCCAAGTTGCTTCAAATCTTCATTCCATGCTTCTCCTTTTAGTCCGTAAAGGCAATGATCTCTTACAAATACACTTGAAGTGAATTAAGTATCAAAAATACTATAAAACTATTAAATAACAAACAAAACACATTAAATACGATTATATTAGTATAGTTAAATAAGCATTTATCACTATTCCTAATGCTATGAGCAAGACAATTGATAAAATACTCAATATATTCGTATGGTTTGGAAATAAAACTAAAAAATATAGAGCCTCTATTAAATTGTATAAGTTTTACACTTCCAGGAACATATGGAGACTTGAATATAATCCCTTTGAGAAAGTTAAACTTATGTATGCTCACTAAGAGACTATAGAGATTGGTTGAGGATTAACAGTCTCTCTAGTATAAATATGTACATGACTATTACATAAAAAGGGAGCAACTTATGTAAATTATATTTGTCTATATGAAACAGATCTACCGCTTTAAAATCCATCCTCAATATCAGAAGCACTTTCAGACCAAACTTTGTTAAGAAGATTGGAAATGGGATCAAAACGCTCTTTTGGTATGATAAACGGCAAGCTAAAGGTCCTTTGGAAAATGTAGTGGAACTAGACACTTTAAGAAACATCATCCATGAAAATCACAATGTTACAACTACTCGTGAGCGCAAGAACGTTATTCTATCTAGAATTTTTTGATATTAGCTTGTCAAATAAGATTAACAATTTGGTTTTAAATGTAACATCCCTCACCAATAGGAAGGGTATACTGATAAATTGCTATGTTTAGAAGTGTTCCTGATATATTCATGCAT
>JANSVA010000217.1:24028512-24047640 GCA_025504915.1 Erythroxylum reticulatum
CTTATCTTAGGATATGTATCGGAATGACCTACGGGCGTCCCGGTGCGTACCCTAGGGTAATGGGGTGTTACATTAAATGATGATATAGAGAGAGAGAAAATTGATGTCTTCCTTCCATTAGAGGAAACTTCAATAATTTGTCTTACAGAGGACTTTTTCAAGAGAACATTAGGTGTGTTTTATGGTATGATGTTATGTGGTCTAAGTTCACACTTCCCCAAGTTGCAGAAACCTTATGCAGAACTACGAAGAATAGGTTACCCACCATTGAGGGGTTGAATAAGTTTTCATTCATGAATTAGTATGTTCTGTGTAAATGTTAGATGGAAAGTACAACATACTTGTTTTTCATATGTAGCTTCACCAGTGCCTCTTGGAGGTTGATATTACATAAATATGCCACATTAATCCCCCTGATGATTCCAACAAATAGCCATATGGTGTTCAAATTTAATGCACATCAATAAAGATATAAGATGTTGTTTCTACATTGCTTTATTATATCTAGCGTTGGCCATATAGTAAGAAAGAAACATGAGGATTTTCAACAACAAGGAAAGAAGCTTAAAGGTGTTTTCAAGAGAGTTGTTGACTGCTATAAGATTACATATAAATTTGTTCTGCGGAAAACTTCGTTTGAACTCTTATAGTATCAATATGTGCTAGCATATAGCTTATAAAACTAAAAGTTGTACTTTGTTTTCTTAGTATAGTTTCCTATCTTTGGTTATGGAATTCTCATCCTAGAATGATGAGATTGTAACTTTCATGTTCCAAAAGAAATCTATAATGAAAGTTATAAGATATATGCTAACAAATAAGCTAATAAATAAGCTAACAATTAAAGAAAACAAGGAACTAAAGCCACATAGAGGAGAAATTTTTAAACCAATAAGATAGGAAGATGTGAAAATAAAAACAACTCAAACAATAGGATAACTAAAGGTTTTCAAACCCAAATCACTTAAACATAGAAGGTATTACAAACATGATCAATTACGGATTTAATTATGGATTCATTTATTGCTCAATAAATGATTTAATTTAGGTTTTATGCTTCTATTAAAGTTATTATGATCAATTAGAAGTTTTGATTGGGGATTCAATTAGAGTTCAACTGGATATTCCATTAGAGTTTCAATAAGGGTTTTAATAGTATTTCAACTACAATTTTAGGTTTTAATTAGGGTTGCTATGATCAATCAAGGATTCAATTGCATTTTTAATTAGTATTTATTTAAGGGTTTCAATTACAATTTTAGTTAAGATTTTGGGTTTCAATTTAGGCTTTAATAAGAGTTTAAATTATAGATAAATTAATTCTCAAATATACCTTGGGAGTTACCACATCATTAGATCCCAAACAGAGACCTCTTTTTTGATCATATTAATGGTCCCAAGATTGCTTCACATTCCTCAGACAATATGATAAAAAAAGTATAAAGGACGAAAAATTTGATACAATATTTTGAATCCACTATTATTTATTTTCTTTGACAAATAAAGATATAAACTTTTTAAGTAGTAGAAAATAACATGTGAAAGTCAATGATGTTGTTTATGGGTATTTCTAATGGAATGAAGCAACATTTAGAGAGAAATTAGACATATTATTGCTTGTTGTATTCGATAAACAAAGATGTGGAGTTCTAGATATTTGCAAATAATACACAAAAATTAGTGGTTTTATTTTTTTTGTTACAAGAATTAGGTGAGAATTGGGGAGAAATTGAAAATAATGTTTGTAACATCCCATGTTTGGGGCTAGACCCTAGAATAGTGAATCAAGTGTACTGTGAGAAATTAGAAGTACATTTCATGCTCATGCATTATTGTATATTCACACACATGTGAATATTTATTTTTGATAGATTAAAATAATTGTACATGTATTCATTGACATTTTCAGGTATAATTGATTTATAAATGCGATTAAAATATAAATTGTGAATTATTTGCGTTAAAATTTATTTAGAGACTATTAGTATTTTTTGAAATCTTTTTGGTGAATTTTAGGAAATTCCTGAAATTTTGAGGTATTTTTGGACTAGAAAAAATAAGAGACAAATAGATCAATAGCATTGTGACATGCGGTAACACAAATAAGTGACAAATGTATTGCATGTAAGAGGATACGTAGCAAGTGATTTTGAGATCGAAAAATGTATGTAGCTTTCTTTCTTTCTCTCGTTGTTTTCTTCACCAAAAGAACACTATTTACCAAAACTATTTGTCCTTGCTCATCCACCGAAACATCAGCTATACAAATTATGTATTATTGATTTAGTTTTATTTCTAGGAAGGATAGCTAAGTCAAGTAAGTGGTGGTTTTAGTTTTTTGGATACTATAACTGATTCTGATGATGATTTAATGGTTGAAAATGAGTTCATGCATGAATTGAGAAAGTTGAGTAGTTTCGGTGTTAATGAAGAGTTGATAATAATGTGCTGGAAAGCTTGTTGAACCGTGATTTTTGATGATATTTTAACATTATAAAGGAATACATGCATGAGTAAGAAGTGTAGTTACGGTGAATGAAGGATGAAAGTATGGACATGTTGTTTCTACATATGTGAGTATCAATATGCCATAAGACATTGTTGAACTGAGTTTTGGAGCTTGAAAAATCATTGAAACCATGTTTAGGAACGGTGTAGAAAATTCATGAAAATCGATGAACATATGCTCTTTTTTTTGTTTTTACTGTACATGTGTGAACATGTTGAGTATGTGTATAAATGAATTAAAGTGAGTATAAGGATGTGATGAGGTTGTGATATAGAGATGAAAAAAATGAATTTTTTTTGATAAAATGATTGTGTATAAGAAGATGGAAAAATGCATCAGATGAATGTAAGATAGAGAAAAATGTAGAAACTGGAATTTGCGTGAATGAGTATACGATTTTGATGTTTATGATGCTTTTTGGAATTTTGATTTATTTGTGTTGGGATGGGCTGAGATGGAACTAGAAAAGTTGGTTTAGGCATAAGTTGTATAAGTGGGAAAATCTGGAAAAAAAAAAGGAAGAAGAAAAAAAGCTGGGTTTCTGTGAAGAAGAAGACCTACATTTTAGAGAGAGTAGTGAAGAGGAGTTGCACCAAAGGTTACTATAGAGAGACTGTTTTGAATATCTTTCACTCATTTTGTTATAACTCTATCTCCCGACCTCCAAATGACTTGAAAATTGAACTAATACACTCCTAAGACATTATTTGCCTCTCCATAAAAATTTATAGCCATATGAATTGATTTAAAAAAGGATTGATTAAATCAAAGTGAGGGTATGTACTGGAATATTATAAACTGGAGATATTATATTGAACATACTTCGGTATGTTATTTATAACTTGATCCGTAGATGATTTTTTATTAAAAATAAACTAGAAACATCTGGATATAAATGTTAAGAAGAAATTGAATTTGAATTCTGTCCTTTAGGGTCTTGAAATTTATCTTGAAAGTGAGTATTGGCTTAAGTTGTAGCACTACCAGGGACAAAAATTATATCCTATTGTTATTGAATAAACTGTATTGATATAAGCCGAATTAGATAAAGACGTCTTTACCAAATTTATAGCTTATTCTCTTATCTTTCAATTGATATAAAGTTTGTACTTTTTGGATATTGGAATTGAGAGATATGGGTTGTACAACTTGAATGCATGATCAAGCTCTAGCCAAAATTTTAAATGTACTCAGTCTGTGGCATTATGAGCATAACTCATAGAATAATCAACCAAATTGAATGACTCTGGTGTCATTAGAAACTTAAGACACAGATGAACAATTTTCTAGAAGAAAGTGATGTTGACCTGAATGGGATGTTTTTAGCAAAAGCTGGAATAGTGAATGAGTGTGTGAATTTTGACACTATTGGAGTACATCAATTTGTTACAGAAATATACCCAAGAATTTGTCATTGCACATGAATTATACATGATACATTTATACATGTGTTTACCCAATTACATAAGCAGTACAATAATGTGAAATTGTGTTAATATATCTAGGAAAGCAAGTAGCGCGATCACATCTTGATATTTCCAAAACGTCAAGGCAGTAGGCTTAAGGGAGCAATTATGAGTAACCTAAGATGGTCTCACTTTAATTTGATCTAATATTACTGAATTGAAATTGATATATGATGAATATGTATTGATTGTGTACTGAATTCCAGACAATACTTGTTTGAGGTGTTTGATGAATGTGAATATCATTGGAAGTGCTACTTATATATGAATGAGACTTCCTAAATGATTCTTAACTAAAAGAGACTGAATGTTATGACTGACTATATTGACTGAGATAATGTGAATGAAAGTAATTGATTGTATTGAATGAATTGTGGCATGCATTTCATTTCAATACATGTAATATAAAGGCAGTTGTGATTGGTGTTGCTACTAACTGAGACTACTACTGAAAAGAGCTTAAAGCTAAAGCATATGGGGTTAGAGCCTAAGGCTCACTGTGATCAATAAGCCCGGTGATACGGGATATTGAAAAAGCACATAGTCAAAACGATGTAAAAACCAATGTGAGTCTCATACATATAACATTCACATATGATTTGAATTCATTGAATGATTTGTAAAGTTGTAAGAATGTTATATGTTTGAATACATGGTATTAAACCAACGATTGTGTTTTATTCAAATGTAATAAAGTGATAGTTTGATTAAATTGTTTGACTGAAATACAATTTGTTTGTGATAGAACTTGATGCTAATCAAGTTAATACGAATTATGTGACAATATGTTCATGATTGATTAAGTTTTATAACATGTGTGAACCATCGAGAATGGTTACTCTACTGAGTTCACAAAACTCATCAAAATTGTACCGTTGATAATTTCAGGTTCAAAAGTTAGATAACCTAGATTCTAAGACTCCATAGAAGCATATTTTTTGCAACTTTGACGATCAGATATGGCTAAAAGGTCAGTCAACTAGAAATTGAAGGCATAGTTTGTTAATAATTTTTGTGCATTCCTCATGTTTGTAGCATACTGTGGAGATTAAGCTATTTACGCTTATAAGACGATATTGTATATATATAAATGATGTTGAACTTAAAACTACCATGTACATTATGGTTATGATATAAAATGAGGAAATTTTGGATTTTAGCAAATGCGTGATTTGTGATTTTAATTACGATGTCATGTGATAAAGTAAAAGTGAGATAGTTAACACGTCATTTTCTTCAGGCATATACACGTGTGATCGAAGGGCGTACATGTATGTGTCAAATAGGAGTGGGGTGTTACAATACTATTTGTTTTCTTCAAGAAACAAATATGTAAACTTCTAGGTAGTTGCAAATAACATTAGAAAAGAAATGCTTTTTGTTACTGCTAGAATCAGGTGAAAATTTAGGAGAACTTAGATGTTTATGATTAAATTTGTGGCAAATGGGATAATATTGACAAATTATAAAATTTTGTTTAATAATTAAGTAAATATTTCATGTGGGTTCTAAAGAGTCCACATGTGGCGTTTAAAAAGAAAACAATGAAATTGTGTTTGTAACAAATTTTATTAATAAAGTTATAAATCCAAAAGAACTCATCGTCACCTTCATGCTTTTGGTGGACCTCACTGGGGCAAAGATGACACAGATGGGTGTTTTGCTTGCTTATTAGTATTTCAGTTTACCTTTAGTCTCCTTTACGGGTCCCGCCTTAGACCTCACCTTTTTCTTGGTTGAAGCCGCCTGACCAATCCATCCATCCGACCCATTACAGCAGTGATGAGGAAAATTTGTTAAAAGTTGGAATTTGACACAGGAATAAGTCAAGTCTTAAACAATAGGCGGAAGGAAGTACCTATCCTGTTTTATTTACTCGTAGTTGGCATGCTCTAGGCGAAAATGGAGTTGTTGAATTGATCTGATGGTCCATTTAGGCCTGTTTATGTAAACTCATCGATCTATTTCGTTTGGATAACAGATAATTAATTCCTCAAATTTAGGCTTAGAATTCGGTTCTTTTTTCCTTTTTTACTTGAAATAAATAATTTCCTTTAAAAGAAAGGCAGCAGAGTCAGACACAGGTCCATCTCTGTTCTCTTTCCCTCCCTCAGCATTCCATCTTTACCACTGATGCAGTCCTTATCATTATAATAATAATAGTCAGATATGCTGCTCTTTATTTGACTGTCGTCTTTGGACAACTACAAATCATTGCTTCTCCCTCTTTACCTTTGTCTTAAAAGAACCCATCCCCATCCCCATACCTCTCTCCTCTTCTTCCTCCTTCTGTATAACCCATCTGTTTCTCTTTTTTTTTTTTTTTTTGTCTTTGTTGGAAAATATAATGTGGACTACAAGCAGAGCAGGGAGTGATGGGGAATGAGAGATGGGGTGTGTGTTTGGGAAAGACGTAAAGAAGGCGGTTGGCGGGGAAAGGAGGGAGAGTGAGGAGGTTGGGGTTGATGCTGCGGCGGGGGAAGTTAGAAACGGAGGAATTCCAAAGCATAATGGGGAGCAAAGTGTGAGACGAAGAGGGGAGAGGAGTAGGAGGTCGTCGAGACCGAATCCGAGGCTTAGTAATCCTCCAAACCATGTTCACGGCGAGCAGGCTGCTGCTGGTTGGCCCTCTTGGCTCTCTGCCGTCGCCGGTGAAGCTATTAATGGGTGGACCCCTCGTCGTGCTGACACTTTTCAGAAACTTGATAAAGTACTGTTTTTGTCTCTTATTATTTGATGGCTTCTGTCTATGGTTCTCATGTCTTTTCTGTTCAATAGTTATCTAAAATGGGCCACACAAACAGTAGGAAATTTCTACAATTGGATACTCTGGCCATTCGTTTCATTTAGTTCATAGAGACCTTAGTTGTCTCGAAGGGATACAAAATCAAGAATGTGGAATCAGGATTTAAATTATATTTTTTTTAATGTTTGTTGATTTGATGTTCAGATTGGACAAGGTACATATAGTAATGTGTACAAAGCCAGGGATACTCTTACCGGGAAAATTGTTGCACTGAAGAAGGTGCGGTTTGACAATTTGGAGCCCGAGAGTGTAAAGTTCATGGCTCGGGAAATTTTGATATTGCGTCGCTTAGACCATCCCAATGTTGTTAAATTGGAGGGTTTGGTTACTTCCAGGATGTCTTGCAGTTTATATCTTGTTTTTGAGTATATGGAGCATGATTTGGCTGGCCTTATAGCAAGTCCGAATATTAAGTTCACAGATGCTCAGGTGATGTACTTGTTATCTTTCATGATTTTGTCGTTAGGGATTGAAATGTGTGTATTTGACTCTCAAATTTTGAGAATGTCTGGCAGGTCAAATGCTATATGCAGCAGTTGTTGTCTGGCCTTGAGCACTGTCACAATAATCATGTGCTTCATCGTGATATTAAAGGGTCAAATCTTCTTATTGGCAATGATGGAATTCTTAGGATTGCTGATTTTGGATTGGCTTCCTTCTTTGATCCTAATCACAAGCAACCCATGACTAGCAGGGTGGTCACCTTGTGGTATCGGCCCCCAGAACTTCTTTTGGGGGCCACTGACTATGGTGTTGGAATTGACCTATGGAGTGCTGGTTGCATTCTGGCCGAGTTATTATTTGGGAAGCCCATCATGCCCGGCCGCACAGAGGTAAGTTTTGATTTTTGATTGTTCAATTACTCAATTTCATCTATGATTATTTTTATTCTTCTCTCACTGATGCCTGGGTTGACCTATACATTCTTCCAGCTTATATATTATTTTGTGTGCACTCTGCTTTCTACTCATTAACTGTTGAATATATTTAATATTTGGAAGGCGTTTGCTGATTGATACAATGATTATTTGCTTCCAATCAGTAATATAACATAATAATAAAATTCGCTGATGAAGAAGGGTGATTGTTTGCCATGCATCCAGTGCACGTATACACCGTGGTCTTCTATGCTTATATTGGTTGGCATAGTTAATTCAACAAAACTAGCATCTTATGTCATGATCCTGACAAAGCCGGGGTCTCATCAGTTTTCCCATTTTATTTGCTAAGATAATAGTCTTAATTAGAGGGCGAGTGGGAAACAGGGAGAACTGCTGAAATTAGTTGTTGTAGTTTATATTTTTTGTTGCTATATGTAGTTATTTAGTTCTTGATGCTGCTTTCTTATTGGCTGATTAGATGACAGAAAGAAAAGCACCTATTCAAGAGCTTGTTATTAGTTAATCTTTTAATGCTGAAATCTATCCTGTTGCATAGGTGGAGCAACTACATAAGATATTTAAATTGTGCGGGTCTCCTTCTGATGACTATTGGAAAAAGTTAAAGTTGCCACATGCAACTATATTTAAGCCTCAACAATCATACAAGCGATGTATACAAGAGACCTTCAAAGCATTTCCACCATCATCCCTGCCACTAATTGAAACCCTACTTGCAATTGACCCATCTGATCGGCAAACTGCTACTGTTTCATTAAGGAGTGAAGTTAGTTTCCTTCTTCACCAAACCCATTACTTTTTTCTCTTGTTGTTGAATTTTTGGTTTTATTTTGATGTTTGTAGACTGGAAAATAAATGCTCGCAAATGCTCATCTCTTGATGATATTGGAGCTGCAATATGCCATTCTATATTTAGATACCTAGAAATGACCTTATAACAAAGTGCTTTTGGGATTTGTGCTTTTAAGATTTGGTTTTGGCAAAACTTTTAAACAAGGAATCTAGTAGCATGAGTGTCTGCATAGGCTAATCTTCATTCTCAATTTTTGAGGTTTGGATACCTTGACCATGGTTACCTCTATAAACTTTTTTTAATATTACTGGTAGCTTAAGACTTTATCTTCCATTGCTATGGAGTATTGACATTTAGAAAATTCCAAATTTTGCTTCTTTATGTGGAAAACATGCACACAAAATTTCAAGAATCATATAATTTCCAGAAAATATTTTTTTATGAAATCAAAGTGGAGATCAACATGAAAGATTAGGCTCTTGTTTAAGCTTGCTTGAGTTGAACTTCTTTATTGGTTGGCTAATGGTTTTTCTAGGGCATTTTCTTTTTGAGCTTTATCTGGTTGACTACTTAATTGAGAATGAAGTTTGGCTGTTATGACTGTTATCTATGCAAACGAGCAACGCAATTGTGTGTTGGGCTTTATATTAGAACCGTTGTTTTGGTCATGGTTGTGGATGTGATTAGTTGGTTATAATTTTTAGAATTTTGCAGTTCTTCACTACCAAGCCATATGCTTGTGATCCTTCTAGTCTTCCAAACTATCCTCCTAGCAAAGAGATGGATGCCAAGTTACGTGATGAAGAAGCTAGAAGGTGGAATGGCTTTAATGCTCTGTTATCTCAACCCTTGATTTTTTTCTCAAGCAAAGACCTGTACATGAGTTTCTACATTCCTGATTCATTTCTCCAGTGTTCCTCTACGCCTTTGTGCTATCACTTACGCAATTTATTACATCTCCGACTTTGATTTTTAAAAAAATGGTATTGATTGCTGCAGATTGAGAGCTGCTGGAAAGACTCATGCTGATGGAGTGAAGGCTCGGTACCGTGACCGAGCTGTTAGAGGAATTCCTGCTGCAGAGGCCAATGCTGAACTGCAAGCTAATCTTGATGTATGTCTATTAAGCCACTTTCTTTTTGAACTTTTTTTTTTCTCTTTTTGGCTTCCATTTTACTTCAAGCCTTTACATTCTAAATCTGCTCTATCTGACTTGAAATCTGCTAAGCTTTTTTTGCTTTGTGGGACAATGGAAAATTGGATATGCAAGGAAAGCAATCAAGATTGATTAAGTGCAGCTTCATCAAATTCTTTTGATTTGAGTGTTTTGGAGCTTAATCCGACTATATATTTGTTAAATCTCTGAACAGGCATAAGATTCCTTGATTTTGATCATTGTCCATGGGAATATGTTTTGTTTCTACTTTCTGACTCCCAAGTTATGGTGTCAGGATATGGCATTTCTTTGAATTCCAGTCCTTAAGTTCATCTGTCATATGTCCACTGCTTTTTCTTAAGGAATGTATTGATGCATCTGTGTGAGAAAACTGCGTGCGTGTGAGAAAACTATTATGATAAGACACTTTAATGTAAATAGGTTATGCAATTACCAAAAAAGAAGAAAGTAATACTTTTATTTTGGTAGTGTTGCATGGAGCAGAATTATTTATTCTCTATCCAACTCCATTTTTGTGGTGGACATAGAAGTCAAAATAGTTGCATATCAAGAGGGGCGTTGATTTCTTTTCCATGTGTTTCCGTGAAGTCATGGATGTTATTGTAGGTAGATATTATAGATAATTGGGCTTAATATTACTCGATCATAATTTACATATTTGTAAGCATTTATTTATGAGTAACAACATTGGAAGTACTCCTTTTGGAAAACATGGATAAGGGAGGGGGCTTGTGTGAATGTTAATGTGATTATTATTGGAATCATTTGGATTGATAGCATGAGACAGTCAATCTAGGCCCCAAAGTAATCAACCCAAGACTTTAAGTACATTGATCTTTTGGGCATGAAATCCTCTGTTCACATTAGCCTGTTCCAACCGTGTTTCCACTCCAATACTACGTCGTTTTATGTATAATTAGATATAAAACGACATCGTATTGGGGCGGAAACAGGGTTGGACCAGGCTAATGAGAACAGAGGATCTGAACCCGATCTTCTGACTTGACAATTTGTCTTGCTTTTAGGTTCACCTTTGTTGCTATCCTTGATTCATATAAAGCCTGCTGATTTTACCATGATGACGGTATTACCACATTCTCTTTTCCTGATACAGAGGCGGCGATTAATTACATATGCAAATGCAAAGAGTAAGAGTGAGAAATTTCCTCCTCCACACCAAGATGGAACACTTGGTTATCCTTTGGGCTCTGTACACATGGATCCAGTTTTTGATCCTCCTGAAGTCCCTTTCAGTTCTATGAATTTCTCTTATGCCAAAGCACCTATTCAGACTTGGTCAGGCCCATTGGTGGATCCAACTGCTGTAGGTGCTTCCAGGAGAAAAAGACAGAAAGAAAGAAATTCTGCTCGGGTTAAAGACACAGAAGGCATGTAACATAACTTCTTGTTCATGAGATCATTCTTGGGACTGGAAAATCTACTGGTCCGGTCTTTCTTGTATTTGTTCTGCAAATAGGTAAAAACATTCTTATACCCATTTATCTTATTCCTTGTTCTATTATTTTGAATGGTGAGAAGATTTTCTGGAGTTGTATATGTTTTTGTTTTAATGTTGTGGAAACCTAGATTCAGGCCAGTAGAAAATTGATAAATTTGTGTTTTGTGGTTTGTGTTTCAAAGGTATAATCAAATTTTGTAGATTTGTCATGTTTTACAAAATATGCTGAAAATTTTCTCTACTGCTGTTTCCCTGTTTCATTCAATTAGATATCATGCTCCCATTAATTTTAACGAGTATGAAAAGTAGAGACCAGACCTTGCTAAGATAAATTTCTTTTTCAGTGATCTAAATGCAAAGATATATGCACCAAGGATGTTGATTTCTTGTCTGGTTATTGTTCTGGCAGAACCTGTTGTTATTTTTTAAGTCCCTTGTCAAAGATGAATAAGCAGCTTATGCTATTATTGGATGTTAACAAGTCAAGCCCTTTTCTTTCTACACAAATTTTACGCATGTGGAGAGATGTCAACGATTTATTAATAAGACCAAAATGTGATTGAGGGAATATTGTATTGTTTGAAGTGTCCTTACCTACGATTGAAAGGCTTTTGAGTTTTAATGATTGAAAGCTCTTTTGGACGAGACCCTCTATGATGCAATTCAACACTGGTCTAATTTTTCCTTTTGAACCCGAAAACAGAAAAGATGATCAACATTCATTCTAGTTTCCAGATTCAACGAAGGAGGCAACCAAAGCTTGGTTAGGTTGGGGAAGTTTAATTATCATCTGACATAACCGGGTATAGACATAGCTGTAATAAGAGCAGGAAAAATGCTCTCAGTAATGTCAACCTGTACAACAACAACAAGCGGAGGGAAATCCGTGGCCCAGAAGATGTTGAAATTAATGGGATATCATGAACTACTTACGTTGATAAACTATTTCCTCGATATCCCTTATGGTAGTAGCTCCAAGCTGTGTTAAAATGGAGTACACTTCGCAGTACAAGTACATCTTCATCAGTTCATAATAGAAAAGTTGACCCTTTTAGAAGCGTCACTTCTGCACTTGTATGGTCTTGTCCGTATTAACTCATAAAGTTCAAAAGTTAATGAATAGGAGATTGTATTAATTCTGGTTTTAGTATCGATATTTGTCAAAATTAAATATTATTTTGGATTTTTGTTTATTTTAGAAGTTAATAAATAATGTATTCCAAAGAAAACATCCAAGGTTTACAAGCATTCAAAAGAGTAAAACAAGTTCAGCATGCAAGGTGGCCGACTAATATTTTTAAACAAGTATAAAGCGAAGCAACTAGTTAATTAGATTATAAGATGTTTAGAGATTGAAGTTGCTAGCTAATTTTGAAGAAAGCTTGAGTTCCTTTTCTCTAGAGAGGATTATCTATTTGATCCAACCAAGGTTTATGAGTTTTAGGTTATGAAAATGCAGCTTAGTATTTGCAAATTTTCTTGCATTCCCGTCTTTCCAGAGGGAATAAATTGTTTAGCCCAGAGCCACCCTAATTAGAGAATTATCATCCCTAGAAAGTTGAACTGGATTGGATGCCTTGTATGATGGTTTTCATTATCTTAGTTTCATTGTAGAAGGGATTGCACGTTTGTTGAACACTCAACTAAAACTCGCTAGCAAATAAATGTTCAAAGAAAATGTGATTGATAGATTTTGGAGCTTGGTTGCATAGACTACACTGAGAATTTAGAATTACATTGCCCTCAATTATATCTAGTGTACTAAGCTTGTTGTGAATGGCGAGCCAAAAAATAAACAAAACCTTAGGAGCTTGATATTTGTTCCATACAACCTAACCTTAGGGTGAAATGTCTTTGTAAATTCTGACAAGATTGATTAGTTTAGGAACTAGAGAAGTGTCTTAGCCATTTTGTTTTATTTGTTATGGATGAATAACGATTATAGGTAAGTATGTTAACTCAAATGATATTACTCTTATACCATTATAGGACCACATGCTCTCATTTATGAGGACTTTGACCTTGACACTAATAAGAAAAGACAATATGAAGCTATTGAATGAGGGCAACAGGTAAAGGGAAACATTCTTGCCCTAATTATCATACCATAACTAAAAGGAATCACCATTGTCTATCATCATTTTGATTTCATTCTGGTTTATGGATCCAAATTTCAAAAGCTGCAATAAGGACTAAGAAGAGTCACTTAAAGCTCTAGTGGTTTTTTACCTCTTAAATTGTTTCCATGGATCCATCTCACCCAAAGTGAGTAAGGACCTGTGATAATTCTCCAGTTGTGCTTGGCAAGCAAGACTTTGTTTAGTAAAGAAATAAAGGCATTCTCAATCCACCTTGTGACTTGAGCAAACAAACATTTTTCCAGTTAAGTTTGGCATAAGGATTTTTAAAGGATCCCCTAAGCATAAGAAGTTTTTTAGGAGCTTCAACATATTTTATTATCTTCTTAGGTAGCATTGGATGAGATGTCCAATAGATATAAACGCTATTGAAGATTGATATTATAAGTTGTATTATGCATGTATATGAAAGATTTCTATTAGACTAGTGATCAATTCTTCTCCTGGTCATGTCATAAAGAGGTCGATAGTCTATATAGGATAATCTTCTAGAGGTGATAGGAATCCCCAAGTAGCTAAAAGGTAGTGGTTTAATGTTAAGGTTAGCTATAGTAGATAGTTTTGAAGATAGATGGGCATCAGTTGAAATGATAGGGAAACTTTTGTTGTTGTTTATACTAAGACCAGATAATAGGTTGAATGAGCGTAGTGTGTCCACCAGGCATTTGAGAGAAATGAAATCATCCCTATAGAAAAGGAAAGGTCATCAATATAATAGAGATTGTAGATGTGGACTTACTAGCACTTAATATGGAAGATGAAGTTCATGTTTCTCTCATTATTATATTTAAGTAACCTAGTCAGAACCTTGATATAGATGGTGAAAGTGTAAGGCAAACCGCAATCAACTTCCTTATTCCTTTTCCCCTTTAAATAGTAAAGAAGTTTCACCATTGATTTATATACTAAAATAAGGGGTGTCGATTCATTTTTTGATCCAAGCTATGAATGGAGGAGGGAACTTGAAAGCATAAAGAAAATCAAGTATGAATTTCCATTCAACCATGCCAAAAGCTTTATTAAAGTCAACTTTAAGGTAAACTTTTTTTTAGAGCTTTGTGATTGATAATTTTTTAGAAATTCTTGGACGAAAAAGATATTGTCCTATATTGATCTACTGTTGAGGAAAGTAGCTTGGTATAGATAGATGATTGAGTGTAAGATCTACTTGAGTCTAATAGTTGGCACTTTTGTTATGATTTTATAAAAGATATAATAGCAAGCAATGGGTCTAAAGTCTTTTAAAGACCTAAGGATGGGGGATTTTGGTAACATAAAAAGATGTGCCTTATTGCATACCTTGAGTGTCTTAGAGTTGGAAGCGAAGTCCAAAACTACATTGCACAAAGGAGTTTTAACTGATTCTCAATATTTTTTCTAGAAGAAGACATAACTTGTTAGCACCTTGAGTTTTTTTTTGTAACGCTAAAGAATATTATAATCTAGAAAGTGGGAAAGGAATGTTGGTTACAAGGATCCATAGAATCCAACAGGATACTTACTCAAGGTCAAAAGAATTATACCCTATTACAAGGTATAACAACCATATTAGAAATATCTAACTGTCATTACAAACACCATAAACATAGATCCAAATTACTAAGTTATTGTAGGACACTTTAATGATACTTATTAAGCATCAATTCATTAACTACATTTACATGTACCTTATATGTCAATTGATTCTTCAACAAAGTGTAAGCCTTTCATTACATTCCCTAGCCTCCTTGTAGAGAAAAATCTACTCTCTGATTTAAAGAATTTTCTTAGTCTGAACCTGTTCCATCTAAATTTTTACTTTCAAGAAACATTTAATATTTCTTTGTATCCATAATTTGTATAAGAAGGAAACTAGAGTGATGATTATCACCCCTTTATTACGTCTAGATAGGGTCCTCTCAGCTTGTATCCAATCTAGGAATTCAAATACATTCATATTAGAATTATTGAGATGACATAGCTCTAGAATGTTTTTCCATATAACCTAGGAATAATTACATATAAAGTAGATATATTCTAGGTTCTCTTTTACAGAGAACCTAGGGATGGGGGATTTTGGTATCATAAAAAGATGTGTCTTATTGCATACCTTGAATGTCTTATAGCTAGAAAAGAATTCCAAAACTACATTGCACAAAGGAGTTTTAACCGATTCTCAAGATTTTGTATAGAAGAAGGCATAACTTGTTAACACCTGGAGCTTTTCTTTAAAGGTAAAGAATATTATAGTCCAAAAAGAGGGAAAGGAATGCTAGTTACAACGATGAATAGAATCCAATAGGATACTTACTCAAGGTCAACAGAACTATACCCTATTATAGTTAGAAATATCTAACTGTCATTACAAATACCATAAACTTAGATCCAAACTGCTATGATACTGTAGGACCCTTTAATAATACTTGTTAAGCATCAATTCACTAACTACGCTTACATGTACCTTATATATCAACTGATTCTTTAACAAAGTGTGGTCCTTTCATTACGTTCCCTAGCCTCCTTGTAGAGCAAAATCTACTATCTGATTTAAAGAATTGTCTTATTCTGAACCTGTTCCATCTAACTTTTTACTTTCAAGAAACATCTAATATTTCTTTGTCTTCATAATTTGTATACGAAAGAACCTAAAGTGATGATTATCACTCCTCTATTACCTCTAGATAGTGTTCTCTCAACTTGTATCTAATTTAGGAATTCAAATACATTCATATTAGATTTATTAAGAAGATATAGCTCTAGAATGTTTTTCCATATAACCTAGGAACAATTAAATATCAAGTATATATATATTCTAGGTTCTCTATGTCCTCTTTATGCGTGAAACAATTATTAAAGATACTCAAGTAGTTAATTTTATTAAGTGTAGCTAGTTTGTTTTCAGAGACCAACCATATAAGGAAGGAAATTTTAGGTAATTAGTTTTTGGACCATACTAGTTTGAGCCAATAAAATGTATGCTCTTAGTTTTGAGTACATCTTTACTTCCTTGAGGGGTGAGCAAACTAGATATAAATATTTTGTCTCTCCTGGTTAGGATGATAGTCTGGAAAAAAGTTAGCTTCAATACTAGATCTAATAATTGATTGGTTTAATTGGATCTGGACTTTAATTGTGGAATTTATAGGGAAGTTGTCCAAGTTTGCTTACATGATTTGAATATTGCACAAAGGACCTATTTTACTTCATTTATCAAAATATAATGAGGTTATTTATCCATTTCCTATTATATATTTGATGTTCTTAGCAAAAGAATTCATAAGCTTCAACATTTGGGATAAGAAACATGATGAGGATCTATTATTTACTTTCCTTAGGCTTTTGACTTCTAAAAAATAGGTATATGTCCATTTGGTCCATAGTGATTTTTTGTTCTTAAGTAATCGCCACATTTTCTTTCGTAAATAAAATTTATTGCTTATATTGATTATGGTAATTCCTAAACCCCCTTTTTCATTGCTTTATGTTCATCCCATTTTAACTTAAGTTACATACCTTCCTTCTTTGTTGCCTGCCTACAAGAATCTTTTCAACATCCCCCTAGATTTTTTATGAGCCCTTTGGAAAGAAAGAAGTGAGCATACTATTAAAGTTGTAATGAATCAAAGACTGATTTAATAAGTTGGAGTCTCTTATCAAAATAAAATTCCTTATTACACTAATTAGAGAGTCTTCTGTAGACTTTCTGAACCAGCAGATTGTAATCTCTATATTGAAGCCTCCAAGTACTAATTGGTAAACCAAGGTAGCTAAAAGGATGGTATCTAATAGCCAGACCAGTGGTAGAGTAGAGTCAGTTAACAATTCCCTAAGCACTATCTGCTAATATCATGTGGCTTATTCCCATTAATCTCCAAACCTAAAGATCCTTAAAAGACTGAATGAAAGCCATTTGAAGGATCACATATTCATTGCTTTAGAGAATAGCAGCAAATCATCTATAAAAGATAAGCAAAACAAACCAAACTCCCTGCATCTGCTATAAAACTTAAAGTAGGGGTTTGTATGTTTTTCTTCACTAACCTAGGAAGAGTTTCCATATAAATTCCATACAAAGTATAAATAGGTAAAGGGATATGGGTTCCCCTTGTCTTAATCCTATCTCCCTTTTGAACATATTAATGGGTTCCCTATTGAATAATACTAAGAAGGAAGCATTAGAGGTACAAATTTCTTAGGGAACTTGAACACTTCAAGTAATTATCTAATGAATTCCCAACTAATGAAGTCATAAGCCTTGCAAAAATTAATTTTAATTGCACAATTTAGGGGGGATTTTCTTCTATTAGAGCCCTTAAACAACTCTTGAGCTAATAGCAAATTATCCCTAATTAATCTTCCTTTTAGGAATGCTCCCTTTGATACACTAATGATAGGATCTAACATTATTGTTAATCTAGTTGCAAGTAGTTTAGAGATATTTTTATAAAGATAATTGCAAAATGATATTGGCATGAACTTATTCAAGGAATTATGGTTACTAACCTTATGAATAAATCAAATAAAAATCTTATTGAGCTCTTTAATCATAACTCCTTTCTCAAATATTTGCATGATTACATTTGTCACTATAGGCTACTGGTCCAAGGTTTAAAAAAAACAATTATTCAATCCATCAGGTTTAGGGGCCTTATCACGATTCATCTCAAACACCACCCTTTCAATGACTTGACACTAAATGAACTATAAAGAAAGGTTGATACCTCATTAGGGAACTAATTGTTAATAAAAGATTAGTAGAACAACTTATAGTATAAGTACTAATAAAATTCCTAAGATAGTCAAGAGGCTTCTACTTAAGACCTTTTAAGGAGAAGACCATTTCACTATTAAGCTTAGTCAAGGAACGTATCATGTTTGTATTTCTCCTAGATTTAATCAAGTTGTGAAAACACCTTATGTTTTGTCCCCTTCTTGATCTACTAGGTTCTAGAACTCTGCTTAAACAATGAGTTATATCATTAAATAATATTAGTGTGGGAGAAAATAACATTGTTTTCTTATTAAGAAGATTAGGATTCCTTGGATTATTAAATAACTGCTCCAACATATTGATTAATTTTTTTAAATCTCTACAGTTTTAAATGTAAACTTACTAGTCTTTAGGTCCAGCTCCTCAACTTATCTTTGATCAAGTTCAATTTTTTGACGCAAATGAAGGTTTTGTAACCATATATGGGCTTGGACATACCCTTTGTAACAACATATGAGAATCCATCCATTTTAGTCAGAAAATTATTAAACCTAAAGGGGCATCTCCTCCTTTCATTAAACACATCCTGTACAAAAATAGGGGAGTGATTTGAGATTAAAGAGATCATTAAAAAAGCTCTACTCTGAGGCAAGCATGTAAGTCATTCTCAATTACTAAGGCCTTATCCAACTTCTTTCTCAATAACCATCTTGAAGATTGATTGTTGCTTCACATACGGAAGCATAGCATAAATCCAATCTCGAAAGTCATAAAGAAGTTCCTTAGGCTAAAATGTCCTTCAAATTCTGAAATATATAAGTTACTATTAAAATAACCCAAGGATCCAACGATTAATGATAGAATTTTATATTTTTTATAGTTGTTTTTATATCTCATTCTTTAAAACATATAACTAGATTCGTAAAAAAAACTAGCTGCAATTTTGGTGTTTTCTTATTAAAAAAGGATTGACATATGGATCACTTGAGCACTAGTTTATAATACATTGATAGTATCATATCTAACTGTGCGACTATAGTGATGGTGATGGTGATTGAGTATGAAAGCCATTGCTTTCCTATAAGGGTTGTCTCTTTAACAATTGATGCCCATAATGTTAGACCCCTAAGTTCAGTCTGCGGGATCGTGCGAGTGTTGGCGAGCCTTGGCCAATGTTTGGCACGTAAGTTG
>JANSVA010000217.1:24047740-24062175 GCA_025504915.1 Erythroxylum reticulatum
TCATTCGAGCTTTGCTCTTCTCATTCAATCAGAGAGAGCATTCTTTGTATTCTTTTGAGGGAAAGTAATATAAAGTTAGTCTTTTGGTCGTATCTCTGTGTGTTTTCTTGTTGCCTATATTCTTTGGTGCTTCTGCGTTGTTTCTTCGAGTGTGTGCGAGGTAAACACTTCGAGGGTGGGAAAAGGCTGAGTCTTGCTTTAACGGATCTAAGTGAGACTGTCGTGCAAAGGGTGTGAGTGAGTAACTTCGGGTGAAAGTTCGAGTCTCCAAGGTGACCTTTGTAACACCTAACATTTTAGGAAACTATGGACATGATGGTATGTTCTTTTGTTTGGTCCCTTTATTGTTTCTACTTGATTTTATCCTAATATCCACTTTGAAGTTCTCATTCATAACACCCTTACCTAGTTTGGTCTCAAGTGACTAAATGAATTCCTTAAGCTGACTCATTTCTTTATACAACCCTTCTTTTGTTAAGAGATTAAACTCATATTTTGAAATATCATCAAACTTCCTCTCCTCAGCTTTAAACTCTTCTCTTACCTCTACTATATTCCTAACCTTATCATCTTCAAAAGATGCATCTATTAGGGTCAATATTAACTATAAGTTTCACTACTGCCTTTTGCTTGATAACAAACTTAAGAGGACCTAAGTTATTCCCATCACTTTCACAATTAGTTTCTCAACCCCCATAAGTTCATTATATTCTCCTTTGAAAAAATTTCTTCCTATAGGTATTCATTACTTGCCTTTCACTTTCAATGAAGGTTTGCATTGGTATGAGACCCTCACAGTATCTTTAAAGAGCCCATCTGGGAGTTCCTTATTCAATATTACATTCACATATAGCCTAGTATCCTTGATCCTTTTAATCAAAGTTATTGTCTCATTTATGTATAACAGTTTGCCTATATAACTGGCAAGAAGACTTTGGCATTTTATGAACTAGTACTCTAAAGCTACATTATATATGTTGACCTAAATTGAAATATTCTCTTGTTGAACATTTTTAAACATTAACTATACTTCCAAGGTTGCAAGAATAATGTAGCATTTTGTATGTGCTATAGATATGTACCTAATGCTTACTTAGCACTCGTTTCAAATAAGAATCTGAAAAGCGCTAAGATATCCTAAAAAAGAAGGACTTCTTTTAAGTATGCACCCTTTAACTATTTGAATGCCCAATTGTTAATTAAAGGTAAAGAGGGTGCTTCCCTAAGAAGAAGCCAACCGAGTTGGTAGACCATATCCTTACACCCTCTTTTGAAACTTCAATTTTTAGGGCTATACAGCTTCACCCTTCTAATGAATCCAAAGAAAAATACAACAGGCAGGGACTAGTATAATAACACACCTCCTTATCTTAATTCAATTTAGAGTTAATAACTGGAGAGAGGTTAGAGGACCAAGGTTAGGGACATAAAAAGTCGAGGTTTGTTACTAGCGAGGCTCAATTAGTAGAGGGATCTGAAGGGGGTCAAAACTAGACTGGGAGGGACAAAGAAGGGAGGGGTGAAAAGCTAATTTATTCATCTAGGTTCAAACTACTCGAATTCGAAAAGGAAGTTATAGGGAAAAGAGGGAAAAAGTTGCAATAACTTTTAATAAGTCCTTATAGATAGTTTTTGGTGAGCGAGAACCAAAACCTGAAGAGGAGGGTGGATGGTTCAGGGAAATAAGGTAGAGGAAAGATTTAGGTAAGTCAAGGAGAGAAGAAGAAGGCTATAATCTATTTTAAGGGTAGTTATCTCCTTTATAGAGAGAAGTAACAAATTCTCTATCTAACTCTATAACTATTACTAGAGTTAATTTATCTCTATGTTACAACCTCGAGCTTTGTTGGGATTTATACTTAGTAAAGCTTCTTTTAACATCTGACTTTGTGAAGGATTTAGTAAGTAATTGTATTTGATCATTTGTGATCAACTTTGAGATGAAAGCATCTAGAGGGTCTGAGGTTATGCTAATTAGAGCACCAAATAAGCCTTTGTAGAATATTAGCGCATTATTAATAATCTAAGGTTGATTAGTGTAAATTTCACATCCTCAGAGGTAAGAGATGTGTATTGTTGGTGTTTCTTCTTGAAAGGATGGACTTGTAAAGTAGGAAGTATTATTTTTCTAGCCATAGAATTCTACCTTCTTTTTTGAGTTAGGAACTATAGGCATCTAGAGCTTTAATGCACCTTTCCAAATCTTGTTTTTCATTTTGCAATATAATAAGGCCCCGAGGATATATTTAGAGCTCATTTTGGATTACATTTAATATTGCTCAAGCTTCCTCCAAATCTTTTTTAGTATTTTTGTTATTAACTTGGATCAACTAGAACTCCTCCTGAACCCTTATTAATTTCTTTTATAATTTGAAAGATTCATTCCCATTAATAGAAAGTTGTTTTCCTTTTTCAATGGCCTTACGAAGTCTCTCCACTTCAAGTAGAAATTTGAAGAATCTAAAAGAAGAAATGGATCTACTAGACTTAAGAAGATGTGTATTTCAATTAAGGAATAATATGATCATAGTTGATAGTTGAAGATAGCCTTAGCTAACAAGGGCTCTGTCTAACTTCTTCCTTATTGAGATTTCCCCGACCTACTTATAACTCCAGGTGAAATAGTTCCCCTTTATAGTAACATCAATGACTTCTGGGTCTGTAAGATAAGATCTAAAGTCTTTATAAGGTCTCTTTACAATGAGATTACCTTCTGCTAATAAGGATAAAAAAGGCAATTGAAGTACCTATAGTTAACAAAGTTACTTGTATTGATCTAGAGAGGTTCCTTAGATTGCCCATAATATAGATCTCTGGAAAGCAAATTTAAAAGCATAAATGAAAGAAACATATGTAGGCTAAAAATTCTACATATTTATTTATAAGTATATGCATTGGTCAGTTATGAAATAATTAGTTATCGTAATTATGTCAGGACAATAGGCCACTACTATCCTTCCTTTATAGTGTTTTTCATAGTTTAAAATGATGCTCCAATGCTTATTTATAAGTCAAAGTTTAGAGCTTTTATAACATTCAGTTTAGTTTCAAAAATACCAAAACTAGGTAGTTTTAGAGAGTTTAAATAATCAAAACCAATATTTTTATTTTCAAGGATTGTTAATTCCCTTAGTATTCCATGCAATCAAAGACATTAATGGAGGTTTGAGATTAGCCTTGCTCCCTTATCCTTGGTAGTTCTCCTATATGTTCTCCTTTTTATTTTTTAAATTCATGGTTGTTATACATATTGGTAATCTTAGCTTGAGGTGATCTCTGTTCAACATTATTAGAGGGAGCTATATTGGAACTAACCTTAAGGGCATTAGTGATAATATTAGGAGGCTATTCTTTTTGAATTGTGGCTTAAGTGTTTTGGTTGATAGTAGAAGAATCTATTATAGTGGTCTCATTTAAACCATTGGGAACATCTGTCTCTTTTCCACTAGTACTGGAGTTGATGTTAAGCTAGATACCTTAACTTAGCCCCTTTTTATTGTATTTAAAGCTTGATGAGATTTGGGAATGGTGGTGATTTGTTGAGGAGAAGTTTTATGCTTCTTTTGTAAGTTATGGGTAGCATGATTAGAGAGATTTTGTTTATTCGATTCTATAGTCAGATTCGTCAACTCCTAATAGTCCCCTTTAATGAACTTCCTTCTTGTCGAAACCCATTTTTTTCTGCAAGGACTAAGATCTTCATTGATATGAAACTTGGACCATATCCTCTATTAGATCCTCTCTTTCACTTAATCTCAATGGAGGAATGAAATCGGGAAGTTCACTCTCCAAGCTAACTTTGGCACAAAGTCTAGCATAGCCAATTTCCCTCATAGTTGTTGTTGTCTCATCTATGTAAAGAGAGTTCCATATAAAGATTGCTAAGTGGCTTAGACTTAAAGTGTACTAATATTCTAACAATATGTTATGAAAATTGATACAGAATGGATGCTTTTGATTTTAAAGGCTCTATAAGAACTTTAGACCTCCATTTCTGGTGGAATAAATGTTTATCCATCATATGCCATGATCATACCTTTACACATTTTTCAACAGAGAGATAGTTGAACTTGAAAATGCACAACCCTTGTTCATCAAGAAAAAGATCCTAGAAGCCAAATGCATTCCAGTTTCTGGTAAGCATGTATTGCATGAAAAGCACGCTTTCTCTTAATAAAGAATCCAACTAGGCAAGCCACCTATTTCATTGCTCCTTCTCTTGGGATTTGCTCTAATGAAGCAACTAGAGTACCTCCATTTAAAGAAGAAGGGGGGAATGTATACAAGCTTCTCTACTGGAGAGATAAGATAGTAATTGTTCACTAGCCTTAAGGGTGACAAGGGTAGGAATAGGGGGATTGACTGGATTAAAAGTGGAGATGGAAGGAAGTCGCTAGTTGGTTAATAAAAAGGGGGTAAATCTTGAGGCAGAATATCAATCAAGTGAATAGCAATTAAAGCAAAGGTGAATGGAAATAGAGGAATGCTCTTTGGAAGGGAGTGATTGATGAATGCATATTTAATCATATTTATACCCCATATTTGATTTATTTTTGCTTAATATTTTAAACTTTTATTGTATATTTGGTACTTAATTTGCTCCAAGTACATTTATAGGTTATAGTTGCCTTAATGGACCAAATGGAGAAGAATTCGGATGAAAACATGACATATAATGAAGATTTGAAGCAAAGGAGGGATACATGGTAGTGTAATTTCATTAAGCCATATAGAATCATGAATTCAGGAGGTTCTGGGTTATATACGGTCTGGTGCACAACCACATATCTCCCAAAAGCGCTAAAAGTTACTATAAAAAGATGTGTTTGGAGGAAAAATAGAAGAGCAGACATTTGGGGATAATTTGTGACATAGAAAATGTCCAGAAGGGACAATATTGATCTAGGAACGTGGAAAAAACAAAGAAATCATCAAAATATCCAAAAGAATACAAGATCAAACCTTTAGCTTGCAAGAACATTCGATAGGAGGTAAAGGGAGAATTATAATTATGAACTTTTTGTCTTTTATTTGTTTTCCTTTCTATTTATGCTTGATTTTAGTTTCTATCATGGGCAATTTGATTTTAGTTTCTATCATGGGTAATTAAACATCTTTAGTGTCTACGTAAGATGAATCTATGTTTATGTTATAATATGTTTTAATTCTTTTATTTAATGCAAAGGTCTTTACTGGTTTATTGTGATTTAGTTTTACGTTTAATATATGTTCTAATAGATATGAAATATTAGTTCGTAATATGATTTTATAGTACAGAGATTGAGAAATCATGTGTATAAATAGATCTACCATAATTGAAAGAACTTGATAGCAAACCTAGAGATAGGTCGACATAAATTCTTTGGACTAAGGTCAAACCTAATAGCGAAATTGACAAATCAGTAAAGCAATACTATAAACTTTAACCTAAGTAATTCGGTTGATAAACTTAGGATTAGTTGTTAGTAGACTCGAGAGAGCTATTAGCATACGATAAGAATTTCAATAGCCTAATAGTTAATAAAACAATGGGATAATAAAATATTAGTTATTTAATGGTTTTAGGGAGATCCATTACCTAGACACTAATTCTTATTATTAATTGTTTTTCTAAGTGATTTCTTTTGTTTATGTGTTCAATATTACTGGCTCTTTTATTTTAATTGTTTAATTGTTTAATTTTATTTATTAAAATCCAAAATCAATCCTTAGGTCAAATAATAGGAGAAAGGTAAATACTAGTAATCACTATCTTTGTGCGATCGACTTGTACTTACCGGTACTAGCTAAACCTATGTCTTGCACTTGTGGTAAAATTAATATTAGTATAGAAATAAATCAATAAAAAATTTGGGCCCATTACTGAGGGTAGTAATATTAGGAAAACCTGGATGTTATTATTCTAGTCATTATTTTTGTATTTATTTATTTTGTATTATTTTTGTTTTATTGTATTTTATTTTTTCTTGTTGTATTTATGACTTGTTCATTTAATTATCTTTTAAACTTCTCTACATTTATAGTGTGTTGGTGGCTTATTTTAAGAACTAAGATTTAATTTTATAGCCATAACTAACAATGGATGGATTGAGCGGACAATAGTTTTATTTTAAGAACTGAGATTTTCATTATTTGATTACATGAAACTTGAAAATTTGAAAGGTCTAATAACTCTTTAATAGCTGTACATTATGAATGCTTGAAAACAATTGTGATTAAAAAGAAGAACAGAATATAAAAGAAGAAAGTATATAGAGTCCTATAGGTTTTATAATTAATGAACCTGTTTGTATTGTGAACAAGTTTCATATAATGTATCTTTAGTAATTTTCCTTCAATTTAACACTTTTTATTATTATCTGAATCTTACTTGACCTAAGCCCAATTATAACCCTATAAAGACATTTTGATTTTCTTTTCTAATTTGCATATGTAGTGAAGTTGTGATAATATTACAAGCTTATGGTAAGAGTTCTGCTATACATTGATTTAAGAGTTTTGATACTTTTCACCCTAAACACTTGAGCTCATGGAGTGAAATCTTGGTGATGTTGTAAAATTTTACGCTTTTGATGTTAATGTGATTATTGACGTGATTACTATTAATATTGACTCAGGAAGTTAGTTTTAGGATAACTTGACTCTAATTGTATGTTAATTTTATTCAATAGGATATGATGATTTATATTATATATGGACGAATCAAAATTAATGAAGGGCATATGTTGTAAGATTTATAATTTTGATTATAGTTTGCTTGAGGACAAGCAAAATCTTAAATATGGAGATGTTTGATAGATACATATTTGATCATAATTATACCCTATATTTGATGTATTTTTTCTTGATATTTTATAATTTTATTGTATATTGGTACTTAATTTGCTCTAAGTGCATTTATAGGTTATAATTGCCTTCATAGACCAAATAGAGAAGAATTCAGATGAAAACATGACATAAAACCAAGATTTGAAGCAAAGAAAGGATACACAATTGTGTATATAGATATGTAATTTCATCATGTTGTGTAGAATCATGAATTCTAGAGATTTTAAGTTATACACAATCTAGTGCAAAGCCATGTATTAGACCGTATATCTCCCAGAACCCTAAAAACTACCATAAAAAAGACATGTTCGGAGGTAAAATAGAAGAGAAGACTTTGGGGATGATTCTAAACGTGGAGAATGTCCAGAAGGGAGGATATTGATTAAGGAACATGAAAAATATTAAGAAATCATCAAAAGATCCAAGAGAATATAACATCAAATCTCTACCTTCAAAGAACATTTGATACCAAATAAAGGGAGATTTAGAATTATGAACTTTTTTCTTTTATTCTTTTTTCTTTCTATTTATGTTTGATTTCAGTTTCTATCATGTGTAATTAAACATCCTTAGTGTCTAGATAGATGAACCTATGTTATTAGCCACAACTAACAATGGATGGATAGAGCAGACAATACTTTTATGGGAGTCAGAATCTGTCTTCACAATTTTTAACATCATTATATAGGAAACAGATACTTCCTCACATGTTTTGGGAAGCTCAATAGATTTCCAAACCATGTTGCAACCTTTACGGAAGTAATTACTAAAATCATAAATGTCAAACATCGAGCAATAAAACATGTATAACCAACCTTAAGGCCCATCATACGAGAATAACTATAATTCAAAGTGGAGCAACCTTTATGCATGTGGATGGAATGACTATGCTCCAATTGAATATGGACAACAAGAGTAGTGATACGAAAATATGATAGATAGACTAATGGAATGCCTTACCGAGAGAGTAGCTAGTTAACATGAATTCGGTGAGAGACTTTCTTCACCTGCATATGATGAACATAATACTTCATATTATCTAAGCTCCCTAATGTCTCAGAGTAAAGAAGGGACAACTGTCAATTTCAAGAATGAATATACATTTTAAGAAGGCAAGGAGAGAATTGCTACTTTGAAGGATATGATGGTTGAGTTTATTCAAGAATCAAGCATGAGGCAAAAGGAAATAGAGGCTTGTATATAAAATACGGTGATTCGGATCGACCAACTAGTGGAGATATTATTTGAAGAACTGCAAGGGAAGTTGCCTGGTACTATTGACACATATCCTAAGGAAAATGGAATGACAATCATACTTAGAAGTAGAAATGAGCTTCCAAAAGATAAATACCAAGAAGAAAAGGTAGTCTCTATCTAAAAAGAGGAAGTAGAGGAGTGGCATGAGGTAATTGAAGAAGATGAGCCATAACCTTTGTCCAGAAAGAAGAAGAAGAGTGGACAAAGGTGGTTAAGTAAGAACTGGTAGGGGAACCAAGTAAGGAAACTACTGATGAGGCATTAGTGGCGACCTTAAGTACAGAGGGCTTCCACTTCCTTGAAGGCAAACTGTTTGAGTTAACTAACTATTAGGTACTTTTATTATTCCCTACTTTATTAATAGTTTGTCATAAAAAATGGCATTAATGTATATAATTGGATTTATTAATTTGATTGTTATTATTTTACAACAGGTGGCTTACTTACAAGCTACAAAACCCTTATGCAGAGAAACGGGTGAAAGCAAGTCACTGATCATAGATCCAACATGAAGTTCAACATACAGGTTATGTCAAGCTAATGACATTAAAAAAGCTCTATATGGGAGGAAACCTATGAAATATAGTAGGTTTTATTTTGAATTTTATGTTACTTTTATTTTCCTATTTTGTATTTATTTACTTTGTTGTTTTGTTGTTTTTATTTTCTTTATCTTTTATCCCTTTTCTTCATATTTTGCAAGGATGTAGTTGATTATTGGATGAATCAAAATTAGAAGATCGTCATATTCAGGAAAATATCAACATGATTTATGTGAATTTGAGTTCACTTAAACAAATCTCAACACGATTGGAACTAGGAATGATTTCTATAATATGAAACTATTTTATCGCTTTTATTAAACAAACTATTTATAATGGAGTTAAGTGGTTTATACGTTTCTTAAGAGATATGGAAAGATAGGTTATGTCACTGATGTCAACCCATCTGCGGAGGATCCAGGATTGAGAGCATAAGAGGAGGAAGACTTGATGAACATATCTTAGTTATAGAATTTAATGAAACCAGATATTAGTAAGAGTTTAATGTTCCTTACCATAGAAAGGCTACATGGGAGAATCTACAAAAAACGTACTCTAAGAAGAAGGATGTTACTTTGATTTAAGAATTGGAGCTTCAAGTTAGGTCTACTAAGTAAGGGAATATGTCTTTTACTAATTATTGTAATTAGATGATATGATTATGGTTGGATATTGATCACCATCGTGACCTACAGTTAAAGTATAACCATGACTTTAGTTCCATGAAAGAACTTCTTGAGCATGATTAGGTATTTGAATTTATAGTAGGATTAAATTTAGAATATGATCAAATTAGAATTAAAATTCTTAGTAAGGATCCAATACCAACTCTCTTATGAGATTTGCTCAATTGTTCATGTTGAAGAAAAGTTATCGACGTGTCATGTTAAACCTTATAGTAGGAAATAAGGGGATGATAATCCATAACTTGCTGAATCAAAGAAACCATCTAATAAAGATGCATTATGATGTTCTTACTATAATAAATCACCTCACACACATTAGAATTGTTTAAAGTTGTGTAGTAAGGAACAAGTTTTGATACAAAGTAGAAGTTTCCAAGGCCAAGCACAAAGTCAGTCTAACACAACAAATAAAAAGGGGACAATGAATGAAGCTATAAAACCAATCAAAGAAGATTTCATATAGTTCAACAATGAAGATGTAAAAAGACTGAGACATCTACTTGACTTACTTGACAAATTAGGTTCTTGTTCTCTTATTAAAATTGGTATTTTTCCAATGAATAGTTCTTTAATATATCAATTACTAAGCAATTTGGAAGATGAGTTGTAGATTTAAGGGAAATTGACCATATGACTCATAATGTCACTCTCTTTGATTCATGTAAAACACTTTAGGAAATCAAAACAACATTGTAGATAATGGTTCTCCTATTGAAATTAATAGATAAGGCAGCTTATATCTTAGCCCTTTACTAACCCTTAAACATGTCCTTCATATCCTAAAACTTTCCACTAATAAAGCTCTATTACAAAATTACCTTTTTTTAATCACTTTATGTTTTTTAGGACAAAATCTTAGGGAGGATGATTGGATTTGTTAGAGAATGTAATAGGATGTACTACCTTGAGGACTTATGGGGCAGTGGAATAAAGGGAAATCAATACACCCTATCTCAATTCCTTTTAACTACATCAACCAAGAATAAAATATGGGCACGTCACCTTTGACTTGATCATCTACCTTTTCCTTTGCTAGGATGTTTCCCTCTTTGTTTAGCGATGTAGTTGTTTCATATTTATAGTATGAAGTTTGTTAATTTTCAAAACACTATCATGCTTCATTTCCAACAAAATCCATAAAATGTAGCCAACTTTTTTCTTTGATAAGTTTTGATGTCTAAAGGCCTTCAAATTTTTTTTGATATTTATAGGACAAAATGATTCATAACTTTTATTGATGATTGAACTTGTACTACCTGATTATTTCTACTAATAGTTCATTACTTCCCTAGTTATAAAAAAATGAATTTTCACTTAATTTGGCATAAAAATAAAAAGTTATTAATTAGATAATGTTAAAGAGTATTTCAATTAATGTCTTTCTTCCTTCTTTAAAAGGAGGGTATTATTTATAAATCCTTATATGTTGAAACACCCCAATAAAATAGAATTGTGGAAAGACAAAATTGTTACCTCATAGAAGTCACTTATGCTCCTCTATTTTAATCCAATGATATTAACTTTCTATAAGGGAGGCCATTTTAACTACCACTTATCTCATAGATTGCATTCCTTTTAGAATCTTCGAAAATTACAATCCTATCAACCTATTATCAAAACACTTCACAAATGTTATTTCTAATCAAAGTCTTCCCTTAAAGGCGTTCGAGTGTGTTTCTTTCATACATATTTATACACATCATAGATCTAAATTGGAACCACGAGCAAAAAAGTGCATTTTTGTTAGCTATTCCTTCATAGGAAAAGGCTACAAGTGATATGACCCTTCCAGTTAACAAAACATTGTATATTCTAATGTCATATTCCATAAGTATAAAGGCTTTATATAAATTATCTCTTAATCATCTTCGTAGGGAGCATTCTAGAGAAGTTGTGTGCTTAAGTTCAATATCCTTTTTAGACATAGGAATAAATGTTATTAAGAATCCATCATCATTTAGATGTTATACCATAAAACATTGAGTAGAATGTTAAATCTGAATCTATATAAATTATTATAGCTATTGAATTTGTAAAAAGTACTAAATCTTCCAGTGCAAAAATTGCTAATCCCGCATTTGAAAAATGAACCCAACCCCTCATTAAAGCTGCTACAATACTATTCAAGAAGATTATAGCCCTCAAAAGTGCCAAAAGAGGTCCAAAAGCCAACACCAAGCATAAGTAATGAAAACACTTTGAACTTACCAATTTTTGAAACTATCAATATTGTCTCTTGTGAAGACCATCCAAATTGTGGTCTTGACCTTATTATTTCATTAAGAAAAGGAGCATAGAAGTGTACTCAACATCCTATAAAATTTTTTACCTCCTCTCATAAACTATCCTCCTAATATAAAAAGTTTCCTCTTCACTTTCATCTCAATCAAAATACCTAAAAAAATATGACTTAAAAGATAAAGATTTGGCATATACAATGAAAGAGGAGATGAGCCTTTGAAAAAAATGAGACTTAGGATATGTTATACATATCAAGGCAAAAAGGATAGCTGGCTATAAATGGGTCTTTATTGTGAAATTTAGGGCTGATGGAACAATTAAAAGATACAATATGAGATTAGTTACAAAAGGCTATATATAGACTTGTGAGGTGGAATGTTAAGAGACCGTTGCACCAATGGAAAATATGAAAATATTGAAAGTAAAGTTTACCAACTAAAGAAAGCTTTGTATGAGCTAAAACAATTATGAAGAAATTAGTTTGGGAGGTTTAATAAGGTTGTGATGAAGGTTGGTTATAAGAAGAGTCGTAGTGACCATACTTTGCTACTAAAACATTGTCGTAAGCAAAAGATTTTGGTCTTATTAGTGTAAATGGATAATATTATAGTGACCAGTAGTGATGACGAAAAGAAGATGAAACTAAGATGACAATTGGATTGATAATTTGAAATTAAAGAGCTTGGCAGGCTAAAGTAACTCCTTGGGATTGAAGTGGCCTACTCCAAACAATGGATATTTATATCCCTATGAAAATACTTTCTTTATTAACTCATGAAAATTGGGTAATCTTGGGTGCAAACCTTTAAGCAATTCTGTTGATCCAAATCACTAAATGGCCCAAGAAAGCAAGGAGGGAGCAGCTTTTGGTAAATGATGCTAGAAGCCAATTGGGAGATTGATTTATTTCTCACACACTAGACATGACATTCCCTATAACATGAGTGTTGTTAGTCAATTCATGTATGATCCTAAGGAAGAAAAGTTATAAGTAGTTCAAAGGATTCTCCAATACTTAAAGGCAACTCTAGGAAAGGGCATTTTGTTCAAAAAGGGAAGCAACCTAACAATAGAAGCTTATGTTGATGTTGACTATGTAGGATCCTTTATAGATAGAAGGTTGACATAGGCTACTGGACTTTCATACTGCATTTTCATATTAATATGGCCATATTAAGTGCAAAGGCAGAATTCCATACTATGGATCTCGATGTTTGTAAACTTCTTTGGATTAGAATAATCCTAAAAGATTGCATAGGTGAAAGAAGTTGATCAATGAAGTTATAAGGTGAAAACAAATTAGCTATTAATATTGCCTAAAACTTGGTTCAACATGATCAAATAAAACACATTGAGGTGGATAGGCACTTCATTAAAGAGAAGATTGATAGTGAAACTCATTATCATTCTTCATATAGGATCATGAAATAAATTGGTGGATGTTCTAACTGAGGGATTGGCTACTTCAAGGTTTCAAGAAATCACTAGTAAGTTGCTAATGGAAGACATCCTCTCAACAGCTTAGAGAGGAAGTGTTGGTTATAGTAGATTGTATGTTTATTTATTTATTAGAAAAGATGTTTTTTTTTCATAACTTTAATTTTAAGACTTTTTCCTTATTAATTATCTTCCTATTTTATTACTTAGTTTTCTATTTTTATAAGGATCATTAGTGTTTGTATTCTCCTTTAATTACCAAAGTAATTACTTTGTGAATAGAAGAAAATATTATCATAAAAACTTTATTTATTAAATATAAAATAATTAAATTTTTATTATGAAAATTTAGACTCTTATTATAATTAGAATTGAAAAATATTTTGGACTTTAACTCAATAATTCTATTCTTAAAAATATTTTTTGTTAAAAAATATATAAACATAAATATATATTTAATTTTTAATTGATTTAATTTATAAATTTAAGTTGATATTTTTCATATTTTAATATTTCGTGTTTGGTACATTAAAAAATTCAGAACAAATTTAGATAATAACAAGAGATTCACCTAAAATTAAGAATAATAAAGAAAAAGTAATTTAAACTTGTTAAATTGAGTCGTTTTATCGTCATTAACAAACTACTTAACGTAGCATGGTCATCCGGAGCTTACTATTCCAACGGCAATTTAACATCGTATTAGCAATCAAAATGCGCCTTTCTGGTTTCTACAACTTTGGTTTTTAATCCTTCTTTACCCTGAAAAATGGAAGGCCATGATATGCTGAAAGTACGAGCAAAGCAAACCTGAAAGAAGGTTAGCTAGGTTGAGCAGCTGAAGTTGACAGGTAGATCACTAACCTTGACGGATTGAAGTTGAAACCTGGCTATATTAAGCAGGTATGTTAATAAGCAGTGACTATCTAGTTGATCCAAACTCATCAACTTCTTCCAGTGCGTGCTTCATTGGTAAAACTACTCGACTACAAGCTTCTTATCTAGTGTGTGCGTGTGTAATGTAGGTTTGAATATGAGACCAGCTGGTCCTGGTCCTGGAGGTGGTCCTCCTTTGCCTGGATGGGGTCCACCGCCGGCCCACCAGCTCCATTAATGGTTTCCTTGACGGTCTCTTCAATGATTTGTGCAGTTCAGTGTCAGCTTGGTTAGTAACAGCTTCCAATCCATTTTATTATCCCATGTCTTTCTTTCTTTTCCTTGTTATTTGGTTGACTAAAACATAATGGACCATTTTTTGCGTTAATTTCATAAATTAATAGACGTTTAATTCCTGCACGTGTGTTGTCTTCCAGCCGTACGTTTTATCCTGATGTTGGATACTAGCCGACCGCTTCGGACGCCCACCACCGGCTCATTTATAGTTGGGCCTTCTGTAGGTCCACCTCCTCATGTACTTGGGCCTTCTTGACCTATGGGACCAGGG
>JANSVA010000217.1:24062673-24080365 GCA_025504915.1 Erythroxylum reticulatum
CTTGAAAAGAAAATATGAGAACGATGTTTAGTTACTTGTCTTGCATGCCACAAGTTCTACTTGATATAAAGTTTGCGGTAACGTATGAACTAAAAACTTCAAAAGTCGTTGCAAATAAATATAATCAGCTCTATCTGTCGCGAGGATGTCCTTTCTCTCAATTTATTTATTTTTTTAATGACGTTAATTTCAACCAAGTTATTATTACTTCAAGGTAAAATATATGATTGACTATTATTATTATTATTATTATTATTATGTGAAACCCCCGTCACTTTCAATACACATAAAACGTGTGGCAGAGCCAGATTGGGAGAGATCTTAACTGGGGACGTAATCTTCTCTTTAATTGAAATCTGTACCTGAAAAGAACAGATGTGCTCGGTAATACCAATAATAGAGGAGGAGGAAGGGATTGTCTCTCTTACTTTCAAAGTTGTATCATATGTGCAGATGTGCTGGAATTTTTAGTTTAACAAAGTTGAGAAATGAATCAAAATTATAGGTGACAGAAAACAAAGATCCCAGGAATTAAGTATTATTTATGCAGAAACGACATATTTATTACAACATAAAACGAAGGCTTTACTCACCCTTAGGAAATCAGAAGGTAACTTTATAATCTAATGTGTCTCAAAAGAAAGTCATTAGAAAGGAGATTAAAGTTGAATTTCATTTTCTCAAAGTTACGGCCAGTGAACACACCACGTGGATTGCTCAATTTGGAGGAAGCAAACAAACATACAAGTTTAAAAAATAGATAACTTAAGAGTCGGTTAAACAAAATAACATCTGAATTCATTTCGAGCTACATGCAACGTACTTGACATCTTTTTATTTATGGTGTCATGTGAAACATAGTTATCACCACGTGTAATTTTTGATCAAACTGAACAATCTTGCTTTTGACCTTTGTACCGAATTAATGATTAAAGAACCTTTTTTTTTTTTTTTTACTCTCTTTCAAGCTCCCCCAAGTAACCAATTGCACATGCAATATATTATTCATTCCAAGATTTCAAGCAAATAGCATATATAACATGTGATTCTTGCAAAGATCAGTGTCACTCTTCTTATTAGATTGGGCAATTAATTACACCATTATGTGATCAATTGCTCGTGGCTATGATAAAGAAAAGAAAAGGAAAATTGTACACAATCAGTTGCGTCTAGAAGTTTTTTTAAATAGATTTTGACCTTCTTGCTAGTCTTATTTTATTTGAAATCTTTATTTCTTGTTTGACATGTAATTTATGTTCTCTTCTTAATTATTATTTCATTAATGATAATTGCTAATTAAGTCATTTTTATCATAATTTTGAGGCCACTTGTGTTTTGAAGATTTTTATATAATTTGATACTTAAATGTGGCTTATATTATGCTTATAGATGCTATTTTACTTCCTAATTGAAGAATAAGGAATGAATATAAACAAGTTAAAATCTTATTGGAGAAGTGATTGAGCTCTTAATTTATTGGCATGATCAAGATAAGGTTACAAGAAAGATTATAATGATGTAATTAAGTCTTAACATGATTGATTCCTTCTTGTTCTTGGTTCTTGATTTAAATTCCATTTATGCTCCACTTTGCTGTCCAATTATTAATTGTTCAACTCATTCAATTGACTCATTTGCTCACTTTGCCTTTTTGTTAAACTTCATCATTCATATATTAATTGATTCCTTTATAATAGAGCTATTAATATCATTAAAAGTAAATTTATCAATAGCAATATGTTTTATATTCGTCAAAATCATGGTATTAATTCCTTACTTGGTCAGCAAATATATCTCATAATAAGGTTTGTAAATTAGCAATCAAACACCAATTGTCTCATAATACGAAGGAGGAAAATCTATTCAATTTTATGAAAGGATTTTGAAATCAAACTTGAGGACCATGTTTCTTTTTCTAGTATGTGTTAGTTTTTGAGACAATGTATATATTTAAAGGCCACTAGAATATTATTCACTATTTAACGACTAGGAATGAAAGAACTTTGATTTTTAATTAATTTATCCGAAAGAGGTTTAATTCAATTTGTTAGTAATTCTAAAACCGCTTGTAAGAGAAAATGCATAAGAAATTTGGACAAAAGTTGTTCATGCTCTTAAGTGAATTTGTACTTGGGATTAATCATAAAAAGTATGATTCACAAAACCAAGGGATTGACCTACATTAGAAACTCCTAAACTACTTTACATAGTTTATCACAAAGTTTTAAAATTGTTAGTAAATGAAAGAGTGAAGTTATCCAATTCTGGAGCCTTATTTCAATGCATATTGAATAATGCACACTGGACTTCATCTTTTAAATAAGGAAGGAGAAGAAAATATTCATATAAGAAGTGACCCTTCTTTAAAGATGTTTTATGAAGATTGAAATATTTTAGCACCTAACAAAAGCGTAAATTGAGATTAAAAAAATCAAATATAATGGATATGATATATTCCCTTAGGCTCAACCATATAAAACATAGAAATCACATTTAGAAAGAGTGAACAATTAGCTAGTAGGTACTATAGAAAAATTGATTACAAAAGAGGAGAAACGAGTCGAATTAAAAATACCTTATGGGAGGTTCATTTAATATCCAAAAATTACTCAACAATAGTAAAAAAACTAGGCAATGCTGAGGTGAACCAAAAAAGTTTAGGAAACCTCAATTTAGGTTTGATATTATAACCCAATAAGGGATAACCATACATGTTAAATTTATATCTCTCAACTTAGATGCCATGAGGCAGGCCTTAGAAAGTTTTAGAATAAGCTAGACGAATTTGCAAAGCCTTCAGATGTAGACCTTATAGGGATTTGAATTTAAGTGAAATAAGTTGAAAGAATACCATATATTTGATATTGTATTACACTTAAAGAAATGAGTTTTTGTTTTGTCACTATATGATTTCTTTTCTATCATAAAGAGCATTAATCTCATTTTCTAGTAAGTGAAGTTCATCACAATTTTAGTTGTCTTCAAGGGAAAAGAATTTTGCTATAAGAATTCGCTCTTTTTTTTATCTACCTTTAAATATGTCCGAATATGGATTTATTTAAACTCAATAACTCACCACTCACTTATTTAAGTTAGTGCTAGAAGTTTGGGAAGTGAAAGGAAGTTGAGTTTTGATTCGACTAGTTTTCTATTAATGAATGGAAAGATGGATGCTGAAATCACATACACTTAAAGCGAAAAAAACTAGGAAATATTTTCTAGGATGAATATCAACCATCATGGTTAGATTAAGGAAAATACGGGTAGTTAAACTTTAAAGGATCTATTATTGATGCCTAATATACCATTTATAAGAGCTAGGAGCAAGAAGGTTAAGAAGGCACCGAATGGATTGGTTCAAGACATATATATTGATTAAGTTTGAAATGACACTTTGATAACTATTTAAGAGGCTTGTTATATTTAAAGGAATGTTGTCCACTAGTTAATTTGGTTCAAGCTAAGGATAGAGAATACTTTGAAATTTATGGTTCATCTTATCTAAATACGATCGGTATGTGCTTAATTGATTGTACATTTATTCCATAAAACTTAGTGAATAATGCTATGAAATGTTTAAAAAAACTCATTTTGGTTAATATTTGATTTTAGGTACAATTTGGAATCTTAAGAGATAAATTGAGTTAAAAGCGCATTCTTTGATCTATCATTTTGATTTTCAAACTCAATTGTCATTATGAAATAAGAAGGAGAAAAATTGGGGTGAAAATGGGACAAGAAAATGGAAGAAAGTGAAGCTTTGGCTATGTAAGTTCATAAATTGGGAAAATTTTGTGACAAACACGGTTGGTACATGGTCGTGTATCCAATCATATGACTACTTAGATCCCTAATTTTTAATATAAAATGACATTTGTATGACAAAACATAAGAAGAATATGTTTTGGGAGAAAAGGACGGATAGAGCACACATTCTTTGGAGACCCATGGAGGGCTAGGCTTTCCCATTTCGGTTTCGAGGTGAAATCGAAGTCGAAGACAAGTTTTATGCATTTCTCTATTGAGTATTGTGTTCTTTCTCCCTTAGGGATTGTTCATGTTATCCTATGTTTATTGAATTGAGTGTTATGTAAGAATGATCTTAATGCTCCATTAGATTTTTTTATGTAATATGTGTGTTTGGATTCATTTATGACAACTAATGGTGTCGAATCATTAAATATAACGTATTCTCTGTTAAATGAATTGAGCTTATGTGGTTGTTACATTGATTAATTTGATTTCCTAACTCGTAATGCAGATGTCCTATTAAATCTAGATAGCTTGTTTTAAGTTTTAAGTTTAGTTATTTTATATAGTGTTATGACGTGCTACTAATTTTGGTGTCATTGTCGGGGAGTGTGATGCTTTAGTTTTTGTTCTTAATTTTAATTGGTATTTTGTCTATATTTTTTTCTAATTAGTTTTTACATTTATTTCTTGATCGTTTCAAATTTTTTGTGTTTATTTATTTAAAAAAGACACTACAAAGGGAGTATGTCAATGTTGTTGATGGAAACTTTGCCTATAGCCCATACTCCCAATCTTATAACCTAGGATGGAGTGATCATCTGAACTTAGGTTATGGAGAGGGTAACCAACAAGACTACTTCTTAGGTGAGCTATGGGATGTATAACAATTCCCACATAGACCAAAAGCCTCTTCTTCTAACTTAGATTTATATTTGGAACACTTATTTATGTATCTTGCAACTATTACTTTGTAATTTCAGTAGGAGATGATACAATTTCAACAAGGTACATCTTTTAGAATGTAGAACTTGGTAAGCCAAATGGGTTAGTTGATAGTGGCTATCAACCGCTTAGACTCGCAAAACAAAGAAACAACTATCTCAATCTGAGGTGTATCTAAGGAACGTTAGTGTGAAAACCTTACAGAGTGGAAAGGAGCTTGAGAATCTTAAGAGGACTACTCAAGGGATTGCTTGTGAAGAAGAAATGGAGAAGGTGCTCGAAGGATAAAAGAATATATCATTTAGCTTGAAGGTGAGTGTTAAGTCCCTTATTGTTGTTAATAGTAATCCTTCACCTTCACCTAACAGGTTAGAAAAATTAAATGAGGAGGAAAAGGGTGAAGAGATATTCGAGATATTTCAAGAGTGTAAGGAATCAGTAAAGATTAAAAGTTTGAAGATTGGGAAGACACTAAACATTAGGGGTCATCTACTCAGGTGTTATCCCGAATTACTTCAAGTGGAAAAGTCACAAGTTATGACACCTGAAGATCATAACTTTGTCATGTGATTAGGAAACTAAGTAGTCGAGCCAAAGATAATAAACAAAGGCACTTTTTAGGAGGCAATCTAAGGGAAGTTTATTTATTTTCCTTTACATTTTCGCATTTGTTTGGATATATATGTGTGTTTTTAAGTTTGTTTATTTCTTACTTGTTTTTAAGTTTTCAAACAAAAAGAGAGAGAATCAATACAAACATACAAACATTTTATCTTTTTCTATTGCTTCTACAGTTATATGGTCATGATTAGAGAGTGAATTAACTAGACAAATTCATAGAAGCTTATGCATGTGCTTTTACTCTTGTGATTGGTCAATATACATTATCTTTAGAAGAGTAGTGACTAGTGGTAGATGCAAGCTAGTGAGATTTTTAAGGCTTCATAGACTGACATCTATATAAATCTCATTGTCTTTTGTTTATATTTGACCTTCATGACATGTACATCCTAACTTTGTTTTAAATTTCTATTCAATACTTCATTTTTATCACATATGTTGACATGAAAATCATAAAGACATTTTTTTTGTTTCATAAGCACATTAGCCAAATAACCCACTTATTTATATGAATTTTCCATTTATTAAGCCCCTTTAAACTTTATTTGCCTTTTCTTTTTGTGTTAACCACTTTACATGCCTTAATTAAATGTTTTGGCCAAGCCTTAAAACTAGTGAAGCATTTGTTGATTAATGATGATTGTGGATGCACAAAAGTATAAGTGTCGAGCTGTGTATATTTACGGGTTAGTTATAATTATTGGGATGTCATTTTATGTTTTATCAATAAGTTCCAATGTTGATGTAGCTTTTTTCAATTTTTGCTAAGAAAAGGAAAAAGATAAAAAGAAAAAAGAAAGAAAAGAAAGAAAAATATGTTTAAATAAAGGCATCAAAGAGGAAATTCATTTGTTTTACAAAGTTATTCATGAGGAGTTTTTCCTCTTAAAGTTGTATGGAATATGTGATTTAAGTATGATGCATATGAAGTAGATGTTGTTTTGAAGGATCACTCCTTATAGTTTCAATGTATTATTTATCATCAATTTTCATAAGTGATCCCTTTCAACTGGTTATGTTACATGTGGTTTGTGGATGAGGGCTTGAATTTGAGTTATGAAACATAATTTTTACATTCATTATAGCTGATTGTACCTAGTTTGAAGTGAATGTTAGCTTTTGTGTTTGATATTACATTGATTGCTACTTTTGCTTCACTAGCTTTGTTGGCTTTTGTGTTACCTTACCCAAATACATCTCAGACCCTTGTCACATTACAACTTTAAAATGTCCTTTGATTTATGATTATGCATGTGAATCTTAGTGGTAAAGAAATGAAATAATATACAAAGTTGTGGAATGTCATGATCATGAATAGTGTATGAGTGTACCCATGAATCTATCATATTTAAATACATTTTGTCCAAGTTTACCTCTAGATTGCTCAGTTTTTAAAGGCAATGATTGTTGATTGGTCATGAGTAGAGGCATTGAGTGTTGATTTCTTTTCATGGTTTTGAAAGTTATTCCTCTTTTTTTTATGACTATCTATTATTGGAAAATATGGAAAATGAGTAAACGTTTTGGTTTGTGACTTTGATTTTATCGTTTTTCCTAAAGATGGTCAAAAGCTAAGTGTGGGGGAAATTGATATGTGCTTAATTGATTGTACATTTATTCCATAACATTTAGTAATTACTGATATGAAATTTTTAAGGAACTCATTTTGGTTCATATTTGATTTTATGTACAATTTGGAAGCTTAAGAGCTAAAGTTATTTAAAAGCATATTCTTTGAGTCATCCTCTTGATGTTCAAACTCAATTGTCATTATAGAACAAGAAGGAGATAGATTGGGGTGAAGATGGGACAAGAAAATGGAAGAAAGTGAAGTTGTGAAGATGATATGGAAGATATACAGCCACGTAAGTTCACAAATTAGGCATATTTTATGACATACTTGGTTGGATACATGGACATATATCTAACTATGTAACTACCTAGTTCCCTAATTTTAAATATAAAATGACATTTGAATAGAAAAACATAAGATGGATCAGTTTTGGGAGAAAATAAGGGACAGGACATGCACTCTTTGGAGATCCGTGGAGGGTTAGGCTTCCCCATTATGATTTCGAAGTGAAATCTAAGCCGAAGACATGTTATGGGCATTTCTTTATTGAGTATTGTGTTCTTTCTCTCCTAGGGATTGCTTATGTTATCCTACGTTTATTAAATTGGGAGTTGTGTAAGAATGATCTTAATTATCTTTTAAATTGTTTTTACGTAAACCCATTAGGGATATTGTAACCTCGGTTAAATCATTAGGGATAATGTAACCTCAGTTAAATAACCCAAGCTTACGTGATTGTTACCTTTATTAACCTGACTTCCTAACTCACAGTACAGCTATCCTATTAAATATAGAGAGCTTATTCTAGGTTGTTCGATAGTTAGGTTTAGTTAAAGATCTTGTTTTAACTTAATATGACCTAAGGGAAAATTGGGGTTAACAGGTTGTTAACTTATGACTAATAGTTGCTAGGACTAAGAGTAAACTAAGGACCAGACTCCAAATCCATTAATCACTTTTATCACTTTTTAATTGTTTTCTTTAATTTGCTCTCATTAGTTTAATTTCACTTCATTTTCTTATTTAAAATCAAATCAAAATCCACTATACCATAACTTAAACACCATTTTTTTCATTTCAAAGGCTTTACACGCACTCTCTATGGGATCGATCTAGACTTATCACTAGCTATAATTTTAAGTTTAGTTATTTTGTGTAGAGTTACGATGCCCTACCAACGACCTTTGACATGATCTTGTTATAACCTATGTAACTCTAAAGAATGAAATAATAAAGAACATAGCTTCACCTACAATCATATATCAGTTTATGTAACTCTTAAGAAAATAATTCGTGAAGACATAACCTCGAACATAAGTGTATCCTAAATTATGTTTGTCAGGTTTTGATCATGCATCTCATACATAATATGTATCGAATATACAAAGCAGAAAACAACACGAAACCTCAAAAACTAGATCTACTCATGCATATAGATATAGAAAACAAAAACATAAAATGTAAGATGCTTACATACCTTTCCGACGATCTTCTTCGTTCTTTAATCTTCTTTGTGTTGAGTTGTTATAAACCACAACGATCAATGTAGACTGTCTTTAATGAAAGTCCACATGAAGATAGAAGGGTGAAACCTCACTAGGAGATGGCTAGAATTCTTTCTTTGGGCTAGCAAAGACAAGAACTCTTGAAAGAGTTAGAGAGAAAAAAAAGGTGCGTATGAGAAATAACCTTTCTTTTTCTTGTGTCTTACACAAGATGCACGAAAATCATCTTTATTTCTGCACCATTTGGCCTTCCATAACCTACATCACTAATGGAGAGTTATAGGAAGTTAATGGTCATAAATAACATGCATTAATGGAAGTTATGGGAAGTTAATGATCCTGAATAGCATGTATTGATGGAAGTTTTGGGAAGTTAATGACCAAATTGGCAGCCAATAACACTTGTTTCTAATCCATTCCATGCAATGTTTTCCTCCATGATCACATCACGATACAATCCCAAAACACTCTCTCATATCTTGAATCACAATTCAAGACCATTTTACTCATCCTTCGGATCTATTATGTGTGTGACCCATTAGGTTCCCAGTTATGTTAGCCACTTGAATTAACACTTAATTCAAGTAAGTTAAGAGCAGTATCTAGCAACACGTCATGATCCTTAATTGATCAAAAAGTTAGTGGTTTGACTATGAACCATTCCATACTCAATTTTTCCATGCAATTCATCCTTTCATCATCTATACCCCACTTGGTTTAGAGTATGGTCAAAGTGTCAACTCCTAATATACTGACTACATCACATCTAGTCCAAGTGATATTAGATCTTTTCCTAAGGATCTCATTACTCTATATATCATTGAATACTCTCTTTATGACACATATCCGCTCTGGCCAGATAATCCCCAGTAATGATCCCAATAAGAGGCTGTGAGTATCATCTCCTTCTAGGAGGAGTGGTGAATCCTTTATTGGATACTAAGTTACCTCTGAATACCTCAAGATGTACCCAATCACCACCTTATGAGTAACCCTTGAAAGGCATCAATCAATGGAGTCAAAGCACAGGATCAGTATCCGAGCAAGTAAAAGGATACTTGTACCATTGCTATGATGAGACTATTATTGACACTGGAATAGAATATCCATGTCATTGTCTTATAGTAGGTCAATCCATTGTACTTACTATCCTTAGTAACCATCCACATATTAACTCTAAAAAACATATGTCTACAACTTATGAGATCCACTACTTGATCCAATCAAGGAGTAAAACATATGTTATTCTATCTAGATTAATGATATCCCATCTCATTAATCCTGTGACTAGGGAAACTTTAGATACTAATATATTTACACATGATAGGAATCTCATTATCATGATCTCATCATAATTTCCTCCAATATTATGTTTTGTATCAAAGACTTCATTAAATCAATTTAAGATCAACATCAAATTTGTAAATGCATGAACATCTAAATAATGAAAAATGCATTTATTAATCATAAAATGATTTGTATAATAAGTGCTAAAGGAGATTGCCTTTAGAGGACTTCTTCATCAAACTCTCACTTGTACTAAAGCCAATAGCCTTGATATCTAATACTATTAGTAAGTAGATGTGACATAAAACTCTTTTGGAAAATAGGCTTAGTCAACGGATCAACTATATTATGATCAGTAAGAACTCTCTTTATCTTGACATCATTTCTGCCAATGTTTTCTCTAATCAAATGGTAGAACCTGAGTACATGTTTTAACATCTGATCAGACCTTAGTTCCTTTGTTTCATAGCCCCATTGTTGTCATAATACAACTGCACTGGGTCAGTGATGCTCAAAACTGCAGCAAGTTTCATGATAAACTTCTTGATCCAAATTGCTTCCTTTGCTACTTCTAAAGTTTCAATGTACTTCGCCTCTGTTGTCAAATTTGTAGTTGTCTCTTGATTAGAACTTTTCCAACTGACTGCACCACCATTTAGTGTGAATACATATCCAAACTGGGATCTGGAGTCATCCCTATCATATTAGAAGTTGGCATCAGTATAGCTGCTTAACACAAGATCACCTTCTTCATATACCAAGAATACATCTTTAGTTCTTCTCAAGTACTTGAGGATATTCTTGACAGGCACCCAATGACCATCACTAGGGTCCGACCGGTATTTACTCGTAACACTTAGAGCATACGATACATTGGGTCCAGTATATAACATAATATACATTATTAATCCTACAGCCAAAGCATAAGGAATCAAATTCATGTGAGTCCTCGCATTTTGTGTCTTTGGATGCACAAATTTATAGAGTGTAATCCCATGTATCATAGGAAGTAACCTCTCTTAGACTGCTTTATGATAAACTGCTTTAGCATCTTATTTATGTATGTAAACTAAGAAAGACTAAGCAACCTTTTAGATCTATCTCTATAGATCCTTATCTCCAAAATATAAGTTACTTCTCCAAGGTCTTTCATAGAGAAATTCTTAGCTAACCAAAATTTGATGGATTGCAAAGTTGAGACATCATTTCCTATTAGCAATACGTCATCTACATACAGTACAAAGAACACGATTGCACTCTCACTAACCTTCTTATACACACACGGCTCATCCAAATTTTGTGAGAAACTAAATTCTTTGATTTTCTCATCAAATCAGATATTCCAATTCTTGGATGCTTGCTTCAGGTAAATGGATTTCTGAATCTTGTATACCTTTTCTCCATTCATGGATATGAAACCATCAGATTGTGTCATATACACATCCTAGGTTAGGTTTCCATTAAGGAAAGTCATCTTCATATCCATTTGCCATATCTCATAATCATAATGAGCAGCAATGGCTATGATTATCTTAATGGATTTAAGCATAGCTACTGGGCTAAATGTTTCATCATAGCTAACACCTTACCTTTGACGATAACCTTTAGCTATAAGCCTAACTTTATAGGTAACTACATTACCCTCCTTGTCAGTTTTCTTCTTGAAAATCCATTTGCACCCTATGAGTTTTATCCCTTCGGGTAGGTTAACCAAATTATGTATTTGATTTTCATACATGGAATCTAGTTTAGATTTCATAGCTTGAAGCCATTGGTCAGGTTATGAACTCTTCATAACCTCTTCATAGGTAATAGGCTCATCATCTTCTATAAGCAATATGCCGTTAGGTTCACATATGAGAAACCTGTATCTCTTGGGAACATTATGTATCCTACTTGACCTACAAATGTCTTGTGTGTCAAAAGGTTGAATTATTGTTTCATTATCATAAACAATCGTCTCGGTATAAGCAGTTGATTTGCATGTGTTTGAGTATCTTAAACTTCTATAAGTTTAATTTTTCTCCCACTGTCATGTCTTAGAAGAAACTCTTTCTTTAAAAAGATAACATGTTTTGAAACAAACACATTTTGTTCCGAAACATGGTAAAATTGATATCCTATAGTTTCCTTAGAATATCCTACAAACAGACACTTGTCAAATTTAACTTCAAGCTTATCTGACTGAATCCGCTTCATATAAGTAGGACAACCCCAAACTTTCATGTAAGAAAGATAGGGTTTCTTATTAGTCTATATCTCATATGGAGTAACATCAAATGACTTGGATGGGTTTAGCGAATTTACCAAAATCTGCCTCACTATATCTAACAAGATTTGGTTTCTCCTCTTAGCCATACCATTGTGTTGTGGCGTGTAAAGTGGAGTCCACTAGGACAATATTCCATTATCCTTGAGATAATCCTAAAACTCTTGGCTTAAGTATTCACCACCTCGATCTGATTGAAGTGATTTAATACTTCTCCCAAGTTGTTTCTCAACTTCATTTCTGAATTCTTTGAACCTTTCAAAGGCTTCAGACTTGTATCTCATAAGATACACATACCTATATTGAGAACGATCATTGATAAAGGTAATAAAGTCTACGAAACCACCTTTGGCATGTATAGACATCAAACCATATACATCAGTATGTATTAGGTCTAAAAGTCCTCATACACCTTATGCTTCAAGGACTTAAGATAGGCCTTATAGTTTCTCTTCCAGTGACCATCCGTGCCCTAGTGGAAGTAAGTTCCCTTCGAGGCAGTCTTCTTTGTTTTCTTGACACCTCCCTTAGGCTCTGCGGACTTCTTCTTCTTTTAGCTATTTTTCTTTGACTAGAAGAGTTAACCAGCATCACATCCTTGTCCTTGCGTACAGATGGCTCAACTACCTTGAGCATGTTGACTAGCTTAGGAATTGTGCTGGATATATTGTTTATCTGATAGTTAAGCACAAATTGTGAGAAACTATTAGTTAAGCCAATCATAATCAAGCCAATATTTAGTTTATGATCTAAAAGAAAACCCAAGGAGGCCAACCGCTCAATATAGTCATTCATCTTCAGTGCATACTGCAATAGAGATGTCCCCTCAACCATTTTGGAGTGCAAGAGTAATTGCAAAATCTCAAACCTTTTAGACCTTGCTTACTCATCAAAGAGCTCCCTAAGATTATAGACTATGGTATGAACATCTATAGCGTCGTGCTGCTTTTGCAGCTCTAGTGACATAATGGATAGCATAATATAACTAGCCATCTCTCTATCATTGAGATGCTTCTAATTTGCCCTCCGATCATCATCAGAATCATCAGTAGCAGGGGGATCAGGAACTGGTTCTTTCAAGACATAACTAAGCTTCTTGGATGAGCCAGTCAAGGAAGTTTGGTCCAATTAACTTGTTAGCTTCCATCAATGATCTTAGATTCACACTAGTATTTATGGTGATGACTTGGCCAATAGCAACCTTTCCTTAAAGAGAAAAAAATTAGAATGTACTTAAATGTATGTTTATAAGGACTTTAATAATAGACATTATGACTCCCACTATTTTCAAGAATTCATAACCCTCAATATAAATCCGAGAAAACTCCTAGAAAATTCTCCTAGTGGGTCGATATCCAATATCCCTAAGAATGACCTTGTGTTTGCCCAACAAGCCACGTTAGTCTATTAATCATACCAATGACAACTCCAATACAACTATCGAATCTAGTGATATCAACTATTGATATGTGCACACCTACTAGGCTATCAACTCTTGACACATGTACATCTAATGTACACTACCTAACTTTTCCTCTATCCATATTGATCTTGTGTTTGCCCAATAAACCAACGCTTTTAGTTAAAACTGACCTATTAATCCAAAAATCCTATTTACATGGTTTAATCATATTTGTGTAAAGCAGGCTTGGGTTTACCTAAAAACCCTAACTTTAAAAGGACTCTGGTTCTCTCCATATTAAAGGAAGTCAATAGTTTTGATATTCTAAGTAAGGGGTTTGACTATGGTCTCATCTAACTTAGATAGTCTTATACATATAACTTATATATATATATACTACCCACTCAAATTGGTCTTAAACCTGTAACTATCCATCATGCAAGCTCACACATTCTCCTAACCATGCATTCTTTAATGCATATATGTAAACACATCATTTGGTTATGACATCTTATAGATCCTAACATGAAAGGCCCAATTAAACACTTGGAACTAAGCCCAATCTAACACTTAGATTTACTATCTTCCTTTTACTAACTTGGCTAATAATCTAATTAACATGAATGCCTAATTTCATAAATTAATTCATAACTAATTTTCCTTAAAATAATTATTTGATATCTAAAATTAAATAACTTCAATTTTGTCACACATACCAATTTTTATAATGTTACTAGGAAATCTATTGCTCTACTAAAATTAATTCAAAATTAATTTCTATAATTTTCTAAAATTTCCATAACATCAAATCATCATTCCAAGCATCTCTAGGTCATTTCATGATGATAAAAATAATTTAGGAATCACCCAAAATTATTATGATCACCGAAACACCGATAAGATACCAAAAATAACAAATATGACTTCTAAAATTTTTCTGGAAATCAAATTTCGAGAAAAATCATTTAGGCATGCATCAAACATCAAATTAACAAATTTTTATCACATAAAAATATTTTTAAGGTTCTGAAACCAAAATATAAACATATAAAAACATCAAACAAAACAGATCCTACAATTTCTAGAAAACTGTCTAAATATTGGAAAATTGTTTGATAAAATTATTGAGATATTTTTAATAATTGTAAAAAATTAAAGAGGCATAAACACATCCCAAATATGTTCATATAAATTTTCCAGAATCAAATTCCACCAAATTCATATGTAACATCATTAGTTTACCTAATGGAGATCACATGCCCAGCAAAAAGACAAATTTCATACATGTTCTTGTAAATTCTAAATTAAATATTTTAGTCACATTAAAAATATTTTCAATCATACTGAATCATTCACTTACATCTTATGAACATATTGGTTAAATAAAATAATGAAAAACATTTTTCTATAATTTCAAACAAAACATTACATGACTCTAAGCTGTCACAACTATAAAAACAATTTTCACATATCATATATTCTACATCTAATAAGGCACAAAGCGATTGTGATACCACTGTAAGGTTTCGATCATGCATCTCATACATAATATATAGCAAATATATATAGCAAAAAATAAAACGGAACCTCAAAAACTAGATCTACTCATGCATATAGATATAGAAAACAAAAACATGAAATGTAAAATGTTTACATACCATTATGACGATCTCCTTTGTTCTTTCACCTTCTCCGTGTTGGGTTGTTGTAAACCACAACAATCAACGTAGACCATCTCTAATAAAAGTCCACATAAAGATAGAAGGATGAAACCTCACTAGGAGATGGCTAGAATTCTTCCTTTGTTCTAGCAAAGACAAGAACTCTTGTGAGAGTTAGAGAGGAAAAAAAAGTGTGTGTATGAGAAAGAACCTTTCTTTTTCGTGTGTCTTATACAAGATACATGAAAATTATCTCTGTTTTCTACACCATTTGGCCTTCCATAACCCCCATCATTAATAGAGAGTTATGGCAAGTTAATGGTGATGAATAGCATGCATTAAAGGAAGTTATGGGAAGTTAATGACCATAAATAACATGCATTAATGGAAGTTTTGAGAAGTTAATGCCCAAATTGGCAACTAACAATACTTATTTTTAATCCATTCCATGCAATGATTTTTACCACAATTACATCGCAATAAAATCTCCAAATACTCTCTCATATCTTGAATCACAATTCAAGACCATTTTACTCATCCCTCGAATCTCCTATGTGTGTGACCCATTAGGCTCTCAGTTATGTTGGCCACTTAAATTAACACTTAATTCAAGTAAATCAGGAGCGGTATCTAGCAACATGTCATGACCCACAATTGACCGAAAAGTTAGTAGTTTGACTATGAACCCTTCCATATGCAATGTTTCCATACAATTTGTGCTTTCACCATCTATACCCCATTTGATTCAGAACATGGTCAAAGTGTTAACTCCCACTAGAGTGACTATGTCACAACTAGTCCAAGTGATATTATATCTTATCCTGAGGATCTCATTACTTTATATATCATTGAAGACTCTCTTCATGACATATATATGTTATGGCCAGAGACTCCCAAGTAATGACCCCGACAAGAGATCGTGGATATCATCTCCTTCTAGTAGGAGTGGTGAATGCTTTATTGGATACTCAATTACTTCCGAATACCTCAAACTATACCTAATCACTACCCTATGAGTAACCCCTAAAGGGCATCAATAAATGGAGACAAAGCATGGGATTAGTATCTAAGATATCCTTAAGTACCTCAAGTTAAAGGATACTTGAACCATTGCTATAATAAGACTGTCATTGACACTGAAATAGAATATCCATATGATTGTCTCATAGTAGACTAATCCAATCTACTTACTATCTTTAGTAAGCATCCACATGTTAACTCTAAACAACTCATGCCTATAGCTTATGAGATCTACTGCTTGATCCAATCAAGTAGTATAATATGTGCTAGTTTATCCGGATTAATGATATCCTATCTCATTAATCATATGACTAGGGAAAGTTTAGATACTAACATAATTACACATGATAGTAATATCATTATCATGATCTCATCATGATTTGCTCCATGCTATTTTTTGTATCAATGAGTTCATTAAATCAATTTAAGATTAACATCAAATCTATAAATGTATGAACATTGAAATAATGAAAAATGCCTTTTGAATGATAAAATGATTTGTACAATAAGTGTTAAAGGTTATTGCCTTAATAGCACTTCTCTAACGATGTTCACTAATGCTAATGTTTCTATAGTGAACATGGCCTAGAATTTAACCGTGTCCTAGGTTTTGTTTTTCATTATTGTTTAGTATTTAAAGAATATTCTATTCAATTTTAATTAGTTTTTGTTATTGATATTCATAAGTATTTAACTATAAAAAACTGTAATTTTAATGAAACCAAAAGTTGTAACTAAATGCAGTAATATTAGTCACTATTATTAATAGTGTCTAATTTTTAAAGTCGTCACCTCCTGTCACAAATTCCTTTGTCACCAATGAAATAGTGACTCAAAAAAATGGTCACAATTATGTAATACTTTTGTGAAAAAATTACTAATACTAAAAACTATGGATGTGTGACAAAATTATATGATCAAAATAGCTTTACAAATTTATGAAAAGTTTGTCGACACAAAAATATAAAGTAGTGATGAATAAAGTCATAACAGTACTCCATTTTATTATAACAACATCATCACCACTAAAATAATTGAAAATAGTGACAAAATATTTGTCACTCATGTTCTTTTTTATTAATATCCATTGCATCTGTGTCACTAATATTTTAAGGAAAAAGTGTCTCATTTTGCCACAAAAATGAAAATTTGTTCTTATAGAAATATTGTCATAGAAGCAAATAAAAATTATCAGTATATATAAAATATATAAAAATCACCAAAATGTACAAAATTCTAATTTCCAATATAAATTGAAAATTTTAATATCTAAGACAATTATATTAATTACAGTTATCCCAAACTACTATATACTAATTTAAGCTAAAACCCTCTAAGGTAAATTTTCCTAGCTATCCAAGACATTTATGTACCCATCTTGAGCTTGAATCTTCTATTTTTTAGTTTAAATCTTTTCATTTTGTGTTTTTGTGATTGCAACAAGTCTTGCAACTTCATTATCTAACTTACTTGCATGATTCTTTGTAGCCTCTCTTGGATCGGAAAAAGAAAGAATGCCATATTTGGAGAACTGGTAGATTTCAAAATTTTTTAGAAATCTTATTTGTAGTGGAAGCAATATATATCCAAATCATCATGCCAATCTATACATGATATGATATAAGGATAATAATAGACATGAACAAGATGAAGAGTATT
>JANSVA010000217.1:24096352-24112155 GCA_025504915.1 Erythroxylum reticulatum
CATAAAGCATAATTGAAGTTAATAGATCTATACTTTTATACATAGTGCAAAACTTGATAACATTATAGGTATGGTCTTAAGAAGCTAAAGGAAATAACATTAAGAAGTTGTCCCAAACATTGGAATTGTTTTTATAATATGGAATGGGAAGAAAAACAAGAGTTTATTATGCATAGTGAAAAGTTAGTTGTAACTCATAAGAAACATAGATTCTAACGTTATTTTCACTCATAAGGGTGGTTTTCAAAGGGTAAATTAGATGAATAATTAGGAACTTATAGGAACTAACTACACTAAGTACCAAAGCATATAAAAATACTCAAAATACAAGTTAAATACTCTTAAAATTATGCTAAGAACATTCACATATGCAACTTGAATCACTTCACAATAATGATATTTTGGATTTGATGCAACGATGCTCATATAATCATTTAATGAATCAGAATCATAAGGAAAATCAATAAAAAATAATAAATGTAGCTTGTATTGTGGTTCATATGCAAGAAAAAGAAGGCTAAGGCTTAAATTTGTTAACTAAGGGAGATCAAAACTAAAAGGCTTTTCAAGAATTCAAAATGGTGACCCTAAATTCCCTTGTTATTTTAATGTATCTAGTCCAATGATATATTCCCAACATGCATAAAAAACCAAGTTGTAAAAGTATCAAACTTTGTGACAATCACTTAATTTAGAAAATGGAGCATAAAATTTGAATGCTTATAAGCTTAAAACCTCACAATTTCAAATAACATGTATTGGATCATATTTCATTTTTCAAAAATCAATCATCATAAACAATTAATCAATATTTAGTAGGGAAGATCTCAACTATTCATGCATGTTTTCCTATTGCAATTCAATCTAAATCAATGATTCATGAAAACTCAAATAATTCAAAGACAAATTTCAAAAGAAATTGAGACGCCTAAAAAGACAAGTCAACAAATTAACAAGAACTAAAGCAAGCTTTCATTTAGCTAAAATTATAAAAGTAAGAATAATATCATCAATGATATTCTTCAATGATTGATAGTGACCCCCAAAAGATGCATGTAGGCTTACCCATTAACTCATTCTCTGATACAAATCAACTTTATCTTCACACATTAATAAAATTTTCAAACAAGAGGATTTTATCAAACCCCTAATATGCATCAATAAATCATCTCAACTTTACAAGCAAATTTGAAAACTTAACCTTCTAACATTCACACTTCAACCTTAAATGTTGTTATCCATTCACAAAATACTCAAACATATGAAATAAAATACTCAGACATACTCAAAATTACTCAATTTATCAAACCACGGTGAAACCCAATCTCCACGAAAATGCAACAATGGTGGGAGAAGACCATGACCTTCCGATGCACCACCAACTGACGACAGCGCACCAGAGAAGAAGACGCAGCAAGGAGGAGAAGAAAGAAGGAAAGCCGATGGTAGGGGGGATGTGGGAGGAAGGGTCGGGTGTGTTTTAACGTTATCAAAATGACGCTGTTTCATTTATGCTCAACCACAAGCAAACGACGACGTATAGGTTGAAAATTTACCGACGAAATTTTCTGTCGCTAATATTTTATTGGCAAAGTCAAAATTTCATTTTTCTACCGCCAATTCTTGTCTTAATTATCAACGGTATTTTTTCGTTGCTAAATAATTTTTTCCATCAAATTTTTCGATGGGAAAATAAAAACCATCGGTAATTTGTAACGGTTTCTTTTTTGCCTTTATTTTTCCTGGCCAATTCATATTTTCCTTGTAGGGGCAGTGTCTCATGCGCAAGACGTTGAAAGAAGGTTTAGGGTTTAGAGAATTCTTTTCGTTTAAAGGCAATAGTCAAAACATTGTTCGTGGGGCGAGGGTCCAAAGCGAGTCCTCTTGGAAATGCCATGAATCCCCCTTCGAAGCTTACCCTTGCAAGATAGGCTCGCAGCTTTGGAAACGGAACATTTTGTTATAATCTATTATCCGCAGAATCTGCTGAAGAAAAAGAGGAAACTATTTGGCATGCTTTCTGGTTTGTTAGCGCACTCAGAATGAGACAAACATAAACCACTTACTTCACTTCTGTTGATTGTTGTTTTCATGGTATTATCTCCATTGGCCATTGGAAGAAGGGTGGTGTTTGACGCAACCAGAATCTCTCATAACCTCGGGGAATCAATCCAATCGCTAATTGGGATGCAGGTATTCGACCGTGGCTGGTCATATCCTTCTGTTGGTACCTTGAAGATGAAAAGAAAGCAGGTTGTGAGGTCATTATACGAACTTCCCCTTTACCCTCCACAGATTTGTGTTGAAATTATTTCTCGCAAACAAAATAGTCATATCTCACCACTTGCTTCAGACTTGTCAGTATATTAACCTGAAAACTAAAGCTGTACTACAGGGGTCACGTAAATTGCAATTTATTATTCGAAAACTATAGATTGGATAGGATGATACCAAATATTCTTATCCACAAAAACATAACCCAAAATAGAGGCGACGGTTGGATGACCCCAAGAACTTACCTGGACCTGACTCAGCATGCAATAATTTTGTCTCAGTATGTGGTAGTCGGCCACGTGGTGTCAGCGTATCAACAGAAACTAGGTTGGTATTTCTTATCCACATAAACATATGGCTTGTTTACTTTTGTGGTGAATTTGTTGCTGTTCTTATCATAAATCAAGCTGCTTTTACATCAACTTTGAATTCTTACAATTGGCACAAAAAGGCAACAGATCTTCTTGGCTACTCATTTATATTATTATATCAAGACAGTTGGGAGCGGCAGAGGAGCTTTATTGTTCAAAGAATCTTATACATACCCGAGCGATTTGGCTGTGCCCTTGGAAGGAACATTACACTAATATAGTTAATGCACGAATAATGTATATATGAAAATGGTGGATAAGGTTTCTTCGCAAGTGTCTTCCATGTTCAAAGTTCATATTCAAATACTTTCCCTTTTTGAATAATTCATAATTAACAACACAAAAAAAGATTGGATGGAAAGTTTTTCATTCTATATACTGTACGATCCAAATTAGCAATTTTAACGAACAGAAGAAATAGGAAATGAAACACAAACACCCCTATTTTACAATTCTAAAGCATTTTCGATACAATTCAAATTCCATTTAATGCACACAGTTTTACCGTCAAGTCAACATAATTTTTTCTTTTGAAAATTTGGCACTCCCTAATTGGGAAACGTGGCACATGTTTCTGAGTTCCCCATGTGGTCAGAAAAAGCGCGTTTATATAATGTGAAAGCCACCTTCAATCTCTATCTCGTACACGTCTCTTGCCTTTAACCTTCTTCCTTCGCTGCCCCAACTAAATTTTTCTTCCACATCCTCGCAGACCAAACACCCCCAGTCATACTCCTATCCCCCAAAATCTCCAGAACCATTCCACTCTACCCTCTCTTTCTTTCCCACCTCCCGAAAATAACTTGCAACTTTCCCTAATCCCAAAAGCGAGTTTTATTAATTTCCCATTTCTTTTTCTGGTTTTTTTTTTTTTGGAATTTCATTTCGTGTGTAAAGATCTGCAGATGGAGGTCTCTGTGATGGGGAGTTCTCGGGCAAAGACTTTCAGGAGCGATTTATTGTGCAGAGATCTGAGGTTTTGTTGTGTTCCTCGTAGCCCCAGTAAAATTTCCTTCGGGGTTCCAAGTGCCAGGTTGAGAAATTCTCGCCTTGGCTTTTCCTTAAATTCTGATCTCCGATCTCAATCTGTAAGATCTGACAAGGCTGCTGCGCTTAGTCGATCTAAACCGGTAAGTGGTTTTCAAAGATTTCCTATTTCCATTCCTTTTTCCTTTCCTGTGAAATTGAGATGGCTTTTGGTTTGAAGCAGAAATGATTTCTTTTTTTTTATTTTCCTATTTCCGTTTGTTAATTCTGGGTTTCATGGGCTTTTCTTCAATTTAATCTTTGTGAGCGATTACTGTTTGTTGGGGAAAATATTTGGAAGGAGAAAAGATTGTGTCTTGAACATAAAATAGTGAAATATGCGAGGTGGTATGTGGCTATTATAAGGTGATTTTTGTTTTTGAATGCGTTAAATTTCTGTTTCTGATTTACACGCTAATGTGTATTAGGACGATGATGTTGTCAATTGTGCAGGTTGATGGGGTGAGAATATTTGTTGGATTGCCTCTGGATGTAATTTCAGATTGCAATACTATAAACCATGCTAGGGCGATCACTGCTGGACTTAAAGCTCTTAAATTGTTAGGAGTTGAAGGTGTGGAGCTTCCAGTTTGGTGGGGAATAGCTGAGAAGGAATGTAAGGGGAAGTATGAGTGGTCTGGCTATCTTGCTATTGCAGAGATGGTCCGGAGTGTAGGTCTTAAGCTTCATGTCTCACTTTGCTTCCATGCTAGTGAGCAACCAAGAATTCCCCTCCCTGAGTGGGTTTCTCGGATCGGTGAATCCCATGCCAGCATATACTATGCAGACAGGTCAGGGAATCATTTCAATGGGTGCCTGTCATTGGCTGTTGATGAGTTGCCTGTTCTTGATGGGATGACTCCTATTCAAGTTTACCAAGATTTTTGTGAGAGCTTTAAGTCTTCATTTTCACATTTAATGGGCTCGACGATCACGGTAGTGAAATTTGATTCATTGTTTTCATAATTAAGCGCCAGAAGTTTTGATAATTATTACAGATTATGACGGCTCACATACTGTGCTTTTGCAGGGCGTTACGATGAGTCTTGGACCAGATGGTGAGCTACGGTATCCTTCCCATCATCTGCTAAGCAAAAACAACATTATACCTGGAGTTGGAGAGTTCCAATGTTATGATAAAAACATGATTAACCTTCTTAAGCAACATGCTGAATCAACAGGTAACCCCTTGTGGGGGCTTGGTGGTCCTCATGATGCACCCAGTTATGACCAGTTTCCGCATTCGAACAACTTCTTTAAGGATGAGTGCGGATCATGGGAGTCTTCATATGGAGACTTTTTTCTTTCCTGGTATTCAAGCCAACTGTTGTCTCATGGCGATCGCATGCTCTCTGTTGCCTCTGCTGCATTCAGTTGCACTACTGTCTCAGCATATGGTAAAGTCCCGCTCGTGCATTCGTGGTACAGAACCCGTTCACATGCGTCTGAATTAACAGCTGGTTTCTATAACACGGCCAACAGAGATGGCTATGAAACAGTTGCAAAGGTGTTCGCTAGGAATTCGTGCGATATGATCTTGCCAGGAATGGATCTTTCTGATGAGCATCAGGCTCAGGAGTCTCATTCAAGCCCAGAATCATTGCTTGCACAGATTAGATTGGCTTGTAGGAAGTATGGGGTTGATGTTTCTGGACAGAACTCATCAATTTCTAAAGCTCCCCATGGGTTTGAGCAGATAAAGAAAAATATGAGAGGTGATAAAGTTATAAATTTGTTCATGTATCATAGAATGGGAGCTGATTTCTTCTCACCAGATCATTTTCCTTCTTTCACTGGGTTTATCAGAAGCTTTAATCAACCTGAGATACATTCTGATGATCTTCCTGAGGAAGAAGTTGCTCAACCTCAACAGATGAGTACAGATTCGAGCATTGAAATGCAAGCAGCTTAGAAGTTTAAGTGTTAAGCTGGACACATTTACTGTAAATACAAAATTATGCGCACCGATTATTGTATGAAAAGAGTTGTACTGAAAAGAACACTAGATAGCTATAATTAGATGGAGTATATTTGTTCAATATTACTGTCTGCGTCCTGCCCATACGTTTGCTTTCGAATGAATTGTGTTCAATATTACTATCTGCGTCCTGCCCATACGTTTGCTTTCGAGTGAATTGTAACGTAAGAAACAAACGACAAATGGCAACCACCTAGGACACGAGAGATAATGAAGCTATAAGAAACGGCTTCTGTGTTGTCGTTCAGAAAAAGCTCTTCTTGGGTAGTTCATTGAATCGGACAAATCGGCTTTGTAAAAAAGTTGAGCATCTTCGAAATCAGTAACTTCTCTTAAAGAGGCCATTGTGTTTCTCTATCTTTTTGCTTTTTCTTTCAATTCTTTTGGCTTACAAGTAGAAATAAACTTGCAGGTAATATTTAGAACGAACTGCAGAAACTTTCTAAGACTTTTATTCTGCGCACAATCGTATAAGACATAAACGTAACACCGCTCTGTCCCTTCTATTGACCTCTTTATATATTTTAAATTCTGAATCATGCAGTCATCTCGCAAACTTCAAAAGAGCTGCAGCCGTTTTGCATTCCTTAAGCATCATTATGCAGTCTCCAACCAACTCTTATTACTTAAGAGATCTCAACGCTGCATCACACATGAACGAATGCAAGAAAGGATTAATAATTGCCCTTTTAATAATTCTACAAAAGTAAACTAGAAGTAACTTCTAGGTTCTACATTTGGAACGTAGCTTTGAAAATATTGCAGCATTCAGGCCTCGAGGGAAATATTTAGTGAAATTGTGGTTCAGAAAGTTCAATTTCTATAAACAACTTAAAGCCTGGTCAACTATGCCCCATTATTCACATGGCATCTTCGTGTCAAAGTTGCCGAGGCAAATCGCAAATGCTTGGAATGCAGAAATTGGATACTGATAATCCATGGTAAACAAATCCTTCCCCACTTTTCCAAATTGGAGGATGATCTTCTCATGCCCTGGTCGACAAGGTCCATCCTCAGGTGAAGTAACTAGTTGAAACTTTTTTACTCAAGCAACTGTGACTCTTCCATGGAAGTTCAAACACCAGCACTGGAGCTGCATATGCCATTTTGGAGCCTTGTTTTTCAATACCAGTGCCCCATCCTTTTGACCGGAAAAGGCCCTGAGAGGAGATTCTCCATCTCTTTTGATTTTGATCGGAAAAATGATAGTAGTGGTAAGTTATCTACAACAGGGCGAGAAAACTCGTCTGTGTAGGCGCTACTCCACCAGGTCCAATAGCATTAGCAGGAATTCAATCTATGACAAAGTGCATTCTTCTTGGTCCCCTGCTTGTCAAAGAGATCAAATTTGATGACTATTACCTACATCTTGGGTGGACGAGCATCTAAGTTGGGATCTAATAACAGAAAACAAATCACAACCACAAAATGCAATTCTGAGATTGGCACAACGTGAAGGAATCAGATAGTAATATGTTTGCTTCCATGAGAAACAACTAACTGGAAATGGCTAAGAAGGCTAAAATCACCGTGAACCCGGCATATTCAATTCGTAGGAGATGTGTGCTACTCGGTAGTTTCCAGCAAGATTGGTGAAGCTTGTTTTAAATTTACCATTCTAGTAGAACGACTTGTTTACATCTTGGCCCCAGCATGAGGTGGTTGTCCATCAAAGACTGTAAACTTGGTCCCCAAGAAAGTTTGATCTTGCCAAAGTAGAAAAGAATTCATATATTATTTCATCAGCGAAAATATAGAAATTCCATTCGTTTTTGTGAATTAAATTATTCCTCAGTTTCTCGACACAAGTTTGGCTGCCGTTTGACATATCATCAGCATGCAGAGAGATGACAAAATCTGTACAGGTAGGCCTTCTCCACTTACAAGCAGAAAGAAGAAACTTTCCTGCATCAGCTAGTGTTGTATAAGGGAACAGATAAGGGGACAGAAAAGAAGGCAAATCCCTGAGTTCTCTCCCTCCATAAAAGGGGGAAAAAAAGAAGAAGAAAGAAACGTTCTCACCACTAGTCAGACTTAGGTAGAGGTAGTAAGTTTGCGTGGAATAGCAGCGGTTTATAAAGCATTGGAGGAGTTACCCCTTGGACCAGGCTGCAAAAAACATCCACTGGATGAGGCATCAAAGGTGGACTCCGAAAGAAGAAGAGTACGAGTTGATCAACATGGTTAAACATTATAGAAATATGTTGCAATCCTCATCTCATTTGAACAACTTGGGTCTAGTGATACCAGAAACTATTCGTAGCAATAGAGATTACTGTGGTAAAGAAGCATAGAATTCTTAGAAAAAGTTTCAACATCAATCCAGGATTTTCGAAGTTAAAGATCAAAGTCAACCTATTCAATAAGGCAAATAGTGGTCCCATAAAGTTTTTTTTTTTTTGAGAAATTAAAAAATCTCATTTAATGAATGGTCCCATAAAGTTGTTACGGACATTTTTGAGCATTATCTGGTGTAAGCATTGCAACAATCCTATATTAGGACAGTCAAAATCCCAGCTTCCAAGAAATAGTTTAGATTAAACTTTTCAAAACCTAGTATAGAAATATCACATCCCAAATGACTTTCCCGTTATGTGGAAACGAGAGATAAGCTAGTTGTTATCAACATAATTTGATGCTTATTGGTAGCAATATGTGCATAAATGTCTTCATTTCGACAACCATTCAACAAATTAAATAAGCAAAGAAGGAAGTTTTAGTAAACAAAATATAATGAGAAAAGGGACTAGACAAACAATTAAGAAAAAAATATCAAGCAAAGGAGATTTTTTGTTTTCGCTCTAGTACCAGCCTTTTAAGGACGTCTGAATAAAGTTTTAAACCATTAAAAAAAAAAAAGAGCTTTTAGATTCAACTTAATCTCAAAAGCCAAGACGCCAGCTGCGCAATACCGACTTGGGGCAAACAAAGTGATAATTATAGGCTGAAAATTCCGGAAACCAATCATCCCCAACAAATAGGAAAGCGCAAAACCCCGCCCATAGCTATCAGTCCATGAAACAAAAATCAAAACTTCAAAGAACTATCCAACCAAACACGAATTTTTGAACCATACCCATTATGAGTACCTGTTTAACAAAGATGGGGAACGTTAGTTGATCACAAAATTCAGGAACTTTAAGAAGATCCTTAATGATGTGCCTCCAATTTTTACAAATACCAGCACACGCCACTGATCACGCAGACATTCCTAATGAAAATCTGAAGACCACAAATCAAGCTCCTAACAGTCATATTGGCAAGATTATAGGGAATGACAACTAGCAATAGGAAAGCCATGATTCTAGGAACGGATCCTAATCTCCATAAGAAAGGCAACCACAAAATCTTAGCTGTAACTTGCCCTGTATTGCATATCTGCATTATTGCCTTTCCTAATACATTGTAAACTTTATATGTATAAAGTGATGAAAAGTCTAAGAGAATGATAATGAGATAATCATTTTTCATCACACAAAATATTTGTATTCTACAGCCACCACGTTTCTTCTGTGCGGTCATTGAAACTCAGAAGCTTCAATTCTCACTAGAACATCTCTCAATAGCTCCTGCAGTAAATTCGCCCAACATGAAGTGTCTCCGCCACGAGTGTCTTCCACCGGCGCGCTGCCTCGGATCATCACGTGCGACTTTGACTGTGATACGAGTGCATGAGCTGGGGAGTGAAGTGCAAAGGGTTGAGTGTAAACAATGTATTTTTGTATATAATACTGATAATGAGAACGATGTCGTGTATAATAAACGCATATTGCGAATCAATTGGCTACCATCACCAATTGTTATTATAGTCGTTAATTATAACCATTGGTTTTGAGGAAAAAGATTAACAAATAACAGATATGGTTTTCTCTCTCTAACTCTTCTTCTCTGCAGCTTCTCTTGTTTTATTCTTGTCATTATCTCTTCTCTGGATGTTTGCAAATCGTAAATTCCTAATTTAGATATTCAATAACTATATGTAACAAAATTGGTATTAGAGCTTGATTCTGGACCACTACAGACTCTGTGAAATGGCAAAAGGCACCCGGGGATAAGAATGGAAGCGTGTGGAAGAAGGCCTACGAAGTCAGATGCAAGAATTATAAATAAGACTGAACGAAGCATTCAAGGGTGGATTACTCAGTTGTATAAGAAGGATCATATCCAGCATGGTATACATGGAAATGGTGACCAAAGAGTTCTAAAAAATGGAAATGGTGATGAATACTATATCTATAGGGGACACTACACTATTCCTACACGGTGTAGTAAGATCGAATTGCTACACCCGTGGAGTTGAAGGTGGATCTGGTTACGATGTATTTAGAAGGTGAAGCTTTAGCTTGGCATGAGTTGTATATGAGGAATAAACTAACTAGAGATCCTCCTAATTAGGTTGAATATCTTGTGACATTGGAACAAAGGTTTGGAGAAGTAGCTTTTGAAGACATGGTGGGAGAGTTGAAAGAATTGAAGCAATGGGGATCTGTAAAAAATTATTGCGTCGGGTTTGATATGATGTCACAAAAGATGGTGATGCCCAAACCTTATGTGGTTAGTATGATCCTGAAAAGGTTGAAGGTTGAGATTGAATACGGAGTGCAATTATAGAACCCGAGGACTCTTCAATAGGCATACTATTTGGCAAGAAAGCATGAAATGGCAGCAATGCACTGTGGAATTACTGGAAAGTTCCAGCAGAGAGGGTTGAATTATGCTAGAAATTTGTTCAATGCATTAAAATCATCTGGTCTATTACCTACTCTTGTGTAGGAACAAGACGTGAGATGAGCACATGAGATGGAACAAGACGACTATGAGTAAGGAATTAGCGTTGCGTTTAGTTAGCATCTTCAACATACAGAGACGGGACGAGACGGAAATTTGGAGGCGGAACAGAATAAGAATCGGAGACAGTGAGGTGTTTGGTTGCGATTGACAGAACAGAGAAAATTGTCTCCGTCCTGAGGACAAAAATATGTTTGATTGCTGTGGACAGAACAAAAAACAGTGTTAATGACGAAAATGCCTTTGCAGTATAATATATTGGAAAGATGTAATTCATTGATTATTTTATAATTGTATCAATATTTATTTGAAGTGTACGTGTGATTTGTTAATTACGATGAAATAAAATGAGAAATTAGGCATATTTATTGAAATACGAAACCTAAAAATTAACTATCTTACAAATTAATTATCTTATTATTAACTTGTAACTAAAATAAAATTAATTATCTTATTATTATTATTATTATTGCAAGGGACGTGTTAGGTTTCGTATGTAATTCAGAAAGTTATTTTTGACATTTCCAGTTCTTGTCCATAGGACAAGAATTCTTATACCTCAGTTTTGGAAGGAACAAAAATTTACGTCCTTGTCTTCTGAAGAGGGAACAAAAATGATTGAGGACAGCAAGCAAACAGCAAGAAGGACATAATTTTGTGTCCTTGTCCTCCGTCCTCGCCTCTGAGGCCGCTAACCAAACGTAGGGTAGATGAACGTAGAGCTAAAGGTTTGTGCTTTTGGTGTGAAGAAAAGTACATCCCTTGCTACAAGTGCAAAAAGAAGATGCTGCAGATTTATGTGGTAGAAGATGAAGAGGGGAATGAGGATGTTGATGAAGAAGAGTTACCTAGTATATCCTTGCAAGAGATGTCTGGGGTAACTGTAGCTAATTTTCAACAAATTAAGCTGTAAGGAATGTTAAATGGAAACATAATGTAGGAAAAATACCTAAGATCAAATCTAAATGCAGCGGAAATAATATAAAAAATTTTCTACAGAATCAACTTTAACAGAATTAAATTAGAAACATAAAACAAGAAATTGACAAAGTTGTACTAACCTTTTCGAATTTCTTGTTACAATTTTCCGTTTTTTCGAAACTATCAATTCTATAAGTCGTTCAATCACCTGACCTCTAATGGTATCCACAAATCTATTCAAAGAAAACTCAAATCGAATTTGAGAGGAAAAATATAAGATGTTCTAGCAACCATTTTTCTAATTTTTCCTTTTATATCAAAAATCTTATTTTTCATATCCTTGGATTTTATTAAAATTACAATTAAATTCAAACTTTAATTATAACTATTAATTAATCCTTATAAGATCAAATATCACATATTGACCCTTAAAGTTTCTAAAACTTCTCAATTAAGTCCAACTTAATTCAAATTTCACTTTCTTCTTTATAGACCTTTTATGTGTGACTCATTATGTTCCTAATATGTTGGTCATGATTATAAATTATAATTCTAATTCATAATTAGAATAAGATAAATTAAACCTTCTTTTAATTTATCTTTAATTTCCTAATTAAACAATTTATAATCATAGACCATGATTGACGTCTAGTAACATGTCTTGACCAACCAAATATTAAGAATGTCAAAGTGGTTTGACTTAACCTGTCTATATATAGTTATCTTGTATAAATTAATCATTTCATCATCTAATGTTCCAATTGAAATTAGAATATGAAATTCGTGTCTACTCTAAATAATCCAATCATATTCGTTCTTGCTAATTAGTAAATGATATTTGAAAGCAACTTTTTCAAATTTCAATTTACTCTTGCCAGAGATTCCCAAAATCATTACTAATTAAGAACAATAGAACATTCTTCTTAATTACTTTAGGACAATGAATTTTTTATTGATTTACTCAACTATCTCCACATAGTTCATACTATATCCAATTACTACCGAATTGAACTATTCCAAGAATAGAACATAAGTAGCATCAAAACATAGTAATTCCTACATGAGATAACTTTGGTAATCTTTAGTCTAAAGATCAATTATACAACCATCATAATGAGATAATCTACAGACACACAAGTAATGTTCTATTCGAGATTCTCATAATTAGGTCTATTCAGTGAACTTATTCTCTAATAAGCATCCACATGTTTGTTTAAGTATCTCCATATTTTAATCTATAAGATCGATTACTTTCTTCATAAAAAAGAAACAAATATGTGCTAGTCTAACCATTTCATCAATACCTCATGTTGATGAAACTATGATTAGGAACATTTTATGAATAATATAAAAATGCAATTTGAATCTCATAATTATAATCGCATTATAATTTTTAATTGCATAATAATTATTCTAAGGATTTTATTTTTATGATTAATAATTAAATAATTAAAATCACAAAGATAAAGAACAGAATTGGATTTCTTCTTAAGGGTCTTACCATTATCCTTGGAAGAAGAAGAGTCAACAACAAGAACAGAATTGAATTCCTTCTTAAGGCATCCCTCAGAGGCCTTGAGCATGTTGAGTAATTCAACCAATGACACTTCCTTTGTGTTCATGTGGAAGTTCATAATAAATTGAGAAAAACTCGGGGTAAGAGATTGGAGCACTAAATCAATGCTCGACTCGAGGTCCAGGTCATATCCCAATTGACCTAATTTTTCAATGTAGCCAGTCATTCGCAGAACATAAAGTTCCACTGATGATCTAGGAGCCATCCGACATTGAAACAATGCTCTCGCAGTCTCAAACCTCACCACTCGACTCTGAGCACTAAACAACTCTTGAAGGTGCAGGAACATTTCCCTTGCATTCATATTCTTATGTTGCCTCTAAAGCTTGGGAGACATACTGGCTAACATCACACATGTTACTTGCTCATTGTCATCTATATGTCTTTGATAATATACCCAATCCTCATTGGCAGCATCTTGCGCAGGCTCAGGTGGAAGCTCAGTGTCAAGAACGTACAATTTTTCCTCTTGCCTTAAAATAATTTTAAAGTTACGCAACCAAGCAGTAAAATTTGGTCCAATCAATTTGTTTGCATCCATGATACTCCTTAGGGACAAGTTCATACTCATTTTTCAAAAACTGATTCGTCAAAAACATAATTAGTTTATGTCGTAAAACCAAATAAATAAGGACTTAAAATTTGGTTACTCCCACTATTTTAAACAAATTAATAGCTCTCACTATTAATTCGAGAAATTATCAAATAATTTCCTAGTGGGCTAAGATCCCATTTTAATATAATTGATTTTGAGTCTGCTTAACAAACCAATTAAATTACATTAGGTAGATAACATTTTATAAATCACATTCTATGTGATTTCTAGATCCGTTACGAGACAACTCTTTGTCGTAAGCATATATAATAATGTTATCCTAACCTTGCCTCTAAATAAATATGATTATGAGTTTACTCATCCAAATCATATAAATTTAGTTAAGTAAAACCCATCATTATAAGACTAAACATGTTCGAGTTAAAGTGACCTTGAGTTTACTCAACAAGCCTAGCAATAAACAAAACTCTGGTTTAATCCTATAATAATGGAAGGCATTATATATGTTCTAAACATGTACTTAATATTTTAATGATGGATTTAAATAAGAATAAAATCTCATTCAAAATAATATAATCTCATTATATTAATTTATTTGATATAATCTAATTATGAAAAATAAATTGAGATTTTTAATAAAAAATTTAATTAATCAACATTTGAAAATTTAAATTAAAACTGTTTAAAAAACAACAAGGCCCACAAACCAGGAGACTGGTTGGCTAAGAGACTATCTCCTGGCCACATGGCCCACAAGCCAGGAGACTTAAGCCTCCGCAGATGGGGTGCGTGTGTGGCACGCGCCCCATCTTCCCCAGCCAAACTCTGCTATTTTTTTTAAAACACTAGAATAACAACTTATTCACTACCTTCAGACTATCTCAAGGCACTCTGTCGCATTTGTAGCATTATAACATATTTATAAATATATAAAACTCTAAAGAGATAAAACTCTCTAGAGTGAGAAACCACCATCACTGAAGGTAATGGTTCTCTAACCATTGGTGGCTACCACTACGTCCGGTGGTCCTGTGCTTCGTCATTATGAAGCACAATATTCTTCATTAAGCATACATTCATCAGCATATAATACTCAAGCATCTGTAACGTATAAAATGCAATGAATAAAACAATGAATAACAGACATAATGCCACCTGAAACGTTAGAGTTTGAGTAAATAAACAGTAACACCAAGAGAAAATAAACAGAACGCATGCAACCACTCACAATTATGAAACCAAGACTTAAGCATACGTTATGCAAATAGAGAAGACTAAAAATCTGTCGGTTTCATCGTTCATTAATATCACATGCATGCATCTCTTCATCTGAAAAATGCACGCAACTCTTCATTTGTTTCGGAAACTTTACACAAGCAGAAAACTAGTGTAACAAAGATAAAAAATAATACCATTTCCCAAACCACGTGAAATGTCTTCCACATTTCCAGAACTGCATGTAACTTTCCAGATTTCTAGAAAAAACTGGAAAATTTCCACAAACTTATAAAATTCATGCAAACATTTTACATCCTTTTCCAGACATTGTTAACGCAAGCATTAACAACAGATTACTAACATATAAAACATGTCCTACTTATATCCAAAAACACTTTTGAATGAGCACGAAGAACATAATATTGTTCTGAACAATATTTAATCAAGTAGAACATGCATGAAATATGAGTACAATTATCATATACACCGACCCATGCAGAACCATGCAACAAATGTTAATCACCACCGGAAAAACAAAACTTCCTGAAAACATTTTTTAGGTTTAACAAATTAATATACAACTTTTGCATATTGAAACTAAATCAAAACATATTCAATCTTATGAATCAAAAATAAAACTGTTAAAGGTGGCTCTGATACCACTGTAGGAAAAATACGCAAGATCAAATCTAAATGCAGCGGAAATAATATAATTTTTTTTCCACATAATCAACTTTATCATAATTAAATTAGAAACATAAAACAAGAAATTGACAAAGCTATAGTAACCTTTTCCAATTTCTTGTTACAATTTTCGGTTTCTTGGAAACTGTCAATTTCACAAGCCGTTCAATAGCCTGGCCTCTAATGGTATCTACATATCTATTTAGAGAAAACTCAAATCGAATTTGAGAGGAAAAATGTAAGATGTGCTAGCAACTAACTTTCTAATTTTTTTCTTTTATATGAAAAATCTTATTTTTCATATCCTTGGATTTTATTAAAATTACAATTAAATTCAAACTTTAATTATAATTATTAATTAATCCTTATAAGATCAAATATCACATATTGACCCTTAAAGTTTCTAAAACT
>JANSVA010000217.1:24129637-24149213 GCA_025504915.1 Erythroxylum reticulatum
TTATTAGGCATTGAATAAATATATATGGATATATTTATTGGGCTAGATTGAATTAAGTTGTCGGGCTTTTATTATATAAGATATAATGGGCTGAAACTTATTGAGCTTTAATGGGATTAGGTTTTTTTCTATAAATAGAGAAACTTAGATCTCATAAGATGTGGGACACCATTGTCATACAAAAACCCTAGCCACCATCCGAGAGAAGTGTGTGCGGCATTCAGAAAGAGTTTCAAGACGTGCTAGCACACGATATCCGCAGCCCAGATCGTGCATACTCGTGTGGATACCGGTAGAGTACATTCGCGTGTAACAGTTTCTACGAATTCGAAAAAGCAACCACCAATACGTGTCAAAAAGGTATTTTTGTGCATCCTATATGTTTTTGGTTATAAACTGTGTTGTGTTATGGTCTTTCCGCAGCATATTGTGAATACTCGGGCCATACGCGATCCAACTAAATATTCATGTGAAGGAGTGTAACATTCCACATAATATAATATCAATCACTTTTTTTCAATGTACACAGTTAGTCATCAAAATCATTAGAATAAGTACAACATCCAACATTAAGTTGAGTACACATTTCCCCATTCACATACAATCAGTAAGCACTTCTTATACATTCCTTAATATCAAGCTCCTTGGAAAATTGATTGTCCGGAATTATCACAATCATATCAACAACTGTTTAATATCTAACAGTTAATTAAAAACAATTCAATTATAGTGAGTAAACATTTAGGTTAACTCATAGTATGCTCCATATAGCTATTGCCTTGACGAGCTAACAATGTCTAGAAGCTTTCGGTCAATTTGGGCTTCTAAGTATAGAATACACATATATATGTGTTATGTTCAATGTACGCTCAATTAACTATTCCGTGTATGTATGCTTATTCATAAATCTTACTCATTCATTCATCATAGCTTGTATATAACTTTTTTGCAATTAGGTTATGCTTTAGGTAAGTTTGATTACCCCAAATTTATCAATCATTCATAGTTCTTTCCAAGAATTAAATATTCAAACAATTTCCCAATTCTCGTTCAACCATACTGAATTCATTTCTTATATCCTTTTAATCACATTTGCACTCACATGAACATCTTTATACCATTAACACATCATACTTCTCAAATTCATATATATTGATATCAATCATTCCATTCCGTAATGTTTAACATCAATTAATAAGTTAAACTTATCAAACACTTAATCATGTAACTTTCTAGGTTCATTTCAAGCCCCATTCAAGTCCAATTACACCATTATAATGTGTCTTAACCTTATATAGTCTAACAATTGCCTAAAAACAGCCTTTTCTCCTTCCAAAGTACTTCCCATGATAGTGGGAAGGAGCCTTATAAATCCCACGATCGAGGGATGAGTGAACCGAGGGTTCACTCACCCTTAACCCTTATTTTGCTTCTAATTTTCACTCCTTCATAGTCTATCCATTACACCTTCACTAAAGTCCATCAATTTCACTTCAATTCTACCTTATATATGCTTCAATTTATCAAATTTAAGTCCAAACCTAATTCAAAAATCTTTCATTAGACAACTCATAATCATTATCTTTCACTCATCAAAATTAAAACAAAAACTATCATTCACTATCAATTATGTATCCTAGTTTTGCTGCCATTTCGATATCACTATATTAGCTCCTTTCTTTAACACAAATTCACCTTTATTATAACTCAAATCATAATCTAATTCATCCATAAAACAATCCATAACCTATCGTTCATACATACAGAACACAACAGAAAAGTATCCAAGTTTATCCAAAAATTTCCAACACAATTCATCGTCAATATCATATACAATTCATCCTAATTTCATCATTATAAATTCTCTATTATAACATGCCATAAATATAAATCTTTTACTTACTTTTTTAGCTCCAATTTTAGCTCAATTATTTATGCCAACTTTGCCTTAGAAACATGCAAGATTCATCACATGTTCAAGGTAGCAATAGGATGATTTTTGGCTAGGATAAGAGACAACAGTAATATGATTCTTTAACTATCTTATGATGTGTAAAAGTTTGGATTATTGATGTTGCAGTTGGACACAAACATAGCAAAACACAGGGGTGTAAAGATTGAGAGGATTTCGATGGTGTGTGTGAATAAGAAAGATTAAGAATGGATATAATTGGGATTATTCTTGTAGGAGCTTACCACCTTAGGTACTAGGTGTCACCAAATTAATTTGACATATGTCTATAGCCATGTTCTCAATTTATCATGTATATATGCTACCATATGTCACTTAGTTACTTAGTCCATTTGTCACTCCATGATCAATGCCATTTGTCAATTAATTAGCTATGCCAAATGTCACTCATTCATCTATGCCAAATGTCACTTATTTATAAGCTTAATCATCCTAACTTTCCATATATCCATTTGTCTTACCACTTAGCATTTTTACTATACCAAATGTACATTTAAATTCATTAATTTTCCAATTGCACCAAATTAATTGCAAAGTTACTACTTGTAATCAATCAAACCAAAATGCAAGGCATAAATAATACACAATACATAATTCACATCATGATCATTTTAACCTTTTGATACCTCGGAATAAGTCAATTGAGTGGATATACATTCTTAACAATGTGTACTAAATCATAATTCATATGTTCATGCTATTGATATGCATATGAACGAAATGCAGTTCATGAATTTTCAATGATATAGCTTCTATGTAATAGTCTAGGGTTCTAATCCCTCAATATGAAAAACTGACTATTACAAATCTCCCCCTTAAAAAATTTCATCCTTGAAATTTTTACCTAGTTGATCAAATAGATCGGGGTACTGTTTACTTATCTTCTCTTTAGTCTCCCATGTAATATGTTTAAATAATTTTTCCATAATCAAATTGCACGAAAATCATTTGTAACCTTATTTGTTTAGCCAATAGACATCACTTGTCTAGTAGAAAGACAAATTTCATGCATGTTCTTGTAAATTCAAAATTCAATATTTTAATCACATTAAAAATATTTTCAACCACACTGAATCATTCAAGTACATCTTATGAACAAATTGGTGAAAGAAAATCGTGAAAACCATTTGTTTTGTAATTGATTTCGAACAAAACATTATAGGACCCTGAGTTGTAACAACAGTGAAAACAATTTTCACATGTCATTTATTGTTTATCTAACAACGCACAAGATGGATCTGATACCACTATAAGGTTCCGATCATGCATCTCATACATAATATATATCAAATATATGCAAAAAAATAAAATGGGACTTCAAAAACTATATCTACTCATGCATATAAATGTAGGAAACAAAAATATGAAACATAATATGTTTGCATTCCTTTCTGACAATCTCCTTTGTTCTTTAATCTTCTTCGTGTTGGGTTGTTATAAACAACAACGATCAATGTAGACTGTCTCTGATGAAAGACAAGAGCTTTTATGAGAGTTGGAGAGAAAAAGAATATGTGTAAGAAAAGAACCTTTGTTTCACTTGTTTCTTACACAAGATGCATGAAAATCATCTCTATTTTCTGCACCATTTCCCTCATCACTAATGGAGAGTTATGGGAAGTTAACAGTCATCAATAAAATGCATTAATAGAAGTTATGGGAAGTTAAAGATCATGAATAGCATGTATTAATGGAAGATTGGGAAGTTAATAATGGCAAAATTGGCAGCTAACCGCACTTATTTTAATCCATCCATGCAACATTTTCTACCACGATCACATTGCGATACAATCCCAAAACACTCTCTTATATCATAAATCACCATTCAAAACCATTTTACTCATCCTTCGGATCTCCTATGTGTGATCCATTAGGTTCCTAGTTATGTTGACCACTTGACTTATTATAATCTCATCATGATTTCTTGTAGCGCCCCCTTACCGCAGGTTACGCACCGGGACGCCCAAAGGTCATTTCAGTACATATTCTACAATAAGAGTGAGCTATGTGCGATCACTACACTCACTTCATATGGCATCATATCATCATTCACTTATAAAGCATCAATAGAAAAATCATAATATTTTTAAAATCAACTTTTTCCTCATTTCATTGCATAAAACTGAAATTCTACATTGTTTCTTTCAACCTTTACTGCATATTCATCATTAAAACCTAGTACAAAAGTACTATATGAAAGAGGAAAATATATAAATTCTATCTAATCCATCCCAAAAATCCCAGTTGACGGACCTTTAAATCATGACTTATCTTGCCAAATCACAATCCACATGACTGGTAGAGTCTCTCAGTAGCTAGAGTCATCTCTCGGTCCTGAAAAGACAATGTTAGTAATTTTGATAAGTTTTGCGAACTCAATGACGTAACCATCATCGTTGGTTCACTCAATTCATACAACACAACAATTCACATATCATTCATAACTTATCATAATGAACACATATCACATTTACATTTAAGAGCAAATCAATTTGGCATTTTAAACAATTCACATACTTATTAAAAATGCATATGAAATGCTCATGAGACTCCTTTTCCAATTGTGACATTGTTATGACTGAGTGCTTAACTGTCCCGTATCTATTTTGGATACCGGACTCATTTCTAATTGTCCCTTATCCGATGAGGATACATGGCTCATTTTATATAGTAAGCCTTAGGCTCTTAATCACTTTATGAGCTCGAGGCTCTTTTTCGCACTTTGAGCTTTAAGCTCTGATCGGTGACTACTCTGGTCACAATTGCCATTATCTAATTGTGCATTCATGTATGGAATGTATCTATCACAATCAATCATATTATGAAGCACATAGTTCTTCATATTCACTTTCAAGCAGCACTTCAATATACATTCCACATTTCACAATCATCGGACCTTCTGTCTGGAATTCAACAAAAACCAATTCACTTTCATTTATCATTCAAAACATAATTTAAGCAAACAATAATTGAGAGAAACCGTCTAGGTTACTCATAAGCTACTCCTGAAGCTAATGCCTAGAAGTTTCAGCAATGTCTTGAGGTTGACGTTCTAGTTGCTCCTCTATAACAAACAACATACACACCCATCACAATTTGTACAATCATAAGTGTTAAACAATGCATATGAATGAAATGAAATATGTACAATGCATGTTCATGACAATCCTGGGTATCTTACCATCAATTTCCTCACAAAATCATTCTCATATCAAAACTCATCTAAGTATAATTTATATTTAGGTTTATGCCTCAATAACACCATTAAATTCACAATTCATTTTTCATTGAATCACTTCATATTTTTTCCAAGACACACTTTCGGGTTTACTATTCAAGTTCAATTAGAAGGTTAAAATGATGTAATTTGGTTATAATCTATTCTAGAAAAGTGTTCCTCTATGTCTTATGTTTCTATTGACACCAAAATAACTCAATTTGGTTCAGTAATTTGGAAGATATGCCACAAACATTTTTGGGTTGTTCATATTAAAAAATAGTGTACTATACATAACTTCCATCCAAAATATTAACCATCTTAAAGACTGAATCACAATTCTACTTTTCAGGTGGTTTCTATCCCTATTTCTCTAGTTTACTCCAAATTAAAGATCAACTCATTTGGAATCCTATATATCCATAAATTATCAAAACACTGAAGTATGTTTAGTAAAATGATCCTATTTCACTGTTCCAACAGATTCCACACTTTCACTTGATCAATCTTTTCTTTTACAGTCAAATTGATAACAATACAATTTTTTTTAGAGGTATAAAAATGTCTTACAAGTCCAATGGTTCAAGAACCAAGTCATTTGGAGGTCAGACGAAGAAGATATCGTCAAAAGAAGTAAGACTGTTTAGTAAAAGAGAAAATCCCAAATGCACGATCGTGCTTAAGCATGAGGGTGAAAATTTCACTTCATCTCCAAAGTTACCGTTGTACTTATGCTCGACGATGCATTATTGCTATAATCAAAAGTCACGACAGTGCAAATCCATTTTCCAAAATCCAACACTTCAAATTTTTTTTTTCTAATCTTTCTACTCCATTTCATTCAACTCATTCACCATAAGTCCATACTACCCCTAAATATGAAAATTTTAGTCGAGAACCATCAAAAGCCAAAGATTTATGGTTCATCCTATTCATGCTCTGTCACCTTTTTTGCATTTTCAACATTTTTCCATATTCTAAATTTTCCTCTCAACTTTCATTTATACACTCATACCCATCTCAGACCATCATTTTACAAGTACTCTTCAACTCAAAAACCAATTTTCCGATCATCTCTTAAGCTTTCATCTACTCACGTATACACATACATATATATATATATATATACACAGTGAAGAAATAAAGCACATCACCTTTTTCATACTTTAATTTCCTACACTCATCTTATACACCATTTTATTGCTCTTTCTAACTCCAAAATCATTTTTACATCACCTAATCACGAACAATCCATCAAATACTAAATTAACACTATAACCAAAATTTTCATCCCATCAACACAGTATTCATGAATATGTACACGTGAATGCCATTTTTCATACAGATGACAGTAATTCATTAAATTCATTTCATAAATCCATAACTCTAGATGATTTTTCTCAATATTTGTTAAAGAATTCCAAAATCTTCAACTATCCCAAAGCCCTAAACTCCATGGAAAACCACATAATCCACTAAAAATTTGTCCAACGTCTAGTTTTTCTTAAGCAGAAAAGACCAATAGCAACGTGGGATTTGTATAGGAAAAGGAAAGGTAAAGTTAACCCTCGGAAGGAGTTTGATGGAAAACTCTGTGTATTGGCAAAACTTGAAGAAGGTGACTAAGAAGAAGGAAACTTAGACATATAACTAAGCCTTTTTAACTCTCAGAGAACCCCACTAACTTCTAATAAATTATAGAAACAACTTAATTAAGTTAGTGACACTTGTCACTTTCCTAATTTCAAATTCTAACCAAGTTCCTTTATTGAACTAATCTCTTCAACTGATTCCTTTAAGCCTCATCTTTACTTTCTAATTATCTCTAAATATCATTGATTCCTATTCCTATTTTCCATAACGCTCTAAAATTTTCAAAAATTATTCCTAAATTCACCAAAATTCAAAATTACAATAATTCCACTAATCAATAAATTTTCCAATATAAATAAATTCATAATTCCCAAACAATTATACTCGGAATTATCCATATATGCATATACAATTATTTTCATGTGCAAAAATTTCACTATTCACGTGTATGTATATGACATATTATGCATGGGCATGCAAAAAAATACATTTTAAGCTCTCATTAATCACTCATATTTATTATTCTAACCTTCCCACAGGTGGTGGGATGTTACATTTCCTCCATGCTATATTTTGTATTAAGTACTTCATTAAATCAATTTAAGATCTACATCAAATCTATAAATGTATAAACATCAAAACAATGAAAAATGCCTTTATTAATCGTAAAATGATTTGTTCAATAAGTGCTAAAGGTGTTTGCCTTTAGTGCACTTCTCTAACACTATGGATCTTGTTTTTGTCCCTCTCTAATATGACCCACCAAGATGGGAAGAATGCAAAAAGTACTAATTAATGATGTTGAGTCTGTTATATCCAATCTCACTCCTAGAGACCTCCTTTCCACAAGAAGTGGAAGATAAATCATCTTCAATTATGTTATCAAATTAGTAGGTCTCCTAGTTAAGGCATCTGTGACTACATTAGCTTTTTCAAGATGGTACTTTATCATACAATCATAATCTTTTATTAACTCCAATCATCTCCTCTGCCTCATATTTAGTTCCTTCTAAGTAAAAAAATATTACAGACTCTTGTGATTAGTGAAAATTCTATAGGGAACACTATAAAAGTAATTCCTCCATATTCTCAATGCAAAAACTACTACTACCAATTATGGATCATGGGTAGGGTAATTATGTTCCTTCTTCTTCAATTTCCTAGAAGCATAGGCTACAACCTTATCATTTGGCATGAGTACACACCCTAAACCTTTTCTTGAGGCATTATTATACATTACAAATTCATTAGCCACTATTGGTAATGTGAGTACAGGAGTTGTCTTCAACCTTTCTTTCAATCCATCAAAACTTTTTTGACAAGCATCTGGCCACCAAACTTCTCCTCTTTTCACATCAAATTGGTAAGTGGACTTGCTATTCTGGAAAATCCTTTAATGAATTTCCTATAATAGCTTGCTAATCCAAGAAAGCTCTTGACTTCTGTCATAGTGGTAGGAGGTCTGTAATTGGTAACAACTTCAATCTTTTAGGGATCCACACTAAGCCCCTCATCTAAAATGACTTGACCCAATAAAGTAACCTTATCAAGCCAAAACTGGCACTTACTGAACCTAACGTATATCTGGTGCTCTCTTAGGGATTGTAGTACAATTTGAAGGTGTTTTGTATAGTCCTCCTAACTTCTTGAGTACAACAATATGACATCAATAAACATAATCACAAACTTATCTAGGTACTCTCGAAACATCCTATTTATTAAATCCATAAAAGAATCTAGTGCATTCGTTAATCCAAAGGGTACAACTAAAAATTCATAATGCTCGTACCTCATCTTAAAGGCAAATTTTGGAACATCTTTACTGCAAACTTTCAAATGATGATAACTTGATCTTAGATCAATCTTTAAATATACATTAGATCCCTATAGTTGATCAAGCAGATCATTAATCCTCAGGAGTGGATATTGGTTGCAAACTGTAACTCCATTTAATTGTACTTAGTCGAGACACAACCTTAAACTCCCATCCATCTTTTTCACCAAAAAGACTGGAGCCCCTCGTGGAGAAATATTGGGTCTCACAAACCCCTATCTAACAGCTCCTCCATTCTCACTTTCAATTCCTTTAACTCTACTGGAGCCATTTTGTAAGGATTAATTGAAATCAGTTAGGTTTTTAGTGGTATATCTATCTCAAACTCTATTACCCTAGCTGTGGGTTATCTTAGAAGATCTTCTGGAAACATGTTGGGAAACTCTCTGACCATCGGAACATCTCTTAAATGAACCTTGTTATTATTCTATTCAATCATATAAGACAAATATCCCTAGCATCCTCTACATAACATTCTATTGGCAATTATGGCAGTCATGATACTAGTGGAAAGAACTTTCTATAACCCACAAAATATCACCTTTGGTTTCCTTAACCAACTCAGCCTAACCTCCTTTTTAAAACCATCCACCACCGCTTGATGTGTGGATAACCAAGCCATTCTGATAATAACTTCAAAATCTCAGATATCTAATATGATAAGGTTTGCTGGGAATTCCTTACCTCCAATTAGTATTTTACTATCTATGAACACTCTTTTAGTGAAGAGTAAGTTCCCAGCTAGAATGGAAACTACTACCCCAATGTCTAATAATTGAGGCTCAACACTTAACTTTGTAAAAATTTTTATAGACATAAAAGAACCCGTATCACCAGGATCTACTAAAATATATACGTCATGATCAAAAATAGTAATCATACTAATGACTACCTCTGATGTGGCATTAACCTCCCGCTGAGTGACTACAAAATCTTGGGCTTGTGTATGATGTCTACCTGCCTATCTTGTAGGGGTCGCTCCCTTATCCCTGAAACCTTTACCAAATCTAGTAAAACTCGACCCTTTGGTTTGAGAACTCTAACCACCCTATCTGTAACCCCCCCTATCTTATGGAGGTTTTGAAGATCTAGCCACCCATCTCTCTGCGGTGACTAACTACTGACAATTTCTGATGAAATGACCCTCCTGACCATAGTGGAAGTAGCCTTTCATATTCATTTGACACTCCCCTAAATGTCTTTTTCCATAAATAACACACTATGGCACTAGGGTCCTATTATCACAAGAGCCTCTAGGCCTAGTGGGTGACCCAAAGGATCCCTAGCTGGACTATCTACCTCTGCTAAACCTCCTACCACTACTCCACCTTGACTTGTTTTTCTTGACCAAACCTTGAGATGAACTAACTCGTGCGTTGTACTTTTGTTCTGATCTTTAACTCTGAGTGATTATTGTTACATTTCTCCTTATTTTTACTGCAGCTTCAGCTAATTCCTTGTAGTATGTTTGTGAAGCCAATGATAGGTGAATTCATACTCTATAACTCGAGCCTGTAGCAAACCTCCTGCACTTCTGATCTTTACTATCAACAATAAACGGAACACTTTTGAGAAGTTTTGAAAATCTCTTTTCATAGTCCATCATTATTGTCGAACCTTGCTCTAGATGGAAGAATTCCTCTACCTTTGCATCCTTATAACTCTATGGGTAGAATCTGTCTGAGAACTCTCTATAAAATTCTACCTAAGATATCCCACCCAGATGTCATCTCTCAATGGCTTCCCACCAATCTTTAGTCTTGTCCTCGAGGAAGAAGGTGGAGAACACAACTCTGTCCTCATCTGTTCATCCGATAACTCATATGACCCAATCTAACCATATGAGTGCACTCTTGGGATCTCCACTCCTGTAAAAAGTCTTGGTGCCCAATTTATAGTCGCGCTCAATTGAGCATCCAGAAGCTTCCATAAATTCATGTGACTGCCACTGTGGCAAGAATCTGACCCTTCTGTTTCAAATTAAAACTCACCCTGGCTGGTTCTGTTGACCCTAATGATTAGGATTATGGTTAGTTCATGGAGGCATGGGTTGACTCTAGAATAGCCATTCTCCCATGCCGGAGGTGACTGTCGAATGCAAAATCCTTGTAATATCTAAAAACTCTTCTTCACTAAGCTCATTAGACGTTCTTGTGTTCCTTGTGTTCATGTACTTACAAAAACGCAAAGAAAAGTATTAAACACTCTTAAAGCAAAGTCACCTAAACTAAAAAAGATTTTAAAGAAAACAATCCCTGACAACGACGCTGAAAACTTGTTGATTGCAAAAAACAAACTACTTGTTTTATGCTAAAAACCACAAGTATACGGGTCGTTACTTGTAGTAAAAAGCAGATATTATCCCATAAAGGTTATGCTTAGGCATTACTTAGTTTAAGTTGTGCTTTATTTAAGACTCAAATTCGAATAATAAATTGAGAAGTAAACTAAATTAAACAAACTACCAACGAACAAATAATATAACAATGGAAATATGTTAAGAGAATTAATCAAGTTATGAAAGAGAGGATTTTATCTATCGTTAATGATAATCTAGCCATTTTTGCATTTATGGCGTGTCAGTTCTAGACGATCGTAGGGTTGATTACTCTCTCTCAAGTTATAACTATTCCCTAAATTGTAAACCAAATCGAAAATAATATAACAATGAAAAACCCCATTGTCTTTTTAGGGTCTAAAATTTCTAAAATGTCCCTCGAAAACTTGAATATGAAAGTAATTCCGTGTCAATCTATGCGTAGGCCATGATTATGACCGATTTGTCTACTCTCTATCACAATCGTGGCAGATTTCCTATGATCATTGCCATAATCGTGGGCCTATATTGGTGTTTCTACCATGATAGTTGCATATCTGTCGTAGGACTATGTTTTAGTTCGGGTCTCCTCTGAAACTCCTTCAAATGCCCCGAAATACTAACCAACTCATCATGGCACCTATATATAAAAAATTGAAATTCAAAAACATGTTCTCACCTAAAAAAACTTAAAGAAGAAATATTTATGAACTGACACAATTTTTAACCTAAACACACACTAAACAATTAAATTAACCACTAAACACATATTAAATTACCTAGAAAAATAGAATGCAATCTACACCTATCAATTCCTAAGGACATCGTCACCTTCTTTAATATTCATCAACAAATGGAGCTCATAATTTTTATAATAGTGTTTGACATGCCACTTGTCATTACATCGATAGCATAATCTCTTATCCCTCTAGGTTTGGGCTTTTATTGATGTTAGTTATCAGATTTTAAAGGTATCAATGGTGATTGTCGAGGAGTTAATGTTAGGATTTATTTATGTTTGGGCGATATGAGTTATGAAAGGAGCGGTTGTGGAAGATATGGCAAATACAGATGGGTTTTTATGATGGATGGTATGGCAAATACAAATGGGGTTTTGTGATGGATGGTAGGTATAATATTTGTATGGATAATGGTAGTGTTTTATGTCTTGCTTAGCCAACGGGCTAGTTAGATTTCCAAGAGTTGGACCTACCTTCAACTTTCATTAGGATTAAAGGGAAATTTTTTATGGGTTTAGTAGTTGGACCATCTCCCTTATTAATTCATTCAGGACAACATTTCTCTCTTCAATCATCTCCTGCAGCGTGTCATGTTGTTAAACGAGCATCTCTATCCTAATTCATTTTTCTAACCATTTACAAACACTATAATTGATAAGTGAAAATTGCATTGTATTTTAGGGCTTAGTTTATGTATTTAATTGTTAATTCAATTGTTTAGTATGTGTTTAGGTTCGTATTGTGACAGTTTGTTAATTATTTATGTTTAAGTGTTTTTATGGGTTAGTACAAGTCTTTGAGCTTAAATATTATGTTTTTAAGGTACCTTGATGTGTTTATTAGTGTTTCATAATCAACATCGAAGAACGGAGAAGTTTCAAAATGCTCGGGCCGAAACAACGACCCACGATTATGGCACAACAGGCCATGATCGTGACAGAAGCACCAAAGTTGGCCCACAATCATGGCCCGTATGCCATGATCATGACAGAAGCCCAAGACATGACACTAGATTGTGGCTTACTTGCCACGATCATGGCAAAAGACTCAAATATGGCCCACAATCATGGCCTGCATTGGGCAGACATGTAGATACTAAAAAACATTAAGTTTTGAGGGATTTTCAGACTTTTTAGACCCCGAAAAACCCTAAGGCCGCTCAGAACACAAAGGTTATTTAAATAATCAGACAAAGAGGTAGTAGGAGCTTTTGCATTAGTCACTTTTAAAAAAACCCTAGAGAGAATTATTGAGAGATAGAGAATGAGAAGAAGGTAAAGAGAAGAGGAGAAGAAGCCAACTCGACGTACTTCCCAGATCAGGAGTTTTTCGACATCGTTGCCTCCCATTGTCCATTCAATTTCATATTTCTTGCTATTTTTAGTTTATTATTGTATAGAATTGGAATAATAGTTAATGATAGGATTTTTGGATGTTGATGATGTTCTAAACTCACCATCAGGGTTTTATCTTTGATTTAATGAAATATGATTCTTTATGTGTTATTCGGATTTATTGTGATTTAATTCTGGAAGTGCATAATTTGATAATAAACTGAGAGGGTGAATCAAATGAAAAATAATTAAATTAGGCTAATAAGAGTTAGGTGATTTAATAAAACAAGAGGTAAATCAAATCGGTAAAATTGTGCGAAGAGATCTTGCATAGGTTTCTAATATTTTATTAGACAACTTCATATCTAATTAACATTTTGGATAGGTTGTTAATTGATAAATTGCAACTTCCATAATCTGATTAGAGTTTATAATTTAGGTTTAATGGTTATAACTTGAGAGAGAGTAATTAACCCTAGGATTGTCTAAAACCAATAATCCAATAATTCATAATCGATTAGGTTAATGTTAAAGATAGGTAAAATTCCCTTTCTCTCAATTGGTAATTCCTTTAGGTTGATTCTTGAGTGTGTGTTACAACTGCTAAATTATTAATATTTTTTTGATTGATTTTTGAATTAATTTGCTTGATTGAATTGAATTCTCATTTTAATTCCGTTACATTTGAAATTTTACGAATTATTCTAGCCTTAGATTTTAGGATTAGAATATCCCTCCTCGTGGGATTGACACCTTAGGTACTACGTGAATGAACTGTATATTTGTGGATATCAAGGTTAATTAATTAGAACTTACATACATTGAAAGACCCAATCAAGTTTTTGGCATCGTTTCCAGAGAGGCGATTAGTTTTGTTCTATAGTTTACGACCTCTAGTTATTTTTCATTTTTTAATTTTTCATTCTTCCTTTCTATTTATGAAATCATGCTCTTGCATGAACATAAGAGTCATAAGAAGTTCAAGTCGTACAGCTGAAACCTTAAATTTGGACATCATTTGACTAGAACTATATATTAGGAAAGTTCCGTGTGAAGAAGAAGAAGAAATCGCAAAAACATTAATTGTCGAGGAATTTTAGCAAGATTTGGGCCACAGGAGCAAACCAAGGGCGTCAACAATAGACCTTTATAGACTTCATAAAACTAGGGGTCAATGCAGACAACCAAGGAGTAACTAGGCCACCCATATAAGCAGCATCTTTTGAAATCAAACTAACCCTCCGAAACATGCTTCAACAGAATTTGCAGTTCTATGGACTAACGAATGAAGATCCTAACGCACATATAGTGAACTTCCTTGAAATCTGTGAAACCTTTTGGTACCATCAGATGTCGGAAGATGCGGTTAGAATTAGCCTTCTTCCTTTTACCCTTAGAGATAAAGCAAACGCTTAGTATCATTCCCTCAACCTAACCAATGTCACAACTTAGGATCAGCTAGTTTATGCCTTTTAGATAAGTATATTCCCCTGACCAAGACCATGAAGATCATTAAGGAGCTTACCAACTTCCAGCAAAGTGACAGGGAATCAATCTATGAAGCATGGAAACGATACAAGGATTTACAATGGAAATGCCCATCCTATAAGTTACCTAAGGAATTCTCGTTACAAACATTCTATAATGGAGTAACCCGACATACGAGAGACACGATTGATGCAAATTCAGGAGGATCACTAATGAGAAAGACAGTAGATGAAGTGGAAGAGCTGATAGAGGAGATGGTGAGTAATAGCTGCCCATAGACAAATGAGTAGAGTAGACAAACTACTACATTCCGAGAATAAAAAGGAATTGTAGTTGTTAATCAAATAACGGAGATGCAATCTAAAATTGACAACCTAATGTGACAACTCAACAATATAAAGGCTTCGTCCTCAGCTCCAGTGAAAGTTGTGCAACTTAAGTGTGAACTTTATGGACAAATGGATCATTATATGGTGGACTATTTCTTGATGAAGGAAAGCAATCCAGAGCAAGTGAATTATATAGGAGTTCAATATGGACGAGGAGGGGGAAGCAATCCCTTCTCTATCACATATAACCTCGGTGGAAGAATCATACTAACTTCTCGTGGACGAACAATGATGAGGGATAGTTCAGACGTCAAAGACAACCAAGCTTCCAACAAGACAAACCAAGCTCAATGGAATCTAAGTTAGATAAGATTTTAGATAAAATTGGAGGCATAGTGGATGTACATAGGAGGCTTAAAAGCAAATTTGAGCAAGTCACTAAGAACCACGCCTCTTCAATACACAATCTAGAGTTCCAAGTAGGTTAACTACCGAAGGTTGCTCAAAATGCAAGAACCCTTCTAAGCAATACCGAGTCTAACCCAAAGGAATAGATCATGAACATTACTCATACCTAGGAAAACAAGCTCGAACATACAAAGGAAGACAGAGCTAAGGGAGAAGGACAAATAATTATGGAATTTCTTCTAAGTGAGCTCGTATTTGAGAAAATTGAGGAACCTCGACTAAAATTTTTATACCCTATTCTAGCTTAGTAGAAGTCAATTGCAAGTAGGGCGATGAGGATTTCTAGGGAGGTTGGATTAAACAAGGTTGAATATATAAAGAAACATTTATAATCGAAGCTCACACTAAAGGAATCAAACAAGAAGAAGGTTAAGGAGTACATAGTGAAAGAAAACCCTAACATAGCACAAAACATAGAGAAACTAGGGGATTTTTACATTCTTTGCAGTATCAGTGGAGTAAACATAGATACGACATTCGTAGATTTGGGAGCAAGTATCAATATGATGCCCTATACCCTCAATTAAAAATTAGTGTTAGGAGAGTTAGAACCCACAAAGATGTTAGTGAAGATGACAGATAGATCAGTTCATCGATCAAAAGGGATTATTAAGGATGTGTAAGTTCAAATTGATAAATTTACCTTCCCCATAGACTTTTATATAGTGGATATTGGAGAAGATGTGGAAACCCTTATGGTCCTTGGATGACTATTCTTGGCTATTGCCTACTCCACAATTGACGTTGATGGAGGTGAACTAACTCTGAGGGTCGGCAAGCATCAATTAATGTTCAAAGTATCAAAGAAAGACAACAGTTCTCTTTTACTCCAACTAATATCAAGTAAACAAAACCTTAAGGACAAGAGGAAGATATTGAGAATCTTAGGAATGTCGAGAAGAAGAAGGCGAAGGAAGGAGAATTATACGGAGAGCGGAATCCAAGGCATGGTAGCTCATGTACAAATTGTAAGATCGATGACTGCACTACCATTGAATGATTCATTCAAACCACTTTGAGCACAAGAAGAGCATCAAGCTATTGACATTAAAAGAAGAGTTATATGGGAGCTGGCCTGTGGACTATTAATTTGATGTTATTTACTTTGATTTTTAGATTTTTGAATTCCATAGTTAAGTTATTTCATTTCCAAATAAAATCAAGAAGGTATAGGACTTCGACATGAATTGACGATCAAGGAAGTAAGCAAAAGAGAGGTAAAAGGGCCATAAAAGCTAAGGAGTGATTTCAAAAAATTGGGGACAGACAAAAGAGGAGAAAAATTAAAAATTGGTGGAAAAATTACAGGTAGGGTAAAAAAGGGACGCGCAAATTTCAGTTTCAAATTTTACCATTTTACCCTCCATTCATTTATATATTCATTTCTTACTTTATTTTTTCATTCACTTTCATTTTTACTTTATCTCTCTAAGTTTAGAACCTCCAAACACTCTCACTTCTTTCTACCTAAATTTTAAAATTTTAGTCTCTTCCAACTTCTACCTACTCCCAAGTCAGTATGTTGCACATTAAGCAGTTAGTAAAGCACAATCAATCATCAAGGCAAAACTAAGTCTTGGGATGAGGGAAAAGGAATAGGGCAGCTGATTATAGAGCACCTTTCCCAATCTTCTCAAACGAGGAAGGTACCCACTTTCATTCTCTTAGCAATAAGCAAATTATGGTTCCAAAGGATTTTCATTTTGAAGCTTTAAATATATTAGAATTACGAGACAAGGTCAAAAATTTAGCGGAGAGAATTCAATGGAGACAGTTCATTCAATTTCAATACCCAGTTTATGAAGAACTTACCTTAGAATTCTTTACATCCCTTCAGTTCGAATCTAACAAACCTAGGGAATTGTGGTTTAGGTTACAGGGACAACCTTATGAGCTTAATTATGAGACTTTGTATGAAATTTGTGGTTTCTTCGAATCGTCTATAGTGGATCAGCACGATGATCTCCGTGTCACCTCCTGCTGGACTGAACTAACTGGGTTAGAGCATTTCGAAGCTAAGAATGCACACAACAACATCATTATGAGCCATGAACACTTTTTACTACACAAATTCATACGTCAAACTGTTTTTCACAAAATGGAAACCAACGACGAAAGAACTTTCATGTTGTGGTGCATGGATCACAATATCCCAGTTTGTACAACCACCCACATCTTTAACTCAATTATTATTACTCAACGTAAAAGGAGAAATAACTTAGGAATGGGTTACTTGGTTTCGACCGTAGCTGATTACTATAGAGTTAAGTGTAACAGACTTACGGTCTATAGTCCTAAATTTATGAACCATCATCATCTATGCGAGCTGAAAACCTAAAATCCCATAATATGGAACTTCAAAATATTTGTGCGAAGACACACGCCAAGGTTAGGAGTAGTCAAGGGAGTTCAAGTGCTCAGCAACAACAAGAAGAGGATTCAACCAGTGAGGAGTCTGAGGAGGAAGAAGAAATAGAAGAATCAGGCTGGAAGAAAATGTTTGGTACAATCTCCATAAACATCAAGGTAATTATAAATACACTTACAGAGAACTCTAGAAGAATGAAGGAGATGGCCCAAACACAACAACATCAGAGCAGGGACATACGTCATGTCCATCATTATTTTGAGGCTCAAGGCATCCGACTGCCACCCCCATCAGCATCCCCACCTCCATCACTATGAGGCTTTGTTCTAACCCTTTTCTTTTTAAATTTAATCTTTATTTTTTACTTTAATTTATGTTTTTTTCTTTCTATATGTGTTTTTTTATCCCCTTTTCACATTGAGGACAATGTGTTGTTCAAGTGTAGGGAAGGTTATGTGTTTTGCTTTGAATTTGAATTTTGCATATTATATGATAGTTTATGAGGTTACATTTTTTGAATTGTGTGAATATGTCACTGGCATAGATGGATTGAAATTGATTTAATTTTAAACACAGTCTATTAGGTTATGAAGAATCATTAGCATGCAAAATTAGTGAATTGGGTTCTTTGGATAAATATACAACTTAATTAGGATCTAAGTGTTAATTTGTAGCCTTCTAAATTGTCACATTCATTCATAATTTAAGGTCTTTCAATTTAAGTATTTTTGCTAGTATTTTTTTCATAGAAATGAGTAGCTAAAGCAACAAGGTAGGCAATAAGAAAACATTTTTTTGTTAATTTTAAATAAATTTCTATTCTGCTAGCCTTCGGGTTATGAATAGAGCTAGTAGCCAGTTGAGAACATGATGTAGCTGAGTAACCAGATCGGCACGCATCACAAACGTGTGCCTTCGCGTCAAAAGGCTATAATGATGTTCCATCCAAGTAGCTTAATAAAAAAACTTAAGTTAGTTGAGTAATTGAATCGACATTCATCACCAATACAATCATATTTTCCTCCATTATATTTCTTTGGTAAAGCAATAGTAACACAAAATGCTCCAAGTTATCACAATGGTTTCCTATTTTACAATTCAAAATTTGTACCAAAGGGTCATCATCTAGGCTTCATTGAACCTTTTTAAGAGCTAAGTTTTTATCTCATTTCACATTGCGAATAGTTGTTTCCACTCCTCAATTTACAACAAGATCTAATCAGGCCTCTATAAGCATATCCAAACAACTCTAATTTTAGCAAGCTCACTCAGCTTATGTGATGAAAAATAACTTTAAACTTAATACAACCACACACTATGGTTATCCATCAGAAGTAGGCATCTCATTCTTTCAAACATTTACGCTAGCATAGGACAGTATGGGGTTGATTGGGTGTTAAGAGAGGGGTGGGTTTTGGCTAGGTTTAATGGGGGATTTTTGGTTCACAGTGGTTAGTGGGCTTGGTGTGGCTAGGTTCTTAACATTGCTAGATTCGATGTAGGTAGACATTTTTGTTGTTCCTGTAGTAGGTAGGCTATAATGATGCACAAGTCCTTCAAGTTTTTGGCTCAGAAGATCTATGATTGATCTAAGATCACCCATTTGATATTTTAAATCTAAAATTAACTCCTCCACTAATAGAAATCATTAAACACTCAACTTTAGTTAATCCACTTGAGTTTTTATCTAAGTTTACCAAAAACTAGTAGCTTTTTTAGAGGCTACCATTGTTGGATTTATGTAAATATAATTTCCTGGAAAGCAAGTGTATTTACATATAACTTAATTTTCTTCTAGTTACTTTGGTAATGAAAATATTTGTTATTAATAAAAACAAAAAAGTTTGGTTTTATTTGTATGAGCATTATATATCTAGTCATAAGGTACCAAGATTCTTTTATAAGTAATATACATA
>JANSVA010000217.1:24159130-24171234 GCA_025504915.1 Erythroxylum reticulatum
TCAGACATCCTAAGTGACATCTAAACGCATGTTCCACAAGGGTGGCGATCCCCCCCCCCCCCAAGTAGGACAAACATCAAAACAATACTCTTATTCTATTTTAGGACAGATTTATTTGGGAAAGCCTCAATCTTATAGCACCCGATCAATACCATCATAGGAAGGTTTGAAAGAAGACTTCAAGGCCTACAATTTCCATAAAGACCTCGAAAGCAGATTCTATTGTCTGAAGGGTAAAAAATGAAGTAGATGATAGCATCAGACGAATGGTAAAGGTAGACGAAGCAAAAAGACCGGACGAATGGTAGAGGTAGACAAAGCAAAAAGGACAGACGAATGGCAGAGGCAGACAAAGCAAAAAGGACAGAAAAAACAAAAGACAGATGAAGCAGAATGGTCAACTTAAGACAAAGCAAAAGTCAACCTAAGATGATACTGCTCTTAAGACGATACATCTTTACAGGCGATGCATCTCTTAAGACGAATGACATCATAACAGAAGATATAATGTCATTATAGACGATACGTTCTTATAGACGATACATCTTTACAGACAATGCATCTCTTAAGACGAATGAAATCATCACAAGCAATATGACGTCATTAAAGACAATACGTCCTTACAGAAGATTCATCTTTACAAACGATGCATCTCTTAAGATGAATGACATCAATATGGATGATACATCCTTACAGACAATGCATCTCTTAAGACGAATGACGTCATCATAGACGATATGACATCATTACAGACGATACGTCCTTACAAATGATACATCTTTACAGATGATGCATCTTTTCAGATGAATGATGTCATCACAGACGATATGAAGTCATTACAGACGATACGTCCTTACCGATAATACCTCTATATACTCCTAAGCATCTCCCCTTCTAAGGACCATAACTTACGACTCAGAAGTCCAAAAATTCTATACTATATACCGTTGGAAAGCTAAAAGAAAGGAATATGACTCTATCCTTTGAAGTCCGAATAAGACTTTTTCCCTTATGGAAACTTAAAAATGCAATGTACAAACTTAAAAGAGAGTCATGATGAAAAAGTCAATTGTATTCCATTTGTATCAAAAGATAAGAGTCTTACAAAGCTTTAGTGGGTATTTCAAGCTGCAAATACATTAATGCATTAAAGTTACAAAATACAAAAGGCACATAATTCATGATTTCTTCAAAATGCAGCTAAAGCCTCTCTTTACAAAATTTGCTTCAAATACAAATATACAAAAACTCACCTGGATATGGGGGAGGAGAAAGGGGGGTGAGCTTAAGCTCATAGGTAACAATTTATAATTGGTAATAAGCAAAACCATTTATGGAGTCCTTTCCAATGCAGAAATTGTATGTTATTGCAAATTATATATGCATCACTTTTGGCAATTTATCATGAGCATATAAGCATATCAAAATGGTTCGAGTGGATCCAAAACAGAACGTACTACACAATTCCCATAAGGTTCTTGTGTAGCCGTGAACTTAGGGGAGTCCATGGAGGAATTCCATGCCACTTGCGGGTAGGCGGAAGAAGCCTTTTTGTCAAAGTGCACTCGACTTAACTTAGGGGACCACCACAAACCCATATAACATGTAAAACATATTGCCCAAAAAGGAATATTTCAGAAACTTGGTTTCTTAAGCTTGATATCGTTTCAAAAATCATCTTCATATGTCAAACAAACTTTATATGCAAAACATGCAGCACATTCTCAAAACATTCAAGGCTTAATAAATGCACATTTTTTAAGTAGTTAAAAACATTTATTTCCATTTTCTTGAAAGAAACGTTGATGGCTTATTATTCAACCATAAAAAGTAACCCACCTTGAATCTCCTTTCTTGAAAGCTTGTTCAATGATGTCTCTCCTCTTGCTTCTCTTGCCTCCCTTCAATATCAACAAAAATCTCATTCAAAGAACTCCAATAGGAAAATCAAGAAACCCATGCATGAATTGATCCTAGAATACTTAAACCTATGCATTTTCTACACTCTTAGAACTAAAACCTTCTTAAGACTTTAAATGATTTAACACAAGCTTACCTTGAATCTTCACCAATTAATGAATTTTTTGACTCTAACAAAAGCTCTAATCTTCTTCTTTCTTTTTCCCTCCTTGATAATTCTCAAAATCTCTCTTGAAGGCTTAGTAAAATTAAAACCTAGCTTAACTCTCCTTTTTCTCTCTATCACCAACACTCTCTCTCCCTTCTTTCTTAATTTTCATCTTCTCTCTCTGCTTTTCTTCTTCACCAACGTTTTTGTCTTCTAAAATACAAGCTTACAATTCCTTCTTCCCATTTTTCGCTTCCTTCAATTCTTTAAGACTTTATAACTTAATTGATGTTCTAACAATGCCCCTCATAAAATCTTATCATTCTAATACTTTGTTTCCTTTAACCTACAACGTAATATCTTACTCACATTAGCATGCTAATTAACTCCAACACAATTTAATCTAGTAAAAACCCAAAATTAATTTAATCATGCTTATGTATTAAAAAAATTTCCAGGGGTCATTGCTTACTTCATCGATCATAGAATTCACACCAATGTCCTATGACTTTCGATTTTATTTGAAAATGAAATAACCTAACTAAAAAATTCAAACTTTTTGAAGACAACTTAAGGAAAATAAAATTCCATGGGTTGCGTCCTATGCAATGCTTCTTTTAATGTCGGTAGCTCCATGCTTTTCTTTTGCTTATGATGGTTCAAATGAGTATTGCAATGGCAGTGCAGTCATTAATCTAACAATTTGCATATGAGCTGCCATACCCTTAATTCCACCTTCCTTAAGGCTCTCAGAGTTAATTCCCCCTAATCAACATCAATGATTAAATGAGCAGTGGCTAGTAATGGTCTTCTAAGGACTATATGAGTTTCTACATCTTCTCCAATATCTAATATATAGAAGTCTATGAGAAAAATAAAATTATCTGTGGGAAAAATAAAATTATCAACTTGTACTCGCACATATTTAATAATCCCCTTTGGTTGATGGATTGTTCTATCGATCATCTTTACTAACATCTTTGTGGATACTAACTCTCCTAACCCCAACTTAGGGCATCATATTGATACTCGCTCCCAAATTTGTGAATTCCCTATTTATGTTGACTTCATTTATACTATAAGGAATGTAAAAATCCCCTAGATCCTCTTTCTTATGTGCTGTGTTAGGGTTTTCTTCTTCTTCGCGCTCTTTAACCTTCTTCTTCATCCATTATATTAATATGAGTCTCTTTTTTAGGTGTTCTGTTATGTTCTGAACCTTATTTAAGTCAACCTCCTCAGAATTCCTCATTACCCTACTTGATACTGATTTCTATTGCGCTAGAATAGGGTATGGTAATTTAGGTTGATATTCCTTAATTGACTCAATTTCGAACTCACTTAGAAGGAGTTCCACAATTTCTTGTCCTTTTCCTTTATCTCCATTATCCTTTCTATGATCAAGTTTTTTTTCTTGGAATTGAGTGATGGTCATGATCCTTTCCTTTAGATTAGACTCGGTATTGCTTGGAAGGGTTCTTACATTCTGAGTAGATATTGCTTTGGCTAGTTGACCTACTTAGACCTCCATATTATGTAATGAAGAGGCATAGTTCTTAGTAACTTGCTTGAATTTACTCTCAAGCCTCCTATGTGCATTCTCCTGGTCTCTAATCTTATCTAAAATCTTATCCAATGTAGATTCCATTAAGCTTGGTTTATCTTGTTGGAATCTCGATTGTCCTTAAGGTTTAAACTATCCTCCCGTATTATTTGTCCAAGAGACGTTAGGATGATTCTTCCACCTAGGGTTTAAGTGTTAAGTAGGGTTTATTTCCCCCTCCTCGTCCATACTGGGCTCCTATGTATTTTAATTACTCTGGATCACCTTCCTTCATTAAGAAACACTCTACTGTGTCATGGTCTAATTTTTTGTAGAGTTCACACTTAAGTTGTACGACCTTTACGAGAGTTGAGGATGAAACCATCATGTTGTTGTTCTTTCAAGTCAAGTTATCAATCCTCGTTTTCATTTTTATCATTTGATCAACAACCACAATTTCTTTTTGTTAAGGGAATGTAGTAGTTTGTCTACTCCACCCATTCGTTTACAAATAACTGTTACTCGCCATCTCCTTTATTAATTCTTCCACTTCATCAACTGTCTTCCTCATTAATGACCCTCCTAAATCTACATCGATCATGCCTCTCGTATGTGAGGTAACTCCATTATAGAACGTTTGTAATAAAATTCCTTGTGTAAGTTATGATGTGGCCATTTCCATTACAAATCCTTATATCATTACCACACTTTGTAGATCAATTCCCCATCACTTTGTTGAAAGTTAGTGATTTCCTTGATGATCTTAGTGTTTTTAGTAAGGGGAAAATATTTACCTAAAAAGACACTGCAAGGTGATTTGTTTGATGATCTTAGTGTTCTTAGTCAGGGGAAAATATTTATCTAAAAAGACACTAACTAACTGATCCTAAGTGGTAACGTTGGCTGGGTTAAGGGAGTGATACTAAGCCTTTGCTTTATCTCTAAGGGTAAAGGGAAAGTGCCTAATGCTAATTGCATCTTACGACGTATAATGATACCTAAAGGTGTCACAGATTTCTAAGAAGTTCAATATGTGCGTGTTGGGGTCTTTGTTTGCCAGTACATAAAATTGCATATTCTATTGAAGCATGTTCAAGAGAGCTGGTTTAATTTCAAATAATGCGACTTGTATTAGTGGTCTAGCTACTCCTTGATTAGTTGCATTGAACCCTGGTCTTATAAAGTCCATAAGGGTCCTCTGTTGTCATCCTTAGTTCGCTTCGTGGTCTAAATCCTCCTCAAATTCCTTGGCCATTGCTGTCTTCATCATTTCTTCTTCTTCGTTATGCCAAGCTTTCCTAATCGTTTGTTCTAGTCGATTGATTTATAAATCTAATTTTTAAGCTACGTGACTCTTGTGTTCATGCAAAAGCACGATTTCATAAATACAAAAGAAAGAACGGAAATAAAAATTAAAAACTATAATAAACATCTTAAATTATAGAACTAAACTAATCATCTCCCCATTAACGGTACCAAAAACTTGATTGTAGTTTTTAGATATATGTAGTTTTACTACTTTAACCTCAATATTTCACAAGATTACGAGTTGTTCACTTAGTATCTAAGGTATCGATCCTATGAAGAGGGTTAATCTAATCCTAAAATCTAAGGCCAAAACTATCACAGAAATTCAAATTTAACTGAACTCAAACAATGATGTAATTCAATCAATCGATTTAATCAAACAACTCAATTCAAGAATCAATCACGAAGTATTAACAACTCAAAAAATTGCAACACACACATCAAGAATCAACTTAGGGAACTACCAATTGAGAGAAATAGGAATTTTTACTTATCTTTGACATTTATCTAATTAATTACGAATTGTTACATTATTGGTCCTGGATGATCCTAGGGTTGATTACTCTCTCAAGTTATAACCAATAGCCCTAAATTATAAAACCTAATCAGATTATGAAAAATTACAATTTCTTAATTCACAATTTATCCAGCCCCTAATTAGATCTGAAGTTTTCCAATAGACTCCCGGGAACTTATGTGAGATCTCTCTTCACACAATTACAAATTTGATTGATTTCTTGTTCTTATTAAATCACCTAACTCTTGTTAGCCCAATTTAATTATTTTTCATTCAATTCACCCTCTTAGTTTATCATCAAATTATGTAAGTGCAAAAATCAACCACAATGAATCCAAATATCATAAATAATCATATTTTTATAAAATCAAAAATAAAAATAATGCGAAGGTGAGTTTATACATTTCTCAACATTCATAAAATCCTATCTCAACAATTGTCCCAATTCTATACACAAACAAAATTGAAATACACTAGAAACCAGATCTGAACAGATGATAGAGACAGTAATGCTAGGAAACCTTATGTTTCGAGAAGTACTTCTTGTTGGTTTCTTCTCTACATCTCTCTTCCTTCGTCTCTTTCTCAATCCCTCGATGAAATCCCTCTAGGATTTTCTTGATGGTGTCTGATGCAAGAAGCTCCTCCATCTCTTTTGTCTCATTCTTTATATCCTTAATGTGTTTTGAGCAGCCCTAGGGTTTTTCTAGGGTCGAAAGGTTTAAAAATTCCTTAAAACTCGACTTTTCTGTTTCTGCTCGTCTGTTGATGAAGGCCACTATTATGGGCCACTTGTAAGCCTTCTGTCACGATCGTGGGTTAAGTCTTATGCATGAAAGATAAAGGCAGTTATGACCAGAGTCGCTAGTAAAAAGAGCTTAAAGCTTCTAATGTGATAAAAGCAACTAGCTCAATTGTGAATGTACTCAGTATTCACTAAAGGATATGGGACATTATCTGATAAAGCTCAGTATCCACGAGGGATATGAGATAGTAAAAAGGTACTCAGTCATAACAAAGTAATAAATGAAAGTGAGTCTCATGTGCATTGCATTTATAACTAATATGTGTATTTTAAATGATTGAAATGATCAGTTTGACTACTCTCAATGTGATATATGATGCTACATGATAAATAAAATGAAGTCAATTATGTGGTTAAATTGAGTGAATCATCAAGGATGGTTACCTCACTGAGTTTGAAAAACTCACCAAAATTGTAACGTTTATATTTCAGGACTAAGAGAAGACACTAGTGACAGAGAGGCTCCACAAGACGTATAGTTCTTGCACTTTTGGATAGAAGAAATGACTTAAAGGTCGGTCAGCTAAGACTAAAGGACCTAGACAGAAATTTTTGTGTAATTCCTCATGTATGTAGTGTCTTTTGTAATTAGTCTTAATTATGTACATATTTGGAAGATTTTGTAAAGCTACAATGTATATTTGGTTTTTATGAAATGAAATGAGGAAATTTTGGAGTTTTAATTATTTTATATTTCTTTATAATGCCTTATAAGAGAATATGAGTGCTTTAGCATACCACCCTTATGAGGTACATATTCGAATCACTTAGGACGTTTGGTACATGTCTTACAAGAGTGATGTGCTATACTTCCCCTACCCTTGGAACCACTACGAGATCTAGTAAAACTCGACCCTCTAGTTTGAGAACCCCAGTTGCCCTGTCTATAACCCTTTTAGCTTGTGGAGGTGGTGCAGATCCAACAATCGACCTCTCTGTGGTGATTAACTATAGACAATCTCTAATGAAATGACCCTCCTGACCATAATGGGAGCAACCTGTCATATTCATCTGACACTCACCTAAATGTCCTTTTCCATAAGTAACACACTCTAGAAATAGGGTCCGACTATTATCAGAGTCTCTAGGCCTAATAAGTGACCCAAACAATCCTTGGTTAGATGATCCACTTCTATTAAACCTCCTACCACCACTCCACCTTGACTTATTTTTCTTGACTGAACCATGAGATGAACTAACAGGTGCATTGCACTTTTATTCTGATCTTAAACTTTAAGTGATTATTGTTGCATTTTTGTCACTTTTGTTGCAGCTTTAACTAGTTCCCCTTAGTGTATATGTGAAGCCAAAGATAGGCGAATCTGTACTCTAGGAATCAAGCCTGTAGCTAACCACTTACACTTCTACTCTTCACTATCAACAAGAAACGAAACACTTTTGACAAGTTCTAAAAATCTCTTCTCATAATCCATCATTGATGTTGAACCTTGCTCTAAATGGAAGAATTCCTCTACCCTTGCATCCCTATAACTCTGTGGGTAGAATCTATTTGTTAAGTCTCTCTAAAATTTTGCCTAAGATAACCTATCCGGATGTCCTCTCTTAATGGCTTCCCACCAAGCTTTAGCCTTGTCCTCAAGGAGGAAGGTAGAGAACAAAACTATGTGTTCATCTATGCATCTAACAACTTTCTCTATATTCTTGACCCGATCTAACCATATGAGTGCACTCTCGAGATCTCCACTCTCGTCAAAAGTCTTGGTGCTTAATTTACAGATGCGCTCAATTGAGCATCCAGAAGCTTCCAAACTTTCATGTGATTACTGCATGACTGTGGCAAGAATTTGGGCCATCTATTTCACATTAAAACTCACCCGGGATGGTTCTGCCAACCATGCTGGAGGTGACTCAGGTGTCGGAGCTGTTGGAATGGCTCTCCTGAGACGTCTATGGCCTTATATATGTGTCATGTCATGTACTCAATAAAAATGCAATTGTGTAAAGCTTTCAGTTTATGAAATCATGTGCATGTAAATCATAATATTTTATTAGTTACCTCACTTTTAAAACAATGTAAAACCTTAAACCACAAAGAAGGGAACCCATTTTTAAAAGCTGAGCTTTGATACCAACACTAACAAGCCCCTATCTTGTAATGGCTGGGAGATCTACCCGAAACTCCATGGTGGCTCTCCAGTTGATATCCAAGTTAGCTGGAAAGTTCCCGTGAAGATAAGCCTATTGCCCTTGTTAAGGAAAGCTTCAACTCAACGATAAGAAATGTAAACAGTGGAGTTTTGTTTTCTAATTTATTAAAAATTTTGGCAGCACAATGAATGCATTTTGGCATCCCAAACAAATTTCAAATTCCCTATAAAATTTCAAAACATTTTTGTTATCACATTAATTTCTCAACTCCAAATTGTGGACTTTAAATCCACTCACATGCACTCTTAAATGGGTACATTAATAAACTTTGAAAAGCTAAAACAAAATCATACGTTCCATTTTACAAAAACCTTTATACACATTCATTCTTTACAAAAATATACATTCCAAAACATACTAAAGGATATGCAATAGTTCTCAAAAATACGTACAAGGAAAAAATATTCTTACGCAATAACACGTGACGAAGTTGACTACTAGTGAGGTGGAGTCACTACTACTGAAGCCCCTGAGCATGCACCTGGGAGGTTTTATTTAAAAATAGAAAATAGAGTGTAAGGTAAACAAGTTCAATGAGTGTTACTAGTTTCTATGAAAAACATTTATACAAATATTAACCTCAATAGAAGAACAATTTCTTTTCTTTTCAAGGAATAACCATTGTTCTTACAAAACACGAACTTTTATTATCATAAGATCAATGCACATGTAAAACAAAACATGTATTTTTCTGAGATCAAGTTCCTCTTTTGTTGTAAAGTAAACGTTGAAGGCAATTAAAACTTTCATAAACTTTCTTTCAAAACAAACATAGCCCATCACAAATTTTCTTTGCCATCTAGTACCTTTTGGTGTACCCATGCATTTCCTAAGCTCTTTGAACAAAATCCCTTAGAAAAATCCAAGTATTAAAACACAATCATAACTTGAATTCATCAAACAATGAGTTTCTTGGCTTTAACCTTCCTCTTCCTTTTTCCCTTCTTGCTCAACCCCCAAATCCCTCTTGAAGGCTAAGAAAAATTAAAACTTAGCTCAACTCTCTTTTTTCTCTCAAGCCACGACACTTTCTTCTCTTCTCTCTTCAATTTCATTTTCTGTCTCTTCTAACACAAGCTAACTAGTTTTCCTCTTACTCTTATACTCTTAATGAGTGCAAAATGCCCCTTTTGCCCTTCCTTTTAAGCTTATGTCTTTCCCACTTAAGTGATCTTCCAAAAATATCCCTCATGCAAACTTACCACCTTAAACTTTAATTTAATTTACCTATGTCATAAAATCCTACTCACATTAATATGCTAATTAATTCTAACATAAATTAATCTAATAAGACCCTAAAATTAATCTAATCATGCTTATCCATTAAGGAAAAAATTCAGGGGCCAACACCAATGATTATTATAGTCGTTATTATAACTGTTAGTGTTAAGGAAAATGATTAATAAATAATATATATGGCTTTCTCTCTATAGCTCTTCTTCACTACGGCTTCTCTTTTTTTCATCTTATCGTTATCTCTTTTCTGGATGTTTACAAAACCTAAATTCCCAATTTAGATACTAAAAAATTATCTACAACAGATTGGTACATTATATTTCTTATTAAACACAATTGGGTTTATCAGAATTACGAGTTTTAAATAACATAGCAAATCAAAGAGTCTATGTAGTTAGATTATGGGTGTATTAGAAAGAGAAAGATTGATGGAGAAGACTAGGTGAGTTACAGGAGTGATTAATATTTAATTGAGTTATGTAGTTAGTTAAGACAACTCCTACTTTTTTAAGTACCTCTTCCTCTGATTTGTTTCTTTATCTTAAGATTACGAGCTATTTAGAGAAATTTGCTTTCTACGTATGTCTATGCATTTTAAATTATAATATAATACATTTTTATGAATAAAATATGATTGCATGTCTCTTATCTTTAGTGCAATACATTTGGTTTATTAGAACGAGACTCCCTATTAAATAAGGATAAGGTCTTGCATTTTAGCAAGACTTTCATTGAGAGTTATTGTTGTCATTATTTTATGCCTATAATCTTTAGTATTTGTTTGTGTATGAAAAATTTTATTTAGATGCTTATCCCTTTTAATAATCTGTCATCTCATTTTTTTCACACGATTACAATTTGCAATAAATATTTTCCAAACATTGGAAAAGATCTCTTCCTCGTGAAATTTATCTTTACAGTTTTTTTTAATTCTGAAAAGGTTAATCTAATTTACTATCGATATCATTTCATTGCATGAATTGTACGATTTATATTAAAAAAGAGTATATTTTGCTTAATATCCAAAACAAGGGTCACTACATAAACCTAAAAACTAGTCAAATGACATTCTATATGTCACCTGTTCAAATGGAGTTAGGTTAACTTAATGGACCGTTAATTTGTGAAATTTTTTATTTTTTATATTAAAGAGCAAGAATATGGTTATTAGCTTAATGGAACATTAATCAAGGATATGGAAAGGCACTAAATATAAACCTAAAAATGTGAATAATTAAGCACTTATTAAACTCCCCCAAAACTTAAGCATTTATATATCCTCAAGTAAGTGCTAAAACCTTTAAACATTTGTATAAGACAAAACACTAAATTTAAACAACATAAGAGCATTTAGACGCTTGTTTGAAAAGTCACATATTAATGCAAGAGTAAATACCTTATCATGAATACCCCTTGTTACTCAAATATATATGTCACTATCTAAAATGGCTACTAGCACTACTTTTTAACTTCAAAGTTTTTAATGGTGCAAAGCCAACAGAATAAAATTATTTATGCTCGTTTATTCACATACTATTATTCTTTTCTTTTTTCTTTCGTTTCATATATAGGTTACTAAAAATGATAAAAAAGAATTCACATTTAACTTAATACGTGTATAAATTATACACACTACAAGAATAACATACTATTTGGGAAAGTTTTTGGATAAAATGTTGCAAAATGTTCGGACTTTTCATGACGTTTAAAAAATGCCATGAAATTTTCCAACATTTTGAAACGATTTATTAAATCGTCGTAGATTTGTAAAACTTTCCACAACATTTTATCAATAAAACGTTACAAAATAGAAACCGTGAAGTTTTGTTGAAGAAAACATAACAAAAAGTTTAAGCACAGTTCTGATTCTAGAGCATTACCAAAATTACCATCATATATACACACACACACACAGTTATCAACATCCACTACACACTTTGCTTACAAAGTAACCACGGATCCTAACCCCAAATCCTTTTCAATCCTCTCTTACGTCCTCACCTGATTCCCCTCATTTGGACCCAAATCACCCAGCTCCGATGTCGAACAACTGCCTCCAATCTTCCCCTCCTTGCAACCTCCTATCCTCTCCCAAATGCCCCATTTATCTGACCCTAAGCTCCTTGCCTCTATGAAACGCACCATTTTAGACGTGTCCCAGACCCAAGCAGTTTTGAAAAACGTAAGACTATTTCATTTCTCTTTCACGACCTATTCCCTAATTCTTCTTCTCCTAACTCACCTCACCAGTGGCCTACATACCCTTATCCTCTCAAGCCCTTCTTCCCTTCCTTTATTGTAGCACCCCATTACCCTAGGGTACGCACTGGGACGCCCGTAGGTTATTCCGATACATATCCTAAGATAAGGGAGTGCTATGAGCGATCACTACTGAACTCCACATGGCATCTCATACATTTAATCATAAAACCAGTAATTGTAAATTACAAGATTTTCA
>JANSVA010000217.1:24171334-24197358 GCA_025504915.1 Erythroxylum reticulatum
TCAGAATTTGTATATCCTGTCGGAATAAGATTACTTCCAGAGTAAACAAGCATTAAGTTTTTCATCCTACGAAGATATTTAATTATACGCTTAACAGCAGTCCAATGTTCCATTCCTGGATTGGAATGAAATCTACTTACCAGTCCCACTACGTAACAGATATCCGGTCTAGTGCAAAGCATTGCATAAGTCAAACTTCCAACTACTGAAACATATGGAATGTTACACATACGTTTAACCTCCTCTTGGGTTTTAGGTGATTGATAACAATGGACTGAATGGATTCTTTAGTTGAGCCTTGGTTAGCAATCCTCTTGTCGCTACATTCCCACCATAATGTGTTCATACAAGTCCCCAAAGCAAGGATGAAGACATAAAGAGTATGTTTTGAATGAACTATCCTAACTGACAGCCTATGCATGATATCAATAAGGGTACTACTTACGATCTGTCCATTGGCATTGTCTTGTAATGCTCCACCATATGTGGAGGTTGAAGGGAAATTAAAGAAGAGATGATTACAAGTTTCTTCATAGAGTTGAAGCATCGAATAATTGCAATTTATTTGCAAATAATGCGATCAAACTTAAGTGTTTAGCTTATTATAAATAGCAAGCCAAAGTATGAAGGATAGGCAAGGAGTGAGTACCTTGTTTTGTACAATTTTATTTCATCCTACCTCAGTAGTTCTACATTACAATACATACTCTATAATTTTGTTGCTAAGGGAGTGGATTGGGTATCCCTTCCAATAGATTATAATATCTAAATTTGGATCATTTCCCAGATTACTTGTGATATCATCTTAAACTATATCTCTCAAAATGCGTAGTCGATTTAGGAAGTGAGACTGGGAGGAATGTTTGTTCAATTGCTAGATGCTTCTACCTCAAAGAAAATAAGAATGTAGCCATCTTATCCACAACAAATTTTTATCTAGCAGAATCCATCTTAGTTGCTTAAGAATTAAGACCTGATTAGTAAGTTTGATGGATGAGATGTTCAGACCACCTTCTTTTTTAGGGAAGCAAACATCAATCCACTTGACCTTTGTTGCACCTTTAAAGCCATCTACATGACCTCCAAAAAATTCCTGAGCAATCTTTCAATAGTTTTGATAAAGCTTTAGGAGAGAAAGACATTAGAACTCCAGTATATATATAAAGAATTAAGTACGGATTGAATAAGTTGGAGTTTAATGGCATAATAAAGATTTTTATTTACCCATGAGTTGATACATTTCTTAATATGTTCAACAAAGGGTAAACATTCCTGGTAATTAAATAGATTATTAGTCACTGGAAGTCTAAGATATATAATTAGGGGGTTGGTGGAGGACATACCAGTAGTTCATAAAACAATTTGTTGGATATCAGAGGCAGCTTTGGAAAGAATGAAGTGGCTCTTAACAATATTGATGTGTAACCTAGAGTATCTTTTAAAAATATCAAATTCCTTCATAAAATGTTAATAGAAGACAACTTAGTTCTACAAAAGAGAAGGAAGTCGTCAGATAATCCAATATTAAGTAACACAATTCTCTTACATTAGGAGTGGTATCAAAAGTTCGAATGTATTTGTACTTCATATTTGATGATAGAACTTAGAATTTCCATGCATAGAATAAATGTGTAAGGGGACAAAGGACCCCCTTATCATTAACCCTTAGCTGCCTTAAAAAATTTAGTCAGACTACTATTGCTAAGCACAACTAAGAAAGCAGTGGTGATACATTACTTTAACCAATCGATGAAGGTGTTTGGAAATCCGAAGGCTTGAAACATGACCCATATAAAGTCCCAACTGATGTTATCGAAGGCTTTATGAAAGTCTCTCATTGTACAATTGGGAGCATAATTGCATTGAGAGTAGCCTTTAAGAAGTTCTTGGACAATCAATATATTGTCTCCAATGTGTCGATCCTTTATGTAAGCTCCTTGGTTCTCGCTAATCAAAAGGTGATAATACCCTTGTCAATCTTATGGCTAGTATCTTAGAAATAATCTTATTGTAAAGAAAATTGGTACATGCTATGGGTTAGAAATCTCCAAATGTAAAAGGGTTGAGACCTTTAGGGATTACACATGGAAAGGTGTGATTGATTTCCTTAAGGAGTATCAAGTTTGTGAAGAATTCCCTGACACCCTATTTCAAAAAATTGCCAATGATATGCCATGATTTTTGGAAGAAGTGAACATTGAATCCATCAGGCTCGGGCGCCTTTGTATCATCCATTACAAGAATACTTTTTCAATTTCACTATCATCCATAGGTTATATAAAAAATGCCACATCAGGAGGAGAATTTTGCTTCAAATGCAGAGAACTTAGATCTAAAAGGGAGACAACCATTTATCTTGGTGTACTAAGTGTATCAAGAAGATAAGTGAAATATCTTATATCTTTGTCCTGTATGTCTTGAAATTTCAAGAGTAGTGGTCTAGTTGTAGATTTGATAGAGTGGATTTTATTGAAAATTTTCCTTATGAGGATAGATTTGAAGAAGAAATCAGTACAATGGTCACCATCTTTTATCCAAGTAACTTTTGCTCTTTTTTAAAGCAGAGAATGGTGATTGCTCACAACAATCAAATAATTAGTGATTGTAAGCTTTTCCTTATCTACTAGCTTCTTATCAGTAGGATTCAACCCGAGCATTAATTGAGTGGCTTCTAGTTCTAATCTACTTGAGTGGTTAATAGATGTAGTGGATCCTTAGATTGAGTTTAGTTGCTTATGTTCATACTTGATATGTTTGAACTTCTAGACACAACAAAATTGTTTTATACCTGCACAATGGAGACCAGCATCCTTTTTGCAAAGTTTAGGGAAATTTGTATCATGCACAAGATTGTTAAAATGGAAGGGAAAATGAGGAATGATTGTCTGAAACAAGCTACCAATAAAAATGGGGGAGTGATTCGAAAATAATGGATCCTTCAAGTGGGTAAAATGGCTAGGAAATGCCTGCAACCAAGTGTCATTAATTAGTTTATGATCGAGTTTTTTTCTATATATGCCACGATGAAGTCTTTTTTTTCGATCAAGTGTAGGTATATCCAATGAAATTCAAATCGTCACCCCAATATCTTAGACACAATCATTAAATTCGTCTGAATGGTGCTTAAGGGAACATTGGCCTTGAGCTTCAGAAGGAAAGAGGATGGCATTAAAATCCCCACAAATCAGCCATGGTTTAGCGATGCTATTGTTGTATGTTCTAATATTGCTCAAAATTTTTCTTCTTTGAAAAGAAAAGTTACTTGCATAAATAAAAGAGATGTTTATCTCAACGTTCTCTTGCAGAAAAATCATATGGTGGTGATTAGAGAGAAAACTCCATTGGGTGCCAAGCATATGTAACTTGGATAGGTTTTCTAACTTTCTTTTGATTTCAAAACAAAAGCAACTAACAGTGGCTTTTCTGACAAAATAAAGTCCCTTAAACCCAAAAGTTTAGAGGGGTTGTTAATTCCACACATAGTCTATATGATATTTGTATTAACGTGTCGAACCTATAGAGCTTTTGCATTTGTGCCTTTTTGAAAGCCTCCCATCCACAGTTTGGAAAATCTATCCATTTTTTACCTTTTTAGTGCAAGGATCCTCAGCAGAATTTTTGACAGTAGAAGGGGAAGCATAGGAGGGAGATGTCATAATGTTAATAGAAAGAGATGAGTCATCAGATGTGATGTTTGAATTTGATGTGGAGTTATTGATGTCTGGCTATTGGATATCATAATTGATTGTTAAAGCCTCTGTGTTGCAATTTGTTAGTATATGTTGATCACTGGCCTCAGAAAATATTTTTCAATTGGCTATTTGGTATGCCAAATCCTAATTTGATATCAATACAAGGGGGAGTCCTGATTGTTATTTTGCCTCATATCAAGGCTCACATGTTCCACTGGAGATGCAATTTATATGGGGACTGTGGGAGTAGCATCTAATTGTGGCACAGGGTCTTTAAGCCCCATTAGCTTTTAATAATTACCGGTCTTGAATTTCCTACTTGTAACATTCCATACTTTCCTATACTTCGTTGAAGGTGGTCTCCATTGATAGGAAATGGCAATGGTGTCCTCCCATTGATTATTATCTTTGCCCAACCATATGATAGGAATCTCATTCGGGAGCTCCTTCGAGGGTTCGATGCTTACATAAATCTTGGCATAATTAACGCTTCTTTTCAAAGTTGTGTGTTCATCCATACATAATGGTTTGCCCACATAATTGGCTAAAGAGCTCAATCCCTGGGTAGTCTAATATTCCAAAGGTATATTGTAAAAATTAATCTATTGAGGGGCATTTTAAATCCTAATAGTTTCAAACCTTAAGCTAGGTTGCCAAACTTGTAAAAAAATATAGGCTAGTTCCCAAAATGCCATGGTCCATCTTCAAAGATTTTTTAAGCATCTGAGACAGTTGAGAAAATAAAAAGTATGAGGTTTTCCTTAATGAGTAAGACATCAGAATAAGCCTCGACTTTCCCATGTTTTAGTTTCCCATCATTGTATAAGGAGAAAGCTTGTCCTATGATTAAAGAAGAACTTGACTTACGTTGATTCCCAGCTTTTAGCACCCTCTTAGAGAGTGACAATATCAAGGCATACCATAAACTTACCATCCAGATCTTACGATGGATTGAAGGTGAGGTTTAAGGATGGTTTATCACCAACGACTTGCTTCTATGTTTTCAAAGGAGGTTGCTTAGAAGTTTTAAGGGTTCAATATGTAGTTCTTTTCAAATATAATTCTCCAATCTTTTTATTAATATATTTGATTTAATTTCTCAGAAAATTTAACAAATGTACTCATGTTACTTGATTTGTCACAACGTTTCTTCAAGGAAACAGATGCATATGGATTGGGCATTGGGGACTAATGTTTCAATAAAATCAACACCCTATTGTTTTCCTGAGTAAGGTATTGGTACCTAAACATTTCAAATTGTAAACTTACAAGAAAGAATTTTTAACCATCATGAAGGCCATTAATCATTGGCATCATTGCCTGAGTGATCGCTTATTTAAGGTCTAGGTTATTAACAAAAGCTTGAAATTCCTTTGTAGTAAAGAAGAATGACACCCTTTTAATAGACTTGGTTATTGAAGCTAATAGGATATGATTTCGAGGTTACCTACAAGAGCAAGAAGGAGAATTAACTAACAGATCCTTTATCCCCTATTTCAAGCACATAATTACTAACACTGATAGTTTCTCAAGTACATGCAAACCTATTAAATGAAACTAAATAAGGGTGGATAAAGAATATAATAATGAATTAAAGGATGGGTTGCTTTAATGGAAAGGTCATATAATAGTGAACCATGATCAAACTTATAGAGGAATTTAATATCTTTGGCTCATGGTAATAGACAAGGAGGTCATTCGGATATATTAATGATAGTTAAAATGGTTTAAAACTTATTTCACTAGAAAGACTGGGATAAAGATTTGAGAAATTAAGTTAAAAATATGAAATTTGTCAAAGAAATAAGTTTCCAGATACCTAAAGGATTTTAATCAAATATAAGTATGCAATTGCTATCTAGAGGCAATTTGGTGATCTTGTGGCTGTGGACTGGTTTAGCATATACCCTCATCTTATAGCTATTAAGAATTTATACACTACTCATGATATCACTCAAATATTCATTGATCACATTTTCAAACCATATGGCATGGAAGAGTCTTTAATGAATGATATAGACCCTTTATTTATGAACAAATTCTGCTAGGAAATCTTTAAACTTTATGGAATTAACCCAAAGTTTTTAACATCCTACTATCCTTAGACAGATGAGTAAATGGACATTGTTAAAAAATTCTAGAGACATGTCTAAGATTCTTTTGTGGTGACGCCACTAAGAAGTGCGAAAAATGGATTTCCATAGGTGAATGGTAGTATAATATATCCTACCATTAAGCTATTCCTTCCGATCCTTTTGAAGTTCTATACAAATATCCACCTCTTATCTATGTACCCAACTTTGCATGGGATTCTTAAAACTTTCTTGTAGACCATTTAACACAATTTTCCAAAAGTCTATAGTTCAAGGAAGGTAAAAATGACATAGAACACAAATACTCTAATATTACTTGTTTTGAATGAAGAAGTATAATCATATAAAGTCCTAATGTTCTTAACTCAAAGTTAATAAGAAGTATGAGAGAAACTATAAGAAGGAGGAAAAAGACAAGAAGAAAGAACTTATAACATCAACTTTGGATGACAAGTGAATTTGAAAGCAAGCTATTGGAAGAAGAGATAACTCATGTGTGCTTTATCACTAAGGAAGATGATGAGATAACATCCAACTCTAAGTTATATGATAGTGATACTGATTTGACTAATGATGAATTAGTTGAAAGTTTAGAGATCATGAGTAAGAAAAGGAAGAAATTATCTTCCAAACTTAAGGAACATCCAAAACTGTGTAATTATTGATGACCATCATAATTTAGATGCATTAAGGGGTGAAAATGAAACATTGAAAAAGGAGGTGAATTCACTTACAGATTCTTTGTCTAAGTTTACTAAAGGGAGCGAAAAATTAGAAAATATTCTAAAAGCTCAAAATAATTCCAATGATAGGCACAGAATAGGATATAATAAGGGACATGAAGGTAATTTTAAACCCACTTCTTTAAAGCAAAATAATTGCATAATAAAGAACCATTGTTTAATGTGACAAATCAATATGGAGCATTCACATCCAAGCACATTCATGGACATTCCAAATGCACTAGGACTAATCCTAAAAGCAAGCATAATGCTTTCATATATGACTCATAACTTAGGCATAAAGTTTATTACAATTAAGGGAAGAATAGGCATAACTTCTATGATAACATGCAAACCCACTCGCACCCTTTTAGGCCTTAAAGAAGCATAAATCAAGTTAATTCATTTCAGGCATCATACATATAATCATAGTATATGGTCAAGGTGGTATTCGAAGATGGATCTTAAATCTAGTTATCACCAGATACCAATGCAGGAGAAAGACGTAAAGAAGATAGAATTTTCAAATCATGAGGGGTATTATGAGTTCCTCATAATGTCATTTGGATTAACAAATGTTCCTCCAAATATTGATGAATGAGATATTCAGGTCATTTCTTTAAAAATTAATTCAAAATTTAATGATATTCTAGTTTATAACTGTGACTTCCCCTAGCATAAAAACCATAAGAAGGAAACCTAGGAAATTTTACATAATCATTAGTTGTATCTAAAGAGATGTAAATGTATATTTGGAGCTAGAAAAATGGAGTACTTAAGGCAAACCATCTTTAGTGAGGGAGTGATGACGGATGGCCAAAAGGTAGTAACAATATAAAACTAGCTTCTACCACAATCTCTCAAGGAGTTCAAAAGATTCTTTAGACTTATGGGCTATTATAGGCGCTTCATTTGCCATTATGTACTACTGACTCGACCCTTATAGGACTTGCTCAAGGCCCCAACTATGAGCAAGTAGGCTTGTGAAAAACCAAACAGACGTCCTTTAATGCATTGAAGGATTTCTAATCATTTTTACCCTAGTTTTGGCTCTACCAAAATTTTCCAAACTATTTGTAATAGAAGTCGACGCTAGCACATCTAGAATTGGAGTTATATTCCAATAAGTAAGCACCCTATAGCTTATTTCAGCAAAACCTTGGTAGAAAAACATAAGGGTTCATCTACCTACAAGAAGGAATTATGGTCATTATTAAAGCAATCAAGTAATGGAATCATTACCTATGTGGGAAGAAATTTTAGGTGCAATGGATCATCAAAGTCTCAAATCCCTATTAGAATAAAGAATTGCCACACCTTTTCAACAAACTTGTCTTCCAAAGTTGTTCGAGTATGATTTCAAGGTATTATATCATAGAAAAAAGAAGAATCTAGCGACATATGCCATATCCTGTATAACAAACAACGAGCTACTAACCTTGTCAGTTTCTCACTTGGAGGATATTTGGAATAGTTAGAGTAAGGATAAAATGATAATTAATATCATCTAATAAGCAAAAAAGGGGATCCCAAAGTCAAGAAACTATGAATAACTGGAAGGCCTATTATGGTGGAGGGGAAGAGTAGTAATTGATTTTGAAAAAGACTTACGCTTCAAACTAATATCCATAGGCCATGATGATTCGTCAAGGGGCCATTCTGGTATGAAGGCAACTATTAAGTGGTTACAAAACATTTTTTATTAGAAAGTAGTTAGGAATGATGTGTGAAATTACATCAAACTCTACAATGTGTGTCAAAGGAACAAACATGAAAATGTAGTGCAGGAAGGATCTAAGCATGGATTTTATATAAGGGCTTCCACCCTCGTAAGGTCAAACAGGGATCATGGTGTTGTGAACTATTTTAGCAAGTACGGTCATTTCATTCCCATTAAAAATCCTAGCATTGCATTCAATATAGCAAGATTATTCTTGGATTAGGTATTCAAATTAAGTGTTATGCCTGAGTGAATTGTAAGTGACAGGGATCTCATCTTCCTCAGCAAATTTTGAAGAGTTTTTTAAGTTATAGGGGATCGACCACCAATCCCCCATCTTATACCACCAACAAATGGATGGACAAACAAAAGCGGTTAATCACACTTTAGAAACATATCTTTGATGTTTCAGTGGTGAAGTACCCATAAGATGGATTGAATAGATTCCTTTGATAGAATGGTGGTATAATACCACATTCCACAAAGTCATTAATTCTACTCCATTTGAGCTACTATACAATTATAATCCTCCTATGTGTATACCTTACTTGACAAACAACTCCTCAAACATAGCAATGGACCAGATCCTGTAAGAACAAAAGGTGGCCCTAATATCTACAAGGTTCCATCTAAGATAGGCTTAGAACATAATGAAATAACGAGCAGACAAAAGACATACTCAATAAGAATTTAAGGTAAGAGATATGGTATTCTTGAAAGTACAACTGTGTTGCTAACACTCATTACGAAGGAGGGGTTTTTTGAAACTCTTCCCATGCTCTATAGGTCGTATTTAGTAGAAGAGTAAGTTAGCACAATAGTGTTCCAACTTAAGTTGCTATCAGGGGTACATATTCAGCCTACATTCCATATTTTCCAACTAAAGAAATGTGTGTTAGGAACTTTATCTACTTCTACGGAACTGCCAACCATGATCAACCTCGTCACTACAACAAAACATACCTTTGGCGATGATTTTTAAGGCGACAACTAAAAGTAAGCTTTCTTTTGCAACATTTTACATAATCATCACTCAATAAATATATTTTGCAATGATGGATTAACATTTATCGACAACTAAATAAATATATTTTGCGACGATTCATGTTAATCATCGCTAAAAGTCTACTTTTGGCAACAAAATTTCAAATTGTTGCTAAAAGTTAATATGAAAGATTTTATATCTTACGTATTTCTTAGGAGAATTTTGATGAATTTTTGTGTGATAGTATTCTTAAAAATAATAATGTTAAAAAGATAATCTTTTAATGATAAGTATGCTTATTAATCCTATAATTAATTATAACTAACATTTATATGATTTTTTTCATTTTCCTTCTTTATAAATTTGTTTAAATAGCTAATGCATTCAAACTCTATAACTTTGCTAAAATCTATGGATTTATACATAAATGATTCTGTAATGATGCCTATTGTACATAGTACTATACCTCCGTTTATACAAAAATGAAGCATCTAAAAATTGTAAAATGTTTTCAAAGTTTTAAGCATATTGTTGAAAAACACATGCATAGTAGGTAATTTAAATTTTGAAAAGTAAATATTTTTTGGTCATAAAAAGATAAACATACCTAAAATTGTAATGTTAATAAGATCAAAATATAATAAATTTAAATTGACTACTATTCTTATTCATTAATATTTTTAACAATAAAATAGTAATACATATAAATATTGAAAAATAGTAAGCAATATAATATAATGATATATGGTAAGTAGTATAAGATTTTAATTATAAGTTTAACAATTCATACGGATAAAGCAATAAATTAAGCTTCATGCTAATTCCATCGAAAACAAAAAGAAATAGTTTTTTTTAGATTCTAAGTGACATTAGAGTTTGTAGAAAAGGTAAAGGGGATTCTAATGTCTGGATTCCCAAAAGGGATCCTTGCATATTCCAAGCCATCAACTGAAACAGTTAAAGATCTTCCCTTAGGGTCTGGTTTATTGACACCCTCTTTTAACAACTTTTTTGCTTTAAATAAATTTGCAGAAGATGCAATCAATGATTTCCTAGATGCAATCAACGATGACAATATTAGATGAATCGCAAGTACTATGTATTTCACCTAATGAGCGAATAGTATAGAACAATCAAAGCTAAATCAAATAGTATTAGGAACCCAAATTTGAACACATACATACCTGGCTGATAAACTCCGTCATTGTCACAATGAACAAACATAGTTTTTGCAATCGACCACTTTTTCAAAACAACCAATTTTCTTAATCTTGTAGAGACCATCGGGACATCGCCATCGCCTCCATTTTAGGCAGCTTAACACAATATATAGTATATACAATTAGATGTTCATATAATAGATTCCTAACGAAAAATGAGATACATATAATAAAGAAAGAGAGGTAGTTCAAATGATATTTAAAACCTTGAAGAAGAATATCAGTTATGAAAGGCAAGCAGTGATTAGTGTTTGATGATGAGATTTGTTATGCATCGATTTGTTCTTCATTGCGGAGAATTTTTCCACATTCCTCTCCATAAAGCTAATTTCCACCATCGAAAACTAGTTGTCACATTGACATTTCATGATGAATTATTATTAAAAATTTTATTATGAAAAGTCAATAGAATACTTCTTATTTGAATGTTCCAAAATTTTAACAATGTTAATTTTATGATTTATTAAGTAAGATTACATTTAATGATAAGGTTAAGAATATTAAGTTCATATGTGCTATGTTTAGGGGATGCATAAACCTCTCTTGCAGAATCCTCTAATATAAATAGCTGTGTAATTGTGATTTAGCTTTAATTTATCTCAAAATTTAACTTGTTTGTTTTGAGCTAGTCCATTATATATATGGTTTCATAAAATATATTTTCAATAAATTCAAATATGTGTATGCTAAAAGATTTGGTCTTTTAAGAATAATAGTAAAAATATGTCAATCGGCTAAATTAGCTAGCAGTATGCACTTTTAAACTTTGTTGATCAAATGATAAGGCATAGTTCAGCGTTGAAGTGATTTCAAATAAATTTTAAGATTTTGAGCCATAAAAGTTTGAAACACTTAGATCAATAAATATTTCCATTAGAGTGTATTGTCTTATATTAGGATATTTCTCTAGAACTTGCTTGGAACATTTGAAGACCTAATTGATATTGGCATTGTATAAGAATTAAAAAAAAAGGCTATAAGAATCAAAAAAGGCTTTCATTGGTTTACAAGATTTAAGTTAAAAACCCACCCCAATTCTACATCCTTAATTAGCTCCTTTAAGCCATAACCTTATTCTTTTATTTTATAACTATATTACAATCCAAATTCTCTATTTAAACATCCTTACCTATTGTGTTATGGTTTAAAGAATTTTGGTTTATTGATACATGTATTCATAACAAAAGTACCAAAAAAAGAAAAAGTAAGAAGGTAGCAGCAAGAAAACTCATGGGAATTGTTCTTTAAATGAAGTAATTAACCAATCCTAAGTGAGTTGAATGAAATATTGAGACTTATACGTTTGTTACCTATACATATTTTCATGTCTTGCTAATATTTTTGGTTTTGACCATTTCACTTTTACTTGTTACATCTAATAATAGCCTCATTACATGTTACAATCAAGTCATTTTGATGGATATATCTATATACTATAAATAGTAAAGATTTGGTGTAAAAGCATGCATATGGTCAATATGAAAAGTAGCCTTCATTCTCTAATAGACATTTAATCAAACAGTTAGTAGGCTTTCCTCAATCAAGCATGGAAGGTCAATGTTTAAGTTATGGTTATGCATATTATTGATGTTTTTCGTTATGTTAATGTAGCAAGTTGCTTTTTAATATGGAATGCTGATATTTGAGTTATGTTTATGTGAAATGTTGATGTTTGACATATGTTTATACGAATCGTTGATGTCTGAGTTATGCTTATATGGATTATTGATGTTTGATTTATGTTTATATGTATTATTGATATTTAAGTTACATTAATTTGAAATGTTAATGTTTGAGTTACGTTTATGTGGAATGTTGATGTTTGAGTTATATTTATACGGATTGAATGTTTATGCAGATTGTTGATGATTGACTTATGTTTATGCGTATTATTGATATTTGAGTTACATTAATGCAGAATGTTGATGTTTAAGTTATTTTTATATGAAATTTTAATGTTTGACTTATGTTTATACGGATTGTTGATGTTTGAGTTATGTTTATGTGTATTGTTGATGTTTGACTTATGTTTATACTTAATATTCATATTTGAATTACAGATATCTAATATAGTGACACTTGGTAAAAACAAAAGAAAGAAGGTGACAAGTATCGAAGTTGTCCCTTGTCAACAACAACCACATCAATAAGATCCTCCCCTGCAATAACCACATCAATCAAATCCTAGCCAACAATAATAATCAACCTCATCCATCAATAAACCAACTCAGCAACAACCTCCATCTGCCTCAACTAGTACTGAAGGATCTATAGGTGTGTTAATTCTTAACACCTAAAATTAGACTTATGCTCAAATATATATTTACATGTTTAATGCATATTTTCTTATCATTATTCATTTATTATAAGGTTCTAATATTACTAGTAGAAAAAGAAGTAGTGGTATACCAAAAGATTGTGAGTTGCAACTTATGAATGTTGTAACGAACAGTAAGTTATTTGTACATATTGATACGTCTTAAGGTCATCTAGAAGATAAGATTCAATATACAAAATTGTATAGTGAGTTAGGGATAATTGCCATAAATGAATTGCCTTGTATTATGTATGCCAAGCAGTTGAAGGAACACAACTTGCTAAAGAATGCTTTGGACAAAGTTTTGGTAAACTTTTAATTTATTTAATTATATGCAATATTGTTTTACTTATTTAAACATTAATTACAATTCTAATTTATAGCATCATGTTCCCATATTAAGGGTTAGAACCCTAGATTTCTGTCATTGAGAAATAGCAATGAGAGATTTGAAAAATGCATTTCATGCTTATGCATAATGTTAGCATACACACATGTGAATTTTATTATTGCACACATTAAAATGATTATAGATGCATTCACTGATTTTTCAGGTGTAATTGATCTATAAATGTGATTATATTTAGAATTTGTGAATTATATGTGTTAAAAATTAAGATGGAGTGTCTAATAGTGAATTAGAATTTTTGGAGAAATATGAGAATTTTCTAGAATTTAAGGATATTTTTGGACTAGGAAAAATGTCAAGTGACAGAATAATTGATAAATGGCAGTAGAAATAAGAGTCAAATGGCAATGGGAATTTTTATAAATGATTTTGGGACTTATTGACAAGTGTCATTGAAACTTGGGAGACAATTGGAGTAGAAATTGGAGATAAATGGACTAGTTAAATAAAAGACCTAGAATTGGTCTTTCAGTTGTCCATTTACGATACATACTTCTTTCATCTCCATCTTCTTCATTTTCTTCATCTTTGTCTCCTTCATACGACCATCTTACCTCCCCCTCATCACGTTGATTTTTGTTCAACTATTTCACTTTGTTTCTTCAAGATTCATTGTTTCTCCATCTTGTTACTAAAAGACCCAACCTATTCCACCTTAAAAGGGTGATGATCATATATGTTGGAGGAGCTAGGGTTTCGGGTGATTGAAGAAGCTTTCGGTAAATCAAGTAAGTAACCTATTAATCTTCATGGCTTTGATGAATGAATCATATTTGATGATAGTTAGAGGTTAAATGTTTACAAAATGAGGATGGGTACATGCTAAAATGTGAATAAGTAATATGGTGGATTAATGTCTTAAATGGTGTTTAAGGTGTATAATGATGTTTCACACCAGAGATTTGGATGAAATCTAATGCAACATAATAAAGTGATTTCATATGCATAGAGACAATTAAAGTCCCATTAGTTGATTATTTGATACTTGATTTAGAACTTGCTACAATAGTAACTGCTTTGAAACCTTTAAGACATTATATGTACAGTGAAATATTTCGAATCTATATATAAAAATATACAAATCATTAAAGTTTGAGGTAATTATTAAGATTGAAAGAATTGAATACGAGACTGAGATAATGGATAGAGTTCCTTAAAGATCATGATGTACAAATGAGTATTTCCCAATAAAGCTAGTGTGTATCTGATGCATTGAACAAAAAAATTCTACAATAGAATAGCATAAATTTAGGTATTGAGGTTACCAAATCTAGTGCGATAAGGAGCATAGAATATCAAGTTAAATTTTGGGCAAATCAAAGTACTATTAGCTATTGAATTTAAGATTAGTTCACATGAAAAGATTAGCAAAGCCCAAATTGAGGATTCAAAATTTATGAACATTACTAAGAAATTGAAAATGAATTTAAATTTTTTAGTTTGAATTCGAAAATGATACTTTGTGATTTAAATAAGAAGTATGTGTACCTAATATAGATCATTGAGCAAAGAGATTATTAGAGAAAGCACAAAAAAATAACAACCTAAACTATACATCCTAGTAGGAATACACCGAAACAACATTTAACAGCTAAAAATATAGAATCAAGCAACTGAATGTTTGAATTACCAACAATCTTAATTGTTTGAGATATGCTTAGAACTTATATTTTGGAGTTTATAAGAACATGAGGTCCATATTCAACTTTGATTGGCTTTAAGCATAACAATCATTATCATAGTGATATCATTATAATATTATATGAGGCGTTATATGACAGATAGAGTTGTCCACCTTTATATTTGGATAAATAAGGCCTAAAAATGGTTGAAGATGAGAATTGATTCGAGATACTATTGATAAGTGAAATGAATCTGTAATAGAAATTAAGTGAATCAAGAAAGACAAATGAGTTAGGTGGATCAATGCCAAAGGTATGGAATATAGTGAGATGGACATAAGAGTTAAGTGTATTAATGCTAAAGAGATATGAATTATCAAGCGAAAGATGAAATATTTCTGAAAGTATCACCTTGGCAAGGTGTGCTCAGGTTAGGAAAAAGAATCAAATAAGCTTGAATTGTATTGGTCCTTACAAAGTTAATGAGAATAGGACCATTGACTTATGAGTTAGTATTACCCATAAAAGATGTTTCAGATTCACACAATGTTGCATGGATATGTTTAGGAAATATCGTTATGATATGATATATGTGTTATTGATACTAGATGTGACATTGTGAGTAATCTAAAATATAACTGAAGAAATAGTTATGATAGTGTGATATCTAAATAGGTGACTAGAAAATTGAGTGATTCTATTGACCATAGTCAAGTGGAAGAAATTTTTCGAGTGATGAAGTTAAATGAGAAACGGAAGAGCATATGAGGAAACAATACCCCTGCCTTTTTGATCAACCAAATAAGAATTTTGAGGACTAAATTTATAAAAGGAGAGAATGATAACATCCCATTCCCATATTAAGGGTTAGAAACCTAGATTTCTATAATTAAGAAATAGCAATGAGAGATTTGAAAAATGCATTTCATGCTCATGCATAATGTTAGCATACACATATGTGAATTTGATTATTGCACACATTAAAATTATTGCACATGCATTCATTGACATTTTTCGCGTATAATTGACATATAAATGTGATTATATTTGGAATTTGTGAATTATATGTGTTAAAAATTGAGTTGGAGTTTATAAGTAGTGAATTAGAGTTTTTAGAGAAATATGAGAATTTTCTAGAATTTAAGGGTGTTTTTGGACTAGGAAAAATGTCAAATGGAAGAACAATTAATAAATGACAGTAGAAATAAGAGTCAAATGGAAATGGCTTTGTCTAAAAACATGCGGATGAAGAAGGGGAGGGTCGGCTAACACAAAAATCTATAGAAGGTTGAGCTTTTGTCTCTCCATCGACCATCTTATTAAATCCCTTTATGCTTTTGAAGTTAAGGTATGTTAAGTGCATGTTTTGGTGTAAAATTTAGCTCCTTTCTTATCTCCTCTTTAGCTAGGGTTTTGTTATGCATATATAATTATTGTAAAGGAGTGGTGAATGGGTATATTGTGTGTATAAGAGAAGAAGATCAAAGAAGGCAAGCAATTGGAGTGAAGAGTAAGGGTTTTGAAACACTCCTTTCAAAGGTATGGAAACTTTGATATCTTGTTAGATTTGCTGAGTGTAATATGAACGGTTTTGTTAAGAAAAGAATCCTAGACGAAAATGGGATGTTTTTGGTTCATTTTCTTATGTCTTTGGTGTTACTTTGGCATAATAAGCTTAAGTGAGTTAATTGGAGTGTGTACCTCGTTAGATAGAGTGGTTCCACTGAATAGACATTGGTATTTTATCCATATCTTGACCTGTAGATATCTAAATGGGATTATTTTAGTTGGATATTAAACTAAATACATATTTCTATAAATTTCATGAAGTAATTGAATTTGATGTCTATCTTTAAGGGTTTTGAAATTTGGCTTGAAGTTGAGTTTTGGTTGTTATTCCTATTTAAGAATAGTTTGTAGTATGTTGAGTATAACTCTCAAAATAATGAACCAAATTACATTAACTTTATGTTATTAGGAACTTAAGATATATAGGAACATTTTTTTAGGTAACATATTGTATAAAAACCTCATTTTCTATGTCAAAATATCCATATAAAACTGACCCAAAAGCCTATCCTAGGAAAAGCTAGAAATTGGGTATATCATCCATCACTCCCATTTTTAGCCCAAACATGAATTTTTCCTTACCCAAATGCTACTGAATCTCATCTAAAACTCTTTCAGATATCACTTCAATTTAGCAAACCAAGTTGCTAGGGTAAAGTGAGACTCATGCTTATAATGTGTAATTACTTAAATGTTTTCATTGATTCATTATTGCAAAGACTTATATTCAGAAGGCGTACTAAGTTTAACCGGGCGTGAATGAGCCTTTAAATTTTAGCATAAGGGAATATCTTCATATATTATGCATTATTTATTTTAAATATGGTTCTGAAATGTGATATGATTTGCTTTATCGTGTCAAGTCCTAGTTATAGGTAAATAGGTATACCTAAAAGGGTTTGTAACTACTTCTGTTCTTAGACACTATGGTGTCTTCTATTTTAGAGACTTAAGTCTTTTCTGTTTCTATGGATACCAATCATGGGTATCTTATGTTTCGTTCCCGTTACCCACTTTTGAAAAGATTAGCAGGCAATTCTGTATGTGTTTTGATATTTGATTTATTATGATGCAATTGATAGTCGTATTACTCTGTGATTTGATTAATGAAAGATTGTTATGTGATATGTCATGATTCATTTGCATATAAATGTTAGACGACTATCGTAACTAGTCTCCATCTTTTATTTTACTTAATTTATTTTCCCACTAAGCTATATGCTTAGCACGATCATTTTTCCTCTATGTAGGTCATGATAAAAAGGGTTAAGGCTGAGACAACCGTCATGGCCAAAGAAAGACATACTATATTTTGGGAGATTTTATACTTAAGCCTTGAGTTGTATTCAATATTATGAAAATTTTTTTATAGTTTCTGTAAATAGCCTATAATAACTATAACATCGGATGAATTTGATTAATACAATGTGTATATGGTATCCTGTTTATAACTCAATGACATAAGAAATATGATGTATGTTTGCCTTATTTTCTGGGGATTGTTAGAATGTTTTGGTTTGTTTTAGTTTTGTTTTATGTGGCATTTGTATAGCCTCCTAGGGGGTATTAAGGTGTTAAAACCTCAAATCAAGCAACAAATTTCATAATTCTCAAGATATTGATACTCCTGTTACTGTTGTTGGTGTAGAAATCTAGACGAAGCATGGTTGTGACATGTAAAGTCATACTAACTAGTGCACTCTTAATTATAAGTATTCACATATTGGATATCCTGCAGTCAATTCTCTGTGCAAGTTGGATGGCCTTGTATATAATTTGATGCATGACATTCATGATTAAGGTAGTTACCTATAAAAAATATCAAAAAATGTTATGAATATTGGTTAAGCTCTTAATACATGCCACCATGCCTCTCACTTTAGACTGCTATAAGTGATGGCATACCACAATCCCCCAGAGAATACTATCCCTTTTATCCTAATATTATATGTAGTGGCTATAACAACAAAACCCCAATACTACAAACAAGCCATAATCATAAGATCAAGAAAAAAAACTCTAAGAATAAAATAAATAAAACATAAAAAGAAAAGAAAATTATGAAAAATAATGGTTAGATTAATAGAAATTAAGCTTTCCTCACATCTTAATCCCCATAAATGGTGTCAAAAACTTGATGGTGATGAATGAATTTTAGATGTTTAGTTTTACTTTAAGCACACAGTATAGTTGTAGCTAACAATGGGAAGTATAGATCAATCCCATGAGGACTAGAATTACTAGGACTAACTATATCTCTATTTTCTATTTTAAAAATTATAATGATGATGATTAATCAAGTTCAAAATTAAAACTATAAACTAAAATAACTCAACACAATTGCTTAATTAGAACGAAGATTAAACTAGGAAACAATCAAAGAAGATAGTGGTATATGGAATTCGAATACCCTTAGTACTTTTTATGTAATTAGGACTTCACACATCAATTTTTGATAGTGAAACTTCCTTAATTATGCTAATATTTTTCTTAAGACTATTAACAAATGATCTTAGGTTGGTTAATTGAAATCTCTTTCTAATAAAAACTCTAGAACTACATTAATTGATTTATGAATTTCACTAGTATGTTTGACCCTAATCTAGAAGATTTATGTAGACTTAACTTCTTTTAACTATGGTATATTTGTTCATACAAAGGTTTTTTTTCAATCTCAATTAAATGAAATCAAATATGAATTAACATATCAAAATTATTAATTCAATAACAAATGACAACACATATTTAAATCTTAATAAAACTAAATTAATTTGATGTCAATATAGTATCAATTTTGAGGTTCATCTTATCCTATACAAGTACCCAAAAAGTTTAGTTCCTATTGATGGACTACATAACATCAAAACTAAAGAAAAAACAAAAATTAAAAGAAACATAATGAAATCTCATTTAATGTCCACGAAATCTACTTTATATAGATGAAAATTCATTATGCATACGTACCTTTGCTTATTATTCGTTCTTAACGTTGTCCTAGGCCATCAAATTATGTTTCTTAAGCTTCCACTTCACTTTTCCTCTTAATTTTCCCTTTTACAGTTCAAAATTTAGGGTTTTGGGTAATATATATGCAACGACACAAGCATATTAACGGTTGTGTTGATTAAAATTATAAAACCCTTATATTCAAAATGAACATAAGCTTAAAATATGAAAAAAGCATTAAAAAAGGAGTGTTCATGGTCGTGTAACTCTCTGAAACTTTTGAAATAACTTTTTTTACATAGAACATGTCAATATGAGCATGTTGACGTGAATATGGGGGTGTTGGTGCACATGAACTTTTCTAGCTTCTTCATAACTTGTCAAAACAGCTCTAGATTGTCCTAAACTTGGCCAATTCATTCCTATTGCTCCAAATGAGTGAATTATAACCTAAAACATAATATGAATGAATAAAGTACCAAAAGCAATAAAAACAATCAAATAGATAAGTAAAATACACTTAATGTAAACATACAAATATGAACAATTAAGCACTTATCATACAACCACAATAGGGTAGTGGTCTAAGCAAAGTTGATTAGTAAAGCTAGCATCATTATTTGAAAATTATTTAAGCTAATTAGAAATTCACCATAGCTTTGTCTAGCTTCTTTCTTAACGGCCACTCTCCAGCCTGATTATAGCTCTAAGTTGATAAGTTCCTTACAAGTTTGAGATTTACAACTCCTATTTAGCTCATACAATTCAATAATTCTTCATTACAGGCCTTATTTTCTACTGTATCTCCTTCCTCTTCATAAGTGGAGAGTATATAGTTGATATCACCCATAAGGAGCTAAGGTATTAGGTTATCCCTGAATATTTATTAGATCCTTCCATAATTTCTTCCTCTATAATTCAAGATTCATAAAATAAATAACTATTAAGTATAATTTAATTAAGCTCCTAGTGAGTATAGGTTGACAGTGTATCAATTAATTGGACTGAGAGTGACAAGTAATCCTTATTTCCTCTAGGTCATAACAGATCATAATTTTTCCATTATAGTGCATTGAATGATTGTTGATATGGAGCCAATTCTTTTAGATAAAATAAATCCCTTTTTAAAGAGAAGACATCTTTATTTTGTTTTGTAGGAAACCAAACAAGAAGGTTTTTTGTTAAGGAGAAAGTCAAGAAGTGATTGTTGCTTTCTATGGTTATTGACATCCCTTGAAGTGATGAATTCATAGTCTATTAAATAAGATAGAATGATTCTTCCTTATTGATCTATGATTGGGGTCGTTCCTAGTAGTCATATAAGAAGTAACTAGTGACTTAATTATAGAAGAAGTACTAGAGTTCATCTCTGCCTGAATCAGACTAACTACATTAATATTAGAACTACATTAACATTGGATGATCAAATGTAAAAATTTTGGACTTTAGCATTATAAAACATTAACACACATGCCCCAACACACCAATTATGGACAATCGCATTAGATACTTAATTTTTCCATCCTAAAACACATCACAACTAAAAACTTAAATAAATCCTATAGTAACATTAAAGAAAAATAAAATAGGATGGAACTAAAAATAAAAATAAATTAATTCACGGTTTGCCTCCCATTTAGCACTTGTTTAATGTCGTTAGTTCGATATAACCTTTAAGCTCAAGGTGCCTTATATAGATTATGCTTTCTCAGTGTTATCATAAGTTCCATAATTCGTAAGTAGGCTACCTTTTGTCCCTTGATGCCACGTTTCTCTTTCAGTTTATTCCCTTAAACCTACAAAGGTTACGGTGGACCTTTTTCTGTAGAATCCTAGATAATATCATGACAAGACTCATTAGGTACAATTACATCCATAAATTTAAGGAAATGATCAATGATGTTAGAAATTCTAAAAATGATCTTGTCATTCCCTACCCTTGAAGTTATCTTGCCTTCGTCAACATTATTATTAACTTAGCAATCACCAAAAAGGGTCTACTAAGGACTAGAAGTACTTCTATAAGCTCTTCTATGTCAAGAATCAAAAAATTAGTTGGGAATATAAACTTATCAACCTTAACTAGTAAATCTTCTACAATTCCCCTAAGATATTTTACTAGTCTATCAGCTAATTGCAAACTTATCCTAGTCAGTTTAAATTCTCCTATTCCTAATTTTCAAATGACGATAAAGGCATCATATTAATACTGGCTCCAAGATCGACTAAAGGCTTATCTACTTTAAACTAACAATTTTGAAAGGAATAAAAAAACTCCTTAGATCCATTTGCTTCTCGAGTAGGTTACTTTTCTTTTCCTCTAAGCTCCTTTCACTCAGCTTAATAGTTTTCAACTTCTCTAATTTTTCCTTGTTTGATAATAGCTCTTTCAAAGGTTCCTTATGCTTTGGTAACTGCAGAAGAGATTCAACAAGGGGTATGTTATCATGAATTTGTTTCAAAAGATCAAGAAATTTATCGAACTCTGCATCCATCCGATCTTTCTTCACTTTAGGTGACAAGATGATATTCCTTGAATTTTTACAGATGTTGTTCATCTTCAACTTTTATATGACTTTCAATAGTCACCATCTTTTCTTCTTGGATCTTTTTTTCTCTCATCTAGGTGATTTGCATTTCGTGTTTTGTAGGATTCGTTTATGTTATATTAGGCAAAACCCCTTTTGGTCTTTCTGCCACTATCTTGGCTAGTTAGTCAATCTAAATCTCCATATTACATATGGAAGTCTCCATTTCTGATGTTTGACATTTTATTCTTAGACAATTTTCAACATCATCTTTTCTAACGAAGACTTTTGGGGTTGAGGTGCTTACTATAGAAACCCAGGTGAAGGGTTATTTCTCCTTTAGTCATAGTTTCCTTAAAAGAAGTTAGGGTGATTCCTCTATCTTAGATTGTACGTACAACTATATAGATTATTTTGGGATATAGGAGCATTCCCTAAATAGTCCACATGCTCAGGTTATATTGATTGACAATATTGACCTTAATAATCTAGCCCGCACACCTCGCACAGTATCACTTAGACCTTGTGGAGCTGTCATAAGTCCATCAATCTTTTAGCTTAACGCTTCCACTTAGCTTACCAACTATGCCACTGTCTCCACTTCATAAACTCCCACTAGCTTATTGATTTGCGTTGTAGATGAGCACCACTAGTAGTTATCTTCTATCTAGTCTTGGGATACCTTTGGTGTCTTGTTATTAAGCGTACCCCTAGTTGTTACTTCTATAGACTATTTGTTGTTTTGATTCAGCCCATTATAAAATGTTTAGATTTGCATCCAAAGTGCTAGACCATAGTGTGGGAATCTTCTCAACATCTCCTTAAACCTTTCCTAATTAGATTCAGCTTCGGCTTAGGAGTATGAGGAGATATTGTTCCTCAATTTTGCATTTTTAATTGGTGGGAACTATTTCAATAAGAACTTCTCTGACACTTGTTCCCATGTATTCAATGATGATTGGGGAATCAAATTCAACCATTCCTTAGCCTTGTCCCTTAAAGAAAATGAGAATAACCACATTGGATGACATCATCATTAGCTCTGTTGATTTTAAATGTATTGTAAATCTCCAAAAAATTATAGATATGCATGTTGAGGTCTTCGTCTCTAAATCCATCGAATTGGATTAACAGTCACACCATCTGGATGATAATAGGCCTTATCTCAAAATTTTTGGCACTACCAATTAGTCTCACGATGCTAGACTCTACTGTAGTCAAGTCTGGTCCTCAATTTGTCAGCAATGTTGTGTGATTCTTCAGTGTCCACAAGACCTTCCAAGTCTTCTATTCGACGTTCTAGCTCAAACTCTCATATTTATGTCCTATAAAGGTTTCTGCAATATTCCTTCAATCTATAGATTTATATCGATTAAGCTCTCATAATTACTTTGATCCATAAACTGACCAAGAGTAAATATCTACAGAAGAAAAGAAAATTAATCAAATTAATCAAATAAAATAAAATAATTTTAAAACAAAAATAAAACATAATAAAATAGGAATGGCTAAAGTAATAAAATCTAGGTTTTCCTAATATTACTGTCCCTGGAAATGACACTAAAAACTTGATTGATTTATTTTTCTACACCAATATTTAAATTACTGCAAATGCACAACATAATTATAGCTAACATAGGCAAGTATAGGTCAATCCCATGAGAATATTAAATATTATTAGTTACCCTTTTTCTATTATCTAACCTAACAACCAAATTTTTTATTTTAATTAAAAATAAAGCTAAACAAATAAACTGAATTAAGATTAAACAATTTTGAACTCAGGACAATTAGAATACAAAGAAAATTCAATAGCAAATAGTAGTGTCTAAGTGTCATCCCTTACGAATCATTAAATTATTAACCTTTTATTATGAAATTATATTATTGATTTTAGGACAGTGAAAATTCATATCTTATGTTAATAACTCTTCGAGACTATTAACAAATAATCCATCAATTAATTAATAGAAATCTATTTACTTAAAATCCCTAGGATTGATTTATCAATTTATGAATTCTAATATTAGGTTTGACCCTAATCCAAATGATTTATATTGGCCTATCTCTAGGTTTGCATGTAACTCTTTCCAATTATGGTAGATATATTGATACAAAAGGATTTCTCAATTTCAATCATATGAATTCAAATCATGCACTAATATTCTAGACATATTAGAACAAGAATAAAACATATAAGTAAATCACAATAATCAATCAATAATTGCTTTGACTAAAAGATTAAAATATATTATTTTCCCAAATTAGGGTTTATCACACCTAGACACTAAAAATGTTTTGTTACCAATCATAGAAAATGAAATCAAAGTTAAAAATTAAAAACTAATAAAATAATAGAAAACAAAGGAATCATAATTCTAAATATCCCTTTTTCTTATATTGAATCTTCTTATAAGTTTGGAGTTTGATTTTGTTATCTACTGAATCTCTTGATGTGATCTTCATGTTTTCCTCATCCCTTATTCAAAATTGTCACCTCTTTAAGTTTCTTACATCTCAAAACTACTATAAAACTCAACTCTAATTTATTTCCCTCCACTCACGTCCTTTTATAGTAAAATTTAAGGTTTTTGGGATATACAAGGTCACTTACATAAACATGTGGGAGACCGTGTATAATTAAAAACACATGAATTCACAATTTCACACAGGCACAGAGCTTTCACAGGAAATAAAATGCACGGGAGTGTAACTCTATAAGACCAAAAATCAGTTTCTTCAATCTTCTTATATTTGTAGAGACTTACACACTCTCTATACAGGAGTGTGTACGTTCTTAGTTCTTTCAGATCTTTGTCTCATGCCATGGTTTCATCGAAATCTTCTCCTTTTTTCCACAAAGTTAATTATGACCTATAAATGCACTTGAAGTAAATTAAGTACCAAATATATGACAAACCTATGAAATATCAAGCAAAACATGTTAAATATGAGTGCATAATTATAGCCAAATATGCATTGATCAACCTCTTTTCTGAAAAGAAACTAATTAATAATGGAGACCACCTTTTAGCTCCCTCTTGTCATATCTCCATCAGAGGAGTAACCATTTGAGAATTATTAACTATGGGAATATTCCTTTGATTAAGACTTATGTCATTATCTCTTACAATTTGTTTCTAAATTCTGACTCACATTAAGACATGCATTTCCATGCTTTTACAGGTAGCATGAACTATATTCTCTATTATGGCAATTTAGCAAAACCTTGGTTGGAAGTGTTCTTAGGACTAACTGAAAATTTTGAAGAGCTTAAAGGAAGTAAAGGGGGGAATAAAGGTTAAAAGAAGGACAAGAAATTCGGATAGAAGGATAGGTAAGGATAGGAATAAGCGTAATGAGGGAAGATGAAAGAAATAAGATATTGTCACGAATCGGTACCACATTGACTCATGACAACTACCACATAACCGGGATAAGGACACTATCGGTATCCTTAATCCGATTATGCAAAGCTAACTGAATATCTTTTTTATTATTTTATTTTTTAAGAATTTAGGCAGCATAACAGCTGTATTTTAAAAAAAAAACAAAACCTGCAAACAATTTCAAACACACTTCTATATTCACAACCAACCATAACTTCAGGACTTTAAAGTCCACTCTAGGCAATCTCAACAATAGTATTGAAAGTTTATACATTAAGTCTTTTACAACAACAAACAGTCAAAAGTTAAGTTTATATAATCATAAAGTATATTAACACAACCAAGCTAATAAAACAGTAAAACAGATTATGAGCCACTATACAACAAAAATAAAAACTAAGAGACTACCCACATATAGTAAAACCCCAAAAATGTCAAAAGATCATATGATCCATTCAGAGCTTCAAACTCACTAAATTAACTTGCATGGTTGGAAAGAGGAGGAGGGTGAGTACACTAGGTACTCAATGAGTAGGAAAAATATATATGATAGATAGAATTGATTCATACCAAGACAGTGTGGATAACCTATGAAGTGAATATATCACACATAGAAAAACACATAAGCCTAGCCTATAATTTAATGTATACTGGTTAGGAACCATATAGGTCCAGCTTATTAATCACCCATCCGATGAACATAAGTTCCAGTTCTAGTACACAAATGCATAAAACCATCAGATGTATAAATCAAATCTCGTCAGAAAATAAATATCAGAATAAGCCAAAACAATCATGTGTGACACCACTAG
>JANSVA010000217.1:24210128-24253866 GCA_025504915.1 Erythroxylum reticulatum
AAATGTATTAAATAATTAATATAATACTTTATATAATTAATAATAAATTGCATATAATTAATAATAAAATAAAAAATTTAATAAAATTTTTATTACTAAATAGAAAATATATTAAAAATTATTCTTTAATTGTTTGTATATATTTTTATATAAATGAAAATATAAATAAATTATTGTTAAATATAAATCATATAAAATATATTAAACAATTAATACTAATATTTTTATATAATTAATAATAAAACAATAAACCTCTTGTAACAATCATTTTAATATGAGATATAAAAGTCATTTATTATATATTACATTTCATTCCATCCATCTTTCAAACAACATTTCACTACAATACATTATGAACCCTTCCATCCCTCTTAAACGACTTTTTATTATATTATATTCTATTCTATTATAAATAATTTCGTTATGATCTGTTCCGTTCCATTTCATTAATTAGAATCCAACTAAACAAGGAATTAGGAAATTTAGAACCCAAAACTATTTGCAGACATAATTCTTGAAGGTAAGTTTTTTAACAAAATAGATACTTAGCTCATAAAGAGGAAGCATGGCTTGTCCAGTAACAGGCCATGATGTACATTTGAAGGAAATTGTCAAAAGTAGCAACAGCACCATTATTTAGAATGAACTAGGCAATCAATCCCTCAATAAGCATTTTGGAAAATGGCCATATTTCCTTTCTTGAAATTCAATCTCAAAGTGCCATGACATGTCATAATCATGCCAATAGCTATTCATCCATGAAAGACAAAATCAACTCAATAACATCCACGATAACTAAGCCACATCAAAGAAAACATTATATTTACATTCAAGACCTGAAATTCAACTATCCAACCAACACGAAGCACTTACACACCAGGCTGTCCAAATCCGCTGCTTTCATGACTTCATCCTTGGCCACTTTCATTTGCATAACAGGGATGTTGCTGGTGGCAACTTACCCTATGCTGTTTACTAGAATTCTAGTCCATGAATTAAAAATCTTAGTATTCCAGCTGTTTTCAACTGTCCATGATCACTTAATTAGACCTTTTTATGAAATGTTAGATCCAAATCATGCATTTAACTAATATCTAACTAAAATGTTTTTTTAACTTCCAGATTGTTAAATTGTACGCTACATAAGCTAAATTGATGAAAAATTGACATAAACCTAACTCCGTAATAATACAGTCTTTAAAATGTTAAGGTGTAAAATAAAATTATAAATATCGATAAGAACTTCAGTAAACATTTTAGGAGTCCTTAACATGCAGTTCAAAGCATCGAATTTCTGCTTCATACAGTAGTTTTCCCATCATCATGATAATCAATCAAGGTAGCAGTGGAAAGAGGGACAAATAAAAGACAATTAATAAGAAATCTGCATATATTATGCACAAAAAACAGAGGAGAAACGAAAATTGTGCAATGACTACTTCTATTTAACTACATTCATGCTCAAACATAAGGAGGCACTTTGTCAAATCATTAGCATATCATGTCAACCCAATTATTACATAACTTCGCAAGGACCTTGGAAAATGGAAACCAGACAAGAAAATGGTCCGCATGAAATCCTGTTAGACATTGCCAGATTTATAGAATGAACTAAAATATGAGCCTGCAATATGTTAAAGATGCACAAGCATAATTTAATTATCATCGCACTGTCAAGGCACTACACTTCTCAAGTTGTCTTTACCTTTATTGTTCAAATATAAACAGGTCAAATGTTAAGATAATACAAAGATTTACAAAAATAATTTCATTCGATTTACTTAGTTCAAAAAATGGATTCTAACCTCATGTATGGTACTAGAGTTTTTTGTTTCTGACATGTATGGTACTAGATACAATTTACTCAGCCAAAATTCCAGCTACGGAAAATTCCTACAAAACTGGAACACTGCCATTTGATTGCTGCATGTTTCCAAGTGATTTTCCTACAAATAAGAGAGATTTACCCATCAAATCAAGAAATGAAGAAGAGATTCTGCTAGGCAAGCTAAAACATGAATGAGTGGCAATGGTGAAAGATTTCCATGATAGTGTTTCCATTGACCAAAGTTATGCAACATTTTTCACATACGACGAATAGAAAGGCTTTATGGTGAAATTTTCATCTATCAAACGTTGCAAAAACACTTACAGGTAAATCACAACCTTTTCGAGATCACAGCAGCATACGGACCAGTTATTAATATATAAAACTGTTATTAGCAGCCGGTTACCAAGATGTCCAAAAATACTGTCTACTACCTCAGTTTACTTAAACTAGGGAGCTCATTAGAAAGTAGAGAAACTCTCAAATTAAAGAAAAAGCTGGAGGGGGTCATCAATTTGATGACCTTCATGGTTATCATGGTCAATAAATTACTTCTAAACCCCATAAACGATGGTGTTAGTGCACAAGGGTAATTTATACAAAATTAACAATGATGACCATACGAGCCACCAAATTGATGGCCACCTAGTTGGCTCCTCAAATTAATAACAAGAAACGTCTATCAAAATACCTGAGTTGCCAGCTAAAGAATAAGGGCGATTTGAGAGATATTTGCTTTGGAGCAATCCAACTGGAGCAGTCTGAGGCCTCTGAATATTGTCCATAGATAAGTGACTTGAAAAGTTAGCTGATGGTATGCATCCTCCTGATTTTTCCATGCCCACATTGGAATCTTGTTTGAAATCTTGATCAGGTTTACTAATAAAAGGAAGTCTCTGCTTCACCAGAAATAAAGATGGCAAGTCAGTAGCCCACTAAACCATGATTGAAGTGCAACAATGACAAAGTGAGCCGTATTAAGAACCATGAAGAATTTATAGTTCCTTCTAATTTGGTCAAACTGTATTAACTTCAATACCCATACGTAATAAAATCCAAGGATGCTCATAAGTCATGCAGAAAAATTAGTAACAGTACTTACCCAAAAAAAACTAGTAACAGACTCGACTATATTGTCCATGCAAAAGCAAAATAGTTCTTGAAATTTTTTTACAATTAATGAATTGATTTATAAGCTTCATCATGTAACTTGCCTTCCAAATCATGCAGTTTGTTTGTGCTCCAGATGAAAAAGTACAATATCTGTTTTGGCATATTAGCTATTTGCAAGAACGACTTGATGGGCTGTTGTGAGTCTTAAACAATGAACTTCCACTAATATTAATGAGAGGAAAGCAAGAATGAAACGTTGGGGCTAACCTTCTCATTAAACAAGTCTTCCGATTGTTCACTTGAAGCAACCCTCTGACACTTAGATCCCATTATGACTCCATTTGATACTTCTGGACTCACTATCCCAACACTTGGTCCATCAGCTGATACTGCATGGTACAAATTAGCAATTGCTGACTGGAGACGATTGTTCCTTTGAGAATAATATACTTTGGTAGCAATAGGAACTGGAAAATCTGTCAAAAACAATTTATGGGATCTATCAATCAAACCAATAAATTAGAAAAGGAATGGTTCAACAAACTTCAAAAACAACTCTTACAGAGAATAATCACCTGCTACCAGAAGTAGAACACAAAGCAATAAGATAAGAAAAAATACCTTTTCGCATCTGGTAAGGTCCATAAGCTTGTTGACAGATTTCAGTAACACCTCTAGCACCACTATGGAAGTCACTTCCTGAAGTGGATTGTCTTTGAAATTCCCTGCCTGGTCAATACACGAAAATAATCCTCAAGATAAATATATTAAAAATCCACAAGATCGTCAAGCATATCATTAAGGTATATAATATATGCATGCAAATTTGACAACATGACAAACAACAATTCTACACATTGTTCAAGCAATAATTCAGCTTGATAAAGCATAAACTTAAACCAGCAGAGAAAGTAGACAACAAGTAACTGTATGTATTGAAAAAATAGAGATCAACACTGAAGGAGCAGACTACAATGTTTTTGACAAATAGACGGCCAAAGGGAATAACAAGAAGGCAATCATCAAATGATACATGAGACAACAGCATAAGTATGAAACAACATATGTTTACTTACATGGATAAAAACCCTGAGTGCTCTCAGTGTTTGCTAAGCGAGAGGATATTTCTGAATAATCTGGTTGAGGCAGAAGCCGATTCAATGCACTAAATGAAGAAACAAAATCAGTGAATAATGTTTCAGAAGGCATATCAAAATATATACGGGTTCGTCTCAGCAGTTTTAAACATAAAACTTTGTGATGAACAGAGAGATTGGTATTGTTAGCATGTATAAGTCATCAGAGTTTAAATTAAAGCTAGACCTGTAGATCATAAGACTGATAAGAGCAAAATAACAAATTTGTGCAAGCATCAAGCAATTCCAATTTCCATAATAATCCTAATATGGAGGCACAAGAATAGAAACGTCAATTTTAAACACTAATGATGCATGAATGCAAGACTCAAAAGATGCCATCACAGCCACCCAAAAACCATAATTATTCAAACAGAATTTGCAACTCACTGTATACAACTGTACATTAAGAACACAGATCATAGATAAAGGACAGCAGTCATCAAAAAAGTGAGCACATAGATGAGATTCCGGGATCACAATTTCTCGAATAAGTAGCACACATAGATCAATGAAATTTAAAGTAATAGCACCAGGCAAAGAACAAAGAAAGCATACAGTTTGGAGCGTTTTGTTGCAGGTCTCATCACACAGGCTGAGGGATTTGTATTCTCAGGACGCAATCCTTTACTGTCCATCCTTGCTGTTACATCTACACAAGCGAAATTTCCTAACAGGCATTTTAAAGCAAACAATCGAGCTAAACTCAGAAATCAGAACAATATTTACATCGCAAATGCATACTGTACACAAAGTATAAGAAGCATATATCACACTCCCTAGTTTGTAGCCCAGAAGAAATAATACAACAATGGCAAATGTGATGCCCTAGGATAAAGGGCATGACTATCCTAGCACATCAGAACAGGTATATGAAATGAAGCTGAAAGGACGTCAACTTATTGGATAATACTTAATCCCAGTTCAAGCATCTAGGGTTTGTTGATTCATAAGAAAAAACATTACATAGACAATATCACTTCAAGATAAGATGAAACTCATGAAAAGAGATCAGTTTCTTGAAACTGATTGACAAAGCGTTAGTTCTTGGATGACACAATCCCAAGTTGCACTACAGAAGTACCAACTGCTGCAATGCAGGCTACTTGCCTGCTCACAGATTCAGCTGAAATCCTTGCTTCAGATGCCAAGAACAGATAAGGACATGTTCTTGTGTCACTACAGAAATAGTTAAAACAAATACAGAGTGATTAAGACTGCCTTCGACAAGTGACAATCAACTGTCAAACCTAAGAAATGTAACAAGCTATACCCTAAAAAATATGTGCCACCAACTAACCAAAGATGTTAAAATGTTAAAAAGTTAACTGCAGATATAAGAAACCAAGCATAAAAATACTTTAGTGTAAGAAAAAGTAAGATATTAAAAGACAGAAAATAAGAAGTAAATGGGAATCACTTTTCGTATCGATGGTGAAGGGAGAAGGCAATACAGATCGCCTGTCAAAATGAGATTCTAATGCAGCTGTGTCGTCAGCATCTAAAGATTCAGACCATTCTTGCTCCCCAGCTGGTGTAGCTTGATCTACGTATGGTTAAGTTCTAAAAGGTAAAATTCTCAATCAGCAATCAAATGCTCTATCATTTAGTTAAAAAGATATGACCATAGCATCCTTAAAGTTACAAAAGTCGTCAACAACAAGAGCATGATTACAAATAAAAGAATTGATGAAGAGAACTACATTCAAGACTCTGCAATTTTCTCCCATATGGCTAGAAATGACATGAAGATTTTAGAGATACCACTGAACTCTAGATTAAAACAAAATACATCAAAGGATACTAGAACAAGAGCTTAATGACTTTTTTCTGTCCTTCCTTGGAGGCTTCCTGTGACCTATACCACCAGAAGGCTGCAAGAACATTTCTCCCGTAGAAATTAAGGACCTACAAAGTTCTGAAACAATAAGAGGGAAAAACAAAAAAAAGAACCAAACTCAGAGCAGCACCTGCACCATCAGATTTTAAAGCAACAAAACCAAGGGTTTTCAGATGGCAAAACAGTTGGCCAGCATCATTTGGACACACCATTAAACCACAAATATGCCATTAACTAGCAGGCATCATTTGATGTACAAGAGTAGAGCTGATTCCCTAGTGAACTTACTGCTGCTTGCTGAGATTCAATGTTGAAACGCAAAATAATGGAACAATGGCATCAGATACCAACTCTATCTGGTAAAAATGGTACCATGTGTCCTTTTTTAAATAACTGCAAGTGCTGCAGTTTTAATTTCTATTCAATTTTATGGGAATGTCTAACTAATTGTAGGGGAAATAAAAAGCATCTCCATACCAACTAGTATATGTTCAAGAAGAAATTGAGAAAAAAAAAGTTCAAACAAATGGAAAGGAAACTGAAAAGAGAAAGCCTCAAAACCTGCATGAACGGCATATTGACTGGCCTTCATTGGCTTCTTACATGCATTGCAACATACCTTCACAATGGCATTCCATAATCAGATCAATTGCATGACGTCAATAAATTCACATTGTAGATACATAAAAATAAATATATGAGCAGTCAAGTATAATCACATCTTAGAAGTTATAAATCTTAATCATTTTATTAGAATTTTAATATGGGGTAGAGTGTAAAGCCCATTAACAAGAATTGGGCCTGAGTCAACCATTGCCAAAATGACTAGAATTAGTTATTTGGATAGTTGACCCTTATCATTTATAAACTTTTAATATTTTCATGTTTAGTCAATATGGAATACTCTAACACTCCCCCTCAAGTGCAACTAGAACTAGACATCTAGTTGTCACTTGAAATAAACGCAGCGGTAACCGAACCGAGCTGTCAGAACTGGACATCCAGACGGGCAACCGAAAAATTAACAATTTGAACCAAACCTGCTCTGATTCTATATTAGAATTTTTTAATATGGGTAGAGTGTAGAGCTCGTTAATAAGAACTGGGCTTGGGTCAACCATTGCCAAAATGACTATGTTAAATTTGCAATAGGCCTAGGGCCTGCACGAGGAGGAAAATTATATTACACACAAGCCCAAGTAAGGTTTCATCCTAAAACCAGTTGACAATGGGTGGAATAGCCCACTAGGATTATATGTTAATCTTCTTTCTCCTCTTTCTTCGATGTGTGACACTCACATGTGGATATTCTCAATACTAACCCTAACATGTGAGTTCCTTTTTATCTGAGCAATTTGTATAGGTACGTAAACAATCCTTATCAAGCCGCCTGGACTTCTGATTGAAGTCAAATAAGCCCCCTCCTAGGCAAACAATACTGCTGGCCCACTTATTCCGTGCAAACTTAAATCTTTCTTCAATTGCTTAAATGATGGAACCCTTTTGAGGCAAACAAGAGGCCAAGATCTTCATTGACTCTAATACCATATTAGAATTTTTAATATGAGTAAAATGTAGAGTCAATAAATTTGGGTCAACCATTGCTAAAATGACTATAACTAGTCATTTGGATAGTTGACCCTTACTACTTATAAACCTTTTAACATTTTCATGTTTAGTCAATATGGGATACTCTAACACTCCCTCTCAAATGCCACTAGGACTCGATATCTAATTGTCACTTGAAATAAACACAATAGTAACCAAACCAGGCTACTAGGATAGAACATCTAGAAGAGAAACCGGAAAATTAATAATTTGAATCAAACCTGCTCTGATACCATATTAGAATTTTAATATGGGTATAGTGTAGTGCTCATTAACAAGAATTGAACTTGGGTCAATCATTTCCAAAATGACTAAAATTAGTCATTTAGATAGCTAGCCCTTACTACTTATAAACCGTTAATATTTTCATGTTTACTCAATATGAGATACTCTTAACACATTTGAAATGTGTGCCACAAGGTGCATTTTGTCGTTCAAGGTGTTGAACTGTCAAACACCATAATCTAATAACAGACACAGGCATCTACAAACACTCGAGCAAAAGATTGCCACCAATAGAATTTTACACCCATAAAGGAACGTATAAATAATTATAGCACATATATTTGCAAGACTAAAAGATTCATAAGAAAATGAGACAAATTAAAAGAAAATCATAGCAATATCAAACCTTACCAAATCCAGAGGGTCAGTCATAGGCCTCAAACCAAAAACATGCATATCTGCCAAAGAACACCAAGCAATAGAAAAATTGAAACTAACAAACCAAAATATTTACCAGGAAGTTTATAAACCACATAAAGAACTTTTGTAACTGTTGGAGCCTAGAACTCCTAATTTAGGATATTGGATTCCAACTCAACTTATTGATCCAATTAAGGCCCTTTACATTTGCTCATAAAATGCTGCAGAAAGCAACTACCTTCTTCATTAAGGAAATTTGGATCATCCGCCTCACGTAACTCTCTATTGATGAATTGAATAGCTAGTTTTGGTTGGCTTACATCATCTGCCAGAAAGTGGGCATTGTATGAGTACAAAACTAAAACACCTATAGGACACCACTAAGGTAATGACAACTGCTTCATATCAATTTCTTTTACCAGCAAGAGTTTGTGATAAGCTTCCTTCGGCCAAAAGCCTAACCATGACTGCCATTTTCCCACTTCCAAGCGAGCATACCATCTGTACTGAATAGTGAGCACTAATTGTATATATCTATACACTGCAAAAGCAATTACTTCAGTTAGAACTCTTAACAGCACTTCAAAGTACACCGTCACACAACCAATGCTCAACTGCATTTCCGAAGCAACCATTGAAAATCACGAACCATAAAAGCAAAATGGAATAGTATTAACAAGAATTAAACCCAAGAAATAAAGTTAAAATTAAAAAACAACTGCCCCAAACATGACTGAATTTCTTAATTACAATCAAAGTCCAACAAAACCACATTGCATTATCACTAAGAATTTCGAGCGACATGCAATCCAACTCAAGTAATCACCAACCTTTGTATCAAACAACCCATAAAAACCGAAAGAAACCCAACTGGAATCTACTAGAGATACAGATATTCCACAATAATAAACGAAAAAGAAAAACTAAAAATCGACGGGAAAACGGCAAAATCGAGTATATATCCAAGAATGAGTCGGGCCGAGGCAATGCAGGTTCACTTGGAGGTACGACAGAAAAGGAGATATAAAGAAGCAAAAGGGGAGAGGAAAAAACCTAGTTTCAGAGAGAAAGGAAGAGAATTTACAGCTTTTTTGGATTTTTTTAGTTCTGTTTATCTGAGTTTTTTCTCCCTGCTTCTTCTTCTCTCCTTCAAGAGGAGAGAGGGAGGAGATGTTGCGAAGAAGTTGGGAATTGTTTGTTTAGGAACGTTTGATTCCATTTTATCTTTTTCCACTATAGATTTTAGTTTTGAATTTTGAATTTTATTTATTTTTAATTTTTAATTACTATAGGTGAAATATAAAGATAAATTATTTTTAATTATTTAAATTTAATCTCAAATATAATATTTATTAAAATATTATCAATAAAATTATTCATTTTATTAAATACAAAAATTTAATAATTACATTTTTATTTAAAAATTTTATATTTTAATATATTTTAAATTTAGTTATATTTATTAATAATTATTAGATTAATTTAATTTAGTTACAAAAATTATTTTTTGTAAAAATTAAATTATTCATAATTAATATTAAGAATATAATATATAATATTAAATTAAATTAAATTATACATAATAACTATTGATTAATATATTAATAATTAAATAATATAATCATATTTTGAAAAAAATTAAAAATTAATTTTAAAGACTTTCATAAGTTATGAAGACCAAAACAACTAAAAATTCAAACAAAAAGGTTGTTTTACTAAATTTAAAAACAAAAATTAAAAAGTAAACAAACCTTTTTCTCTTTCTTTTCTAACTGTTTGGACGCTAATGGTGGTCTATCTATTTACATTTGTCATAGCTCTCATAGGTTAGGTTGTTGGCTTGATGCCTGCTATTGTGTTTAGACTATTCTATTCGCTTTATGTTTGAAACTAGGGGGCAGTTGGTTCAAATGAGGTAATGGTAATATGAATGAGAATAAATATAATCATTATAATTATGATGGTTCTAAAATGAACGAATGATTATCATTACCATTAATAATAGTTGGTTTGTTAAAAATATTGAGAAATAAAAGTTTTATCAAATTTTTGTTTTACATCAAATTTTATTATATTTTAATTAAATTGTTAAAAAAAAGAAAAATATAATTAATTGTTGGAACAACCCAGGATCATGCATCATGTGCATGGCAAGGCAACAGAAGTGTCAGAATCAAAATTCTAGCTCCCAAGATATCTGCATAAACCCAAAATCTATATGCACATATAACTGAATGTAAGAACATGAAATTATAGCATATATAGCTTACAAATGCTCCTCCTTTCTTGAATCTTCTTCTTATTTGGGTTGTAGCAAACACCAAACACTTTCAACAACCAGTAAAGAGCATGCAAAGATGAAATGTATTGTGTAGGGAAGGTCTGAGCACCAAACAAGCTGGAAAGACAAGTAGGATGCTCAAAATGAAGGATAGAAGAGAATTATATCACATGTAATAAACATCAAACAACTCTTACTTGACATGCAAAAAAATTCTCCCTTTAAATTTCGAGAACATTTCTAAACTCCCTAGCCTTCCAATACTAATAGTTGTACCCAATCACTAACCTATAAGCGACCTCGTCTTGAGATAACAAGGAATGGTGTCAAAGCACAAGATCAATATCTAAAATATCTTTGAGTACCTCAAGTATAAGGATATTTGTACCATTACTATGATGAGATTAATCAATGAAATTTGATATATCACCAATATGATAATCTCATAGTAAGTCATCCGATGTACTTACTACTCTTAGTAAGCATCCACATGTTAACTCTAAACATCTCATGCTTATAATTTATGAGATCCACTGCTTGATCAAATCAAGAAGTATAACATGTGCTAATCTATTTGAAATAACAATGTCCTATCTCATTAATCATATGACTAGGGATAATTTAGATACTAACATAGTTGCACATAATAGGAATCTCATTATCATGATCACATCATGATTTCCTTCATATTATGTTTTGTATTATAGACTTCATTAATTAGATTTAAGATCGACATCATAAATATAAATATCAAATTAATGAAAATTGTCTTTTACTTTATTAATCAAAATAAAGTTTGTATAAAACTGCTAAAAGTGATTACCTTTAAAGCACTACTATAATAATCTCGTATTTTTACTAAAGCCAATCACCTTTGTACTAATACTATAGGCGAGTACACTTGAATCAAATCTCATTTGAGGAAGTGGCTCAATTAAAGGATCAACGATGTTCTGAGTTGTGGGCACTCTCTCTACTTATCAATGATCCCCCTGATCAACTGATATCTCCTGAGTATGTGGTTGGACATCTGATAAGATCTTGGTTCCTCTAGCAATAGCCGCATTATTTCACAATACAACAATATTAGGTTTATAATGCTCAGAACCACTGTAAGTTCCATAATGGACTTGTCGATCCAAACAACTTCTTTTGTCGTTTCCTCAGCTACAATGTACTCTAATTTGGTCATTAAATCTGTAGTCGTCTCTTGTTTGGAACTCTTCCAACTGACTACTCCACCATTTAGTATGAAAAAATAACCTGACTAGGATTTGGAGTCATCCTGGTCAGATTGAAGGCTGGCATCTATATGCTCGCTTACTATGAGATCTCTATCTCCATATAACAAGAATACATCATTATTCTTTTTCAAGTACTTTAGGATATTCTTAACAACCATCCAGTGACACTCACTAGGATTCGATTGATATCTGCTTGTAACACTTAGAGCATAGAATATATTAAGTCTAGTACATAACATAGCGTACATGATTGATCCTATTGTCGAAGCATATGGGATCATATGGGATCAAACTCATAAGAGTCTAATCTTTCATCTTGGGACACATATATTTCGAGAGTTTTATCCCATGAGTCATGGAAAGAAACCCTCTGCGAGACTGCTCCTTACTAAACCTTTTTAGCACTTTATCTATGTATGTAGATTGTGAAAGACCTAGCAACTTCCTTGATCTATCTTTATAGATCTTTATTCCCAATATACAAGTTGCTTCTCCAAGGTCTTTCATGGAGAAATTCTAGGACAACGAAATTTTGATAGATTGCAAAACTGAGACATTATTTCCTGTTAGTAATGTGTCATCCACATATACCACAAGGAATATGATAACTCTTCTACTAACCTTCTTGTACATACAAGGTTCATCGGGATTTTGTAAGAAACCAAACTTTTTAATTGTCGCATCAAATTAGATATTCCAACTCCTAGATGCTTGCTTCAATCTATAAATGGATTTCTAAAGCTTGCATACCTTTTCACCATCTTTGGATATGAAATCCTTAGGTTGTATCATATACACATCCTCGGTTAAGATTCCATTCAAGAAAGTCATCTTCATATCCATTTACCATATCTCATAATCATAATGAACAATGACTAGGAGTATTCTAATGGATTTAAGTATGGTTATAGGGCTAAATGTCTCGTCATAATTAACTCTTTGTCTTTGATAATAACCTTTAGCGACTAGCCTTGCTTTATAGGTAATCACATTACCATTCATGTCAAATTTCATTTTGAAAATCTATTTGCACCTTATGGGCTTTAGCCCTTCAGGTAGGTCAACCAAAGTCCATACTTGGTTTTTAAATATGGAATCCATGTCAGACTTCATGGTTTGAAGCCATTTGTCAAATTCTAAACTCTTCAGAGCCTCTTCATAGGTTGTATGCTCATTTTCCTCTACGAGCAATACATCATCATCTTTATTTACGAGAAATCCATACCTCTCTGCAACATTATGTATCCTACTTGACCTATGAACATTTTGTATGTCAGAAGGTTCAATTATTGTCTCATCTCCATGAACAACAATCTCAAGGTTGGACAGTTGATCTGTGTCTATTTGAGCATCATGTTCAATTTTGCTCCTACTCTTAGAAGAAACTTTTTCTCTAAAAAGACATCATGCTTTCAGATAAAATCCTTTTGCTCTAAAGAATTATAGAACTGATATCCAATTGTTTCCTTAGGATATCCTACAAATAGACATTTATCAGATTTCACTTCAAGCTTGTCTAATTGAATCCGCTTCATGTAAGCTGGACAAACCCAAAAATTTCATATGAGAAAGATAAGGTTTCTTGTTAGTCCAGATCTCATATGGATTAACATCAACTGCTTTTGAAGGGACTCTGTTTATCACATAAACAACATTCTCGAGTGCATAAACCCAAAAGGATTTCGATAGATCTACTAAGCCCATCATCGACCTTACCATGTCCAACACGGTTTGGTTTCTCCTTTTAGCCATACCATTATGTTGCGGTGCGTAAGGTGGAGGCCACTGGGATACAATCTCATGATACCTAAGATAGCTTAGAAACTTCTCATTCAAGTATTCACCACCTCGATTTGATCAAAGTGTCTTGACACTTTTACCGAGTTGTTTCTCTATTTCACGTGTGAATTGTTTGAATATTTCAAATGTTTCAGACTTATATCTCGTTAGATACACATACCCATATCGTGAATAATAATCGATAAAAGTGATGAAGAACATAAAACCACCTCTGACATGAATGAACATGAAATCATATACATTATAATGTATTAGGTCTAATAACCCATTTGCTCATACACCTTTACCTTTAAAAGATAATTTAATCATCTTACCTAACAAGTAAGATTCAAATGTGTCATATGATTCATAATCAAATGACCCTAAGCTACCACTCCTATGTAGCTTAGACATTATATGGCCAGGTTGACTATGCCATAAGTAAGATGATTTTAAGTTATCCCGTTTTTGACTTTTATTGTCATTGATATTTAAAAGTAGATTGCACATATCTAATATGTAAATACCATTGCACTATATAGCACTACCATACAAAATTTCAATCAACATAATTGAATAACCATTGCACAAAAAATCTAAATGAAATCACCTTTTATTAAGACTTGAAATTGATATAATGTTCTTTGTCACAATGGGTACATAATAGCAATTATAAAAAATCAACTCTAGCCCACTAGGAAGATATAAAATATAAGTTCCTATGAGTAATGCAGCAACTCTTGCTTCATTTCCCACACGTAAGTCCATCTCTCCCTTCTTGAGCGGTCTATGATCCCTGAAACCCTACATATCAACACGTATGTGTGAGCCACTTCTAGTATCTAATACCCAAATGTTATGATTATAAATAGTATTAACTTCAATGACAAATAACATACCTAAAATGGATGTTAGGGCATCTAAAGCCTTCCTCTGCTTCAGCAACTCTAGATAGGCTCTACAGTTCCTTTTCCAATGCCCTTCTTTGTTATAATGGAAGCATATTCCCTTTGTTGTAGTCACCTTTGCCTTCTTCTTGGCTACACCTCCCACTAACTTCTTAGAATTCTTCTTCTTCTTTTAGTTCCTCTTGCGAGAACCAAAAGTAAAGTCCACCAGCATCATAGCCCTATTGTCCTTCGTGATAGTTTGTTCAACTGTTTTGAGTAAATTAATCAACTTAAGTATCGAGGTGGATATTTGGTTCATCCGATAGTTAACCACAAATTGTGAATAACTATCGACCAAACTAGTCAGAATTAAGTCTATACTTAATTCATGATCTATTATAAAACCCAAACTAGCTAACATCTCAATGTATCCATTCATCTTCAGCGTATACTGCACTAGAGATGTCCCTTAGCCATCTTAGAGCCAAAGAGTAACCTTGAGGTCTCGAACCTTTCAGACCGAGCTTGCTCGTCAAACAATTCCCTTAAATTGTAGTGTAACATCCCATTTCCCACGCTAAGGCTAGAATAGTAAATATAAGAGAATAAAAAAAAGCATTCCATGCTCATGCATTATATAATATGCACAAACACGTGAATGTTAAATTTTTGCACATGAAAATAATTATACATGCATTCATTGACGAATTCCGGGTATGATTGATTTATATATGTGGAAAGTGATTATTACTGAAAATTGTGGTTTATTTGTATTGAAAATTAAAATGGAAGGTGTGTTTAGTGATTTAGAATTTTGGAGAATTTTAGGAAAACTTTCCAAAAAGTGGAATACTATTAGATTAGGAAAAATGCCACTTGGCGAGTAAATCGATAGATGAAAATAAAAATAAGGAAATAAATGATATTGGAGAATTTTTGAAAATGACCTTAAAAATTTGGAGATGACTTTAGAATTTGTGTGAAGATGTTATTTGAAAATTTAGAGACAATTTGTATAAATAGATGAGAGTATGGGACTAGTTCTATAAGAACTTTGTTTAATGCCTTAGAAGATAGATAAGTGACAAGTGTCACTTTCCTAGTTAAGATTTACTATTCAGTTTCTTTAGAAAGATCAAGTTAAATGTTCTTTTAACTTGAAAGACTAAGTATATAGTATTTTCATCTTCATCTCCTTCCTCATAGCCTTCTCCTTTAAGTTTCCTCTTTTAAACAAAGTTTTTCATCAAACCTTCACCAAAGCCTCACCTTGTTTTTATCTATTCATTTCCACTTCCACTTTGTTGTTTCCTTCCATTTGCATTAAGAAAAACCAAAGCTTGCCAACTTTTACAAAGTGTACGTGAGTTGCATGAAAATTAGGGATTCTTGAGGTTTCAATAAATTTGGAGTTTTTCCAAGTAAATATCTTGTTAATCCTTTAGAGTTATTGGTTTATGAAGCAAAAATGGTGATTTATTGACATTACACATTCATGTGAAAAAAAACATACATTTTCATGTATACAGTGTATGTGGGAGGAATATATTGATATTTTTGTTTTTGTGTTTTGATGATCAAAAATGTTATAAGATATAATAAAAATGATTATGGAGTTAAAAGATCAAGGAAAACATGTATGAAATTAGTGCGGAAACTCATGAAAGACGATAGAGAAATATATGCTTTGTTTTTCTTTTCACCATGTATATATGTATACATACGTGAATATCTTTGGTGGTTGGAGACATGAATTGAAAATGAGTATAAGGTTAAGATGAAAGGTGAATTAGTGATATATAAATGAGTTAAGATGAAATGGAAGAGTTGATGGAACTGAATGAGTGTAGCAGAAAATGTGAAATGCAGAATATGAAGAAGATGCATGACTGATATTTGGTTTTTGATAATTTTGAGGATTTTGAGTAAACTTGTATATTTAGTTGTACTATGAATGTTTTGTGAATGAGTTGAATGGAAATGTAGTAGAAAGAGTAGAAATGAATTTGAAGTGTCGGATTTAATGAAAGAAGAGAAAAAGATGAACAAATGCAGAAAAAATGAAGACATAGGTGGAGAACTTCTTATTTTTAATGTTGATGTTAATTCCTTAATTTTTGATATGTTTTGAATATGTAGGGTTGCATGGGAGACAAAATTGGAGAGAATTTGAGAGAAGATAAGTTAGAGAAGTTGGTTTAGAATAAAAGAAAGAAAAGAGAAGAAAGGGGTAAAAATGTGGTCTGAAACTTCCATGATTAAACTATATTGATCTAGAAAGATTTCGACAAAATTGTCTTTATGAAATTATAGATCCTTCTTTTAGCTTTTAAGTGATAGAAAGCATGAAATTTTTGGATAGCGAAGTTGAGAGATATGATCATTATAAGTTAGTGATATTGCATGGGATGTACATACAAGATAACTATATTACTTTGAAATTTTGACCATTCTTAAGGCAAAAAATTTCTTCAGGGTCTTCATGGAAGTTGTAGGTTCAGAAGTCTTCTTCAAAATGGTTCATGAATGACCTTAATCCAACCTCTCTAGTGAAAGTTATGCCTAAATATGTACCTAGTGCGATCGTGAGAAACAACGATGCTAGTGCGACAAAAGCTATAGATTGATGGAAGAACAACATCACACTAGTGTGATCGCGAGTATCTGGTGTGATTGCACTCGGGAGTTTTAGCCATAACTTTTTCATTCAAACTTCAAATGAGTTAATTCTTGAACCAATAGATTTCTGGCCTTTTGAGTTGATTTGAAAAAGATTGATGGAAAGAAAGAGAGGGAATAGATTGGAAGAGCATGATTTAGTTATTAACATACTTTGACTTTTTAATCATATTTTGAGCTATAGAGCTTCGAATGAGATGATTTATGATTTCAAGTAAACTAGAGACATAGGGCTACAAATTATATGAAGAAGTCGAATTTTGATTCAGTTTTTAAAACTTTCAATTTCTAGATAGAAATTGGGTATAGTGTATTGTTTTAGTATAAGAATAGTCCGAAAATGTTTGAGGTATAACTTTCATATTTCTGAACCAAATTGACTGATTTTTGTGTCAGTAGAAACTTAAGAGATATGAGAACACTTTTCTAGAAGAGAGTATTGCCAAATTACTTCATTTTCATTGTCTAAATGATCAAGAATATTAGACCCGAAAGTTAGTTATTGGAAAAAAATCTGAAAGTGATTTAACGACTTATAAATTGTGATTTTAATGGTTTTATTGAGGTATAAACCTAAGTAAAAATTATGCTTAGGTTTGTTTTGAGATAGGATTGATTATGTGATGAGGATAATGGAAAAAATACCTGAGATTGTCATGAACATGCATTGTTCATAATTTAATTACATGCATGTGCATTATTAAACACTTATAATTATGCAAATTGTGATATGTATATATTGCTTGATATAGAGGAGCAACTGGAACGTCAACCTCTAGATGTTTTCGGAAATTCTAGGAATTAGCTTCAGAAGCGACTTATTAGTAACCTAGCTGGTCTCACCCAATTACTTGTTTGCTTTATATTATGTTTGAATTATTGAATGAATATGAATTGATTGTGTTGATTCCGAACAATGAAGCTTCAATGATTCTGGTGTATGAATGAATTATTTAAGTGCTCCTTGTATGTGAATATGATGAAATAAATATTGCTCATCAATTCTGTTGAATTTCAGGCTAATGTTTGATGATAAATGTGATCTGAATGTGAATGTGCAATCATGTGATTGATTGAGAATATGTTATGTGAAGCATTCAATACATGAATGCATGTAAGATAAAGGAACTTATGACCGAAGTTGCTAGGATAAAGAGCTTAAAGCTCGGATTGTGATTAGAGCCTCAGGCTCAGTTGTAGATGTACCTAGTATCCACTAAGGAATATGGGACATTATGTGACACAGCTCGGTATCTACTAAGGGATATGAGCTAGTAAAAAGGCACTCGGTCACAACAACAATAGTAAATAAAAGTGAGCTTCATGTGTATTACAATTATAATTGATATGTGCATTTTGTCTGAATGATATGATCGGTATGATTATTCTAAAAGTGATATTTTATACATATGCAAAGATATGAATAATATGTTACGTGTATTCATGTGATGCATGAATTAAGTGAACCATCGATGATGGTTACCTCATTGAGTTCACAAAACTCACCAAAATTGCAATGTTGACTTTTCAGGACCAAGAGACGATTTTAGCTACTAAGAGGTGTGACAAGCAGTTTAGTCTTATACTTTTAGGAACAAAAAGAAATGACTCAAAGGTCGGTCAGCTGGGTTTAGACAGATTAGATAGATTTTATGTATTTCCATGTAGCATCTTTTGTATTAGGATATGATGATGTACACATTCGGATGATCTTGGAAAACTATCAATGTAGACATTCGGTTTTTAAGAAATGAAAAGAGGAAATTGTTTTAAATTATTGTGTTTTTCTATATGATGTTTTATAAGTAAATAAAGAATAATGATGCCATGTTAAATGAACGTTATATTTGAATGTAGCGTATCATTGTCATAGGTTATGTACTCGAATATCTTCCAGAGGTTTCGGTATGTACCTCGTGGTATTGGGGTGCTACCTTTGGTGGTATTAGAGCATGGTTTGGCATCCATAGGGATATCTAGGAACGTTAAGCATGAAATATTGTGAGAAATGCAGATAATGATTGAAGTTATTGTTTGTTGTAGGTCATCCATCATAGGTGATTAAGTGCAGGAACCAGCTGACCTAGGATCGGTAAGAGCCAGTAGGGAGTCCTTGGTACCTCGACTAGAGGAGATGCCTCCTAGAGTTCCCGAAAGAAGAGGGAGGAGGTATGATAGGCTGCAGAAGTAGGAGGTTGTGGATTTTTTTGGCAGCATAGACCCTGCTGAGGTCGAAGGATGGTTATAAAGGACTTAGAATTAGATGGACTATGAGCAGGACGAGAGGTTCGACTATGTAGTATCCTTATTGCAGGGCCCAACTTATCGGTGGTGGAAGACTGTCCCAGGCAGTACCACCAGTCCTTACCACCTGAAGTGGGAAGACTTTCTGAGGGTCTTCAAAGAAAACTACATGCCCAAGATCTATTTGGACCAGAAGATGAAGGAGTTCCTGGATTTGAAGCGAGGTAGGATATCAGTGGTAGAGTATGAGATTAGGTTCAATGAGCTGATGGGGTATGCTATTGCTTTGATTCCTATCGAAAAAGACAATTGTAGGAGGTTTGAGAATGGACTTAATATGGAGATCAGAACAAGGTTGGCAATTTCAAACTTGAGTAGTTTCACTAAGTTGAGGGCTACTTCGATCAGAATTGAGCAGCTACTAAAAGAGGGACAAGTAGAGTCCGGGAAAGGATCTAGAATAAAGAGGTCTAGTGAGAGTCAGAATGGGTCTGGCAGAAGATTTAGTAAGTGTCAAAATATAGCTTTCAAACCACCAGCTAGATCAAGGCAGTCGAGATTTAAGCAGAAGGGTGGCTTTGTATGATCAGGCAGTGGAAGAGGTACATTGCAAAGTCAGATACTCCCGTGTGAACATTGTGGCAAGAAACACGGTGGTTAGTGCTGGACTTTATTAGGAGATTATTTTTGATGTGGCTCTTTGGAGCATAGAATCAAAGATTGTCCTATTGTTGTTGGAGCTCAGTCTGGTGTGAGTGGGAAATCAGCGAGTGAAGCCACTATTTAGTATAGCCGAGGTAGTGGGATTGGACAGAGAGGCCATGGGAAAGGCAGAGTGAGCTCTGGGAGTCCTTCTGTCAGGATTGAGGTGTAGAGCAGCCGACCATAGTCTTAGGCCAGGGTCTATGCTATGACCAGACAGGAGGCTCAGGACTCTCTGGAAGTCATTGCAGGTGTGCTCCTTATTTATAATCATGAGACATTTGCATTGCTAGATTCAGGATCTGAGCATTCCTTTATCGCACCGCATCTAGCATATAGGCTGCATTATGATAGAGAGTTACTATAGTATGGATTAGAGGTGAGCACACCTCTAGGTAGTACTACAGCTATAGGGGAGGTCTGCAAGAGATGTTTGATTAGAATTTATCAAGTAAAACTGGAGGCAAACTTGATTATATTATAGCTGAAGGAGATAGATATTATCCTAGGCGTGGATTGGCTCACTACTCATAGGGCGATTATGAACTAGTATACCAAGAAGGTAGTACTAGAATCTCCTGGTCAGCCGAGAGTGGTCTTTAGAGGGATTAGTCAAATAGTGATAGCTAGGTTGATATCTTTAATGAGTGCATTGAGTTCATGCAAGGAGGATGTGAGGCTTATCTGGCCCACATCATTGACACTATAGCTGAGCAGAATGTGCAGGATATTCCCATAGTTAGGGAATTCCTGGATGTGTTTCCCGCCGACTTACCTAGCTTACCTCCAGATTGGGAGACAGAGTTCACAATTGATCTAATTCCAGGTGCTATTCCTATATCCATTCCTCCATATAGGATGGCACCTAAGGAACTAAAGGAGTTGAAAGCTCAGCTTCAGAAGTTGCTAGAAAAGGGTTTTATAAGACCTAGTGTTTCACCTTGGGCAGCTCTGGTCTTGTTTGTGAAGAAGAAAGATGGGACTTTGCAGTTACGTATCGATTATAGGCAATTGAATCAGGTGACAGTAAAGAATAAATACCCGTTGCCTAGGATTAATGATTTACTTAATCAGTTGTAGGGAGCTCAGGTATTTACTAGGATTTGAGATCGAGGTATTATCAGTTGAAGATAGCAAAAGTTGATGTACTTAAGAGTGCATTCAGGAGCAGGTATGGGCACTTCGAGTTCTTAGTAATGCCTTTTGGGTTAACTAATGCCTTGGATGCTTTTATGACCTTGATGAATAAGGTGTTTCAGCCCTACCTAGATCGATTCATAATTGTATTCATCGATGACATTTTAGTGTATTCCAAGAGTAGAGGAGAGCATGCTGAACATCTGAGAGTTATTTTATAGATTATGAGGGAAAAGTAGTTGCATTTCAAACTTAGGAAGTATGAATTTTAGCTAGATCAAGTAGTGTTTCTAGGACATATAGTGATTGGACAAGGCATACAGGTATATCCAAAGAAGATAGAGGCAGTGATGAATTGGAAAGCTCTAAGGAATGTGTCTGAAGTTTAAAGCTTCCTAGGATTGGTCGGATATTACCGAAGGTTTGTCGAGGGATTTTCTTTAATCTCAGCCCCTCTAACAAAACTTCTGAGGAAGAATACAATGTTCAGATCGAATGAGGAATGTCATAAGAGCTTTGAGGAGCTGAAGCATTTGTTAACTACGACACCGGTGTTGACTATTCCATCAGGGACCGAAGGATATGTGGTAAATAGTGATGCTTCGTATCAAGGATTGGGATGTGTATTGATGCAGTATGGCAAGGTGATTGCCTATTCATCGAGACAATTAAGGTCTTAGGAGATTAATTATTCGGTATATGATTTAGAGCTAGCTGCAGTTGTTTTTTCTCTAAAGATATGAAGACACTACTTATATGGAGAGACCTTCTAGATTTATACAAATCATAAGAGTTTGAGGTATCTGTTGAGTCAAAAGGAGTTGAATGTGAGACAGGGTAGATGGATTGAGTTACTAAAGGATTATGATTGCACGATTGAGTACCACCCAGGGAAAGCTAATGTGGTGGCTGATGCTTTGAATAGAAGGTATAATACCAGTGTAGCTCAGATTCAGTTATTAAGGTTATTGAGCTTAATTTAGTTGAGAGCTTTAAATGTGGAGTTGAATCTAGAGCATAATGAGGCACTAATTGCTACACTAAAGCTGAGACCGATATTGCATGATAAAATCTGAAAAGTTCAGAGTAAAGATCCCGATATGGTAAAGCTTATTAAGAAATTGAAGATGAATCCGAATTCTGAGTTTGAGTTGAGAGATAAGACTTTGTGGTTGAAACATAGGCTATGTGTGCCTAATGTGGAAGATTTGAGAAAGGAAATTCTTGAGGAAGCTCATATGGCCACCTATGCTATGCATCCTGGTACTACCAAGACGTATAACACGCTGAAACAACATTTCTAGTGGCCCGAAATGAAGAAGCAAGTGGCGGAGTATATTTCTAATTATAAGACATGCGAGCAGGTTAAGGTTGAGCATCAGGCTCCATTAGGGAAGCTACATTCGTTGCCCATTCCGGAGTGGAAATGGGAACCTATCACTATAGACTTCATTATGGGTTTGCCTAAAACTTTGAGGCAGAATAATGCGATATGGGTTATAGTGGACCGGTTGACTAAGTCAGCCCATTTCTTACTAGTGAGAGAGAATAACTCACTAGATAAGTTGGCCCAGAGATATGTGAATGAAGTAATGAGACTACATGGGGTTCTAGTGTCTATTATATCAGACATGGATCCCAGATTAACTTCGAGATTCTAAAAGAGCTTACAATCTGCCATAGGTACAAGGTTGAACTTCAGTATTATATTTCATCCTCAAATAGATGGACAGAGTGAGAGGACAATTAAAACTATTGAGGATATGCTCAGAGCTTATATGTTGGAGTTTCAAGGAGCTTGGGATCTATATATGGCACTAATAGAATTTACACACAACAACTATTATCACAGTAGTATCGAGATGGCATCGTATGAGGCATTGTATGGTAGAAAATATTGGTCACCATTATATTGGGATGAAGAGGGCTTGAGAATGGTTGAAGGCCCAGAGTTGATACAAGATACAATTAATAAGGTAAAGTTGATCCAAAGCTGAATTAAAGAGACTCAAGATAGAAAGAAGAGTTATGTGGATCAATATTGACACGACATGAAGTACAGTATCGGAGACAGAGTGTTTAAGAGTGTCACCTTGGAAAGAAATATTGAGATTCAGCAAAAAAGGCAAGTTGAACCCTAGGTACATTGGTCCCTACGAAATCATTGAGAGGATAGGACATTAGGCATATAAGTTGGCTTTACCGAATGAAATGTCTCAATTGCATAATGTGTTTCATGTGAGTATGCTCCGAAGATACGGATCGGATCCGACACATATGATACTAACTCAAGTGATTAAGGCTGCTAGTAACTTAAGTTATGTTGAGGAGCCGATCAAGATAGTGGGATCTTAGATCAAGCAATTGAGGAATCGAGTCATTTCTTTGGTGAAAGCCTTTAGAGGAATCACTCAATTGAGGAAGCGACTTAGGAGATGGAGGAGTATATGCAGAGATAATATCCTTACCTGTTTGAACAATCAAGTAAGAATTTTAAGGATGAAATTTCTTTTAAGGAGGGGAGAATTGTAACATCCCATTTCCCATATTGAGGCTACGATAGTAAATATGCAAGAACAGAAAAAACATTCCATGCTCGTGCATTATATGATATGCACATACACGTGAACGTTAAATTTTTGCACATGAAAATAACTGTACATGCATTCATTGACGAATTCTAGGTATGATTGATTTATATATATGGAATGTGATTATTATTGAAAATTATAGTTTATTTGTATTGAAAATTAAAATGGAAGGGATGTTTAGTGATTTAGAATTTTTGGAAAATTTTAGGAAAAATTTCCAAAAAGGTTAACTACTATTAGACTAGGAAAAATGTCACTTGGAGGGTAAATTGATGGATGAAAACAAAAATAAGAAAACAAATAATATTGGAGAATTTTTGAAAATGACTTTTAAAATTTAGAGATGACTTTAGAAGTTGTGAGAAGATGTTATTGGAAAATTCAGAGATAATTGGTATAAAAAGATGAGAGTATGGGACTAGTTCAACAAGAACTTTGTTTAATGCCTTAGAAGATAGATAAGTGACAACTATCACTTTCCTAGTTAAGATTTACTATTCAGTTTCTTTAGAAAGACTAAGTTAAGTATCCTTTGAGCTTGAAAGACTAAGTATATAGCATTGTTATCTTCATCTCCTTCCTTGTAGCCTTCTCCTTCAAGTTTCCTCTTTTACACAAAGTTTTTCATCAAACCTTCACCAAAGCCTCACCTTGTTTTTATTTGTTCATTTCCACTTCCACTTTGTTGTTTCCTTCCATTTGCATTAAGAAAAACCAAAGCTTGTTAGCTTTTACAAAGTGTACATGAGTTGCATGAAATTTAGGGATTCTTGAGGTTTCAATGAATTTGGAGTTTTTTCAAGTAAGTATCTTGTTAGTCCTTTAGAGTTCTTAGTTTATGAAGCAAAAATGGTGATGTACTGAAATTACACATTTATGTGAAAAAAACAGACATTTTCATGTATACCGTGTATATGAGAGGAATATATTGATATTTTTATATGTGTTTTGATGATAAAAAATGTTATAAGATATAATAGAAATGATTCTGGAGTTGAAAGATCAAGGAAAACGTGTATGAAATTAGTGCAGAAATTCTTGAAAGATGATAGAGAAATATATGCTCTGTTTTTCTTTTCACTGTGTATATATGTATACATACGTGAATATCTTTGGTGGTTGGAGACATGAATCGAAAACGAGTATAGGGTTAAGATGAAAGGTGAATTAGTAATATATAAATGAGTTAAGATGAAATGGAAGAGTTGATGAAACTGAATGAGTGTAGCAGAAAATGTGAAATGCAGAACATGAGAAGATGCATGACTGATATTTGGTTTTTGATGATTTTTAAAATTTTGAGTAAACTTGTATATTTAGTTGTACTATGAATGTGTTGTGAATGAGTTGAATGGAAATAGAGTAGAAAGAGCAAAAATGAATTTGAAGTGTCAGATTTAATGAAAGAAGAGAAAAAGATGAACATATGCAAAAAAAATGAAGACATACGTGGAGAATTTCTGATTTTTTATGTTGATGTTAACTCCTTGATTTTTGATATGTTTTAAATATGATGGGTTGCATGGAAGACGAAATTGGAAAGAATTTGAGAGAAGATAAGTTAGACAAGTTGGTTTAGAATAAAAGAAAGAAAAGAGAAAAGGAGGTAAAAATGTGGTCTAAAACTTCCATGATTGAACTGTATTGATCTAGAAAGATTTTGATAAAATTATCTTCATAAAAGTTTTAGATCTTTCTTTATCTTTTTAATGATATAAAGTATGGAATTTTTAGATATCGAAGTTGAAAGATATGATCATTATAAGTTAGTGATGCTGCATGGGATGACATATGGGACAACTATATTACTTTGAAATTTTGACCCTTTTTAGGCAAAAAATTTCTTTAAGGTCTTCATAAACATTGTAGGTCTAGAAGTCTTCTTCGAAACGGTCTAAGAACGACCTTAATCCAACCTATCTAGTAAAATTTATGCCCAAAATATGTACCTAGTGCGATCTCAAGGAATAACGGTGCGAGCGCGATAGAAGTTGTGGATTGAAGGAAGAAGAACATCACATTGGTACGATGGCGAGAGTATCTGGTGCAATTGCATAGCCATAACTTTGTCATCCAACCTACAAATGAATTGATTCTTGAACTAATAGATTCCTAACATATGCCTCTACCTCTCCATAAAAATTTTTGACCTTTGGAGTTGATTTGAAAAAGATTGATGGAAAGAAAGAGAGGGAATATATTGGAAGACCAGACTTAGTTATGAACATACTTTTATGTTTTAATCATATCTTGAGCTATAGAGCTTTGAATGAGATGATTTGTGATTTTTAGTAAACTAGAGACATAGGGCTATAAATGATATGAGAATTCGAATTTTGATTCAGTCTCTAAGACTTTCAATTTCTTGATGGAAATTAGGTATAGCGTATTGTTTCAGTATAAGAACAATCTAAAAATGTTTGAGGTATAACTTTCAGATTTCTGAACCAAATTGAATGATTTTGGTGTCAGTAGAAACTTAAGAGATATGAGAACACTTTTCTAAAAGAGAGTATTGCCAAATTACTTCATTTTTTTGTCTCAATGATCAAGAACAGTAGACCCGAAAGTTAATTATTGGAAAAAAATATGAAAGTGATTCATCGAGTTATGAATTGTGATTTTAATAATTTTATTGAGGTATAAACCTAAGTACAAATTATACTTAGGTGAGTTTTGAGATAGGATTGATTATGTAATGAGGATAATGGAAAAATACCCGAGATTGTCATGAATATGCATTATGTATATTTTAATTACATATAGGTGCATTTTTAAACACTTTTAATTGTGCAAATTGTGTTTTGTGTATATTGCTTGTTATAGAGGAGCAACTAGAACGTCAACCTCTAGACGTTGTCGGAACTTTCAGGCATTAGCTTTATGAGCGACCTGTGAGTAACTTAGACGGTCTCACCCAATTACTTGTTTGCTTTATATTATGTTTGAATTATTAAATGAATATAAATGGATCGTGTTGATTCCAGAAAATAAAGTTCTGATGATTCTGGTGTATGAATGAGTTATTGAATTGCTCCTTGTATATGAATGTGATGAAATAAATGTTGCTCAACAATTTTGTTGAATGTCGGAGTAAGGTCCGATGATAAATGTGATCTGAATGTGAATGTGCAATCATGTGATTGACTGAGAATATGTTATGTGAAACATTCAATACATGAATGCATGTAAGATAAAGGAAGTTAAGACCAGAGTCGCTAAGATAAAGAGCTTAAAGCTCAGATTGTGATTAGAGCCTCAAGATCGATTGTAGATGTACCTAGTATCCACTAAGGGATATGGGACATTATATGACACAGATCGGTATCCACTTAAGGATATGAGCTAGCTAAAAGGCACTCGGTCACAATGACAATAATAAATAAAAGTGAGCCTCACATGCATTACAATTATAATTGATATGTGCATTTTATATGAATGATATGATCGATATGATTGTTCCGAAAGTGATATTTTAAGCATATGCAAGGATGTGAATAATATGTTACGTGTATTCATGTGATACATGAATTGAGTGAACCATCGATGACGGTTATCTCATTGAGTTTGCAAAACTCACCAAAATTGCAACGTTGACTTTTCAAGACTGAGAGATAATTTTAGATAATGAGAGTGTGACAAGCAGTTTAGTCTTATACTTTTGGGATAAGAAGAAATGGCTCAAAGGTCGATCAACTGGGTTTAGATAGATTAGATAGATTTTGTGTATTTGCTCTTTCATGTAGCGTCTTTTGTATTAAGATATAATGATGTACACATTCGAATGATCTTAGAAAACTATCAATGTAGACATTCGATTTTTAAGAAATGAAAAGAGGAAATTATTTTAAATTATTGTGTTTTTTCATATGATGTTTTATAAGTGAATAAAGAACGATGATGCCATGTTAAATGAATGTTATGTTTGAAAGTAGTGCACCATTATTGTAGGTTATGTACTGGAATATCTTCCGGGGGTTCCAGTATGTACCCTGTGGTATTGGGGTATTACAAGTAGACTATGGTATGAGCATCCATAGCCTCATGCTGCTTTTGCACTTCTGGTGACATAAAGGCTCGCATAATATAGCTAGCCAACTCACTATCATCTAGTAATTTCTTGTAAGCTTTTTGATCCTCATCAGAGGCATTGATAGCAGTGAGATCGAGAAGTGGCTCATTTAGGATATATCCTAGTTTCTTGGATTTGATCACGATTCTCAAATTTCGTAGCCAATCTAAGAAGTTTAATCTTGTGAGTTTGTCAGAGTTTAGTAGAGACTGTAAGTTTACACTGAACGAAGACATCATGGCAATTCAATAACCTAGAATAATGAGAGAGAGAGTTAGAATGTATATAAATGAATATTGATAAGGACTTTAATCACATACATTATGAGTCCTACTATTTAATCCAAATCCATAACCCTTTTTACGAATCTGAGAAAACTTATAGTTCTCCTAATGGGTTGATATCCAATATCACTAAGAATGACCTTGGGTTTGCCCAACAAGTCACTTTAGGTCAATCGATAGGTATTTTTCATACCAATTGCATTCAATATACATCTATTAACTCGTGCCATCAACTTTTGTTTTGGCATACTCATTGGGCTATCAACTTTTGATGCATATACATCTCATGTATACTACCCAACTTCACCTCTATCCATGTTGACCTTGGGTTTGCCTAACAAATCAATGCTTCTAGCTAGGACCAAGCAATTAATCTGAAAATCTAATTTCTATGTTTTGAACATATTTCTATAAAGCAGCTTAGGTTTGCCTAACAACCCAACTTTAAAAGAACTCTGGTTCTATTGGACCTTATTTTCGGAGTCCAACTCAGAGGTCATAAAATGTTAAACCAAATGAAATCTCCTTAACCATCATCCGTTCATCTTTATTCTCATAACATCCCGAAAATTTCCCTATTTGATCAATTGATATACGACCACCAATTCTTATGATCATGTCCCCAATCATATTGTACCTGTCAAATTTCTCTGGAAGCCATGGAGGGTTCGTCGTGACGAACTATTGTTTCGCCGCAGTAAATACATGGGTTTAGGCCAGACGACCCTTTTGGGTGAAGTTCGCTGCGGTGAAGTTGACACTGAACGCCAAAATCCCCTTGGGACAAATACACCGCGGTGAAGTTGTCAAAAATCATACCAAAATACCTTTACATCTTTCCTAACCTTACCCTCACTCTTAAATGTCCCAAATTCACTTCCTTTAATGCAACATCATTTCATAACCATTCAATTACCAATATTATTTTATCATACTCTCCAATCTCTACTCATTTATTTCATTGCTTACAACTAATTCTCATTCTTCACAATTTCCTATCTTTCTTTTCCTTAACATCTCACTTATCTGTTACAACAATTTGTAATCAAAATGATCAATCTCAAAATGATAACTTCCTCAAGTATATCTAATTTCAACTCATCCTCATCCATATGCAAATTCATATTTCATTAACCTCAAAATAAAGAGTTTTACGAACTTTAATCACATATCAACATGACATCATTTGCTTAATACAAAATACACACGGATTCTCATGTTTGATATGTTGCTAAAGCTACTAAAAAGAATCAAAATAACTTAGTACAAAAGCTGACTATCTTGTAGTTGCCAAATGCCTTTATGCTCTTGATCACTCGATCTCTTGCTTATCACCTAAGGATGGGGAGGAATGAGGGGTGAGCTTGAAAGCTTGTAGATAATAAATTTATAATGAAGAAACAAGCAAAAACTGTTGAAATATTTATTTGTCATGGTAAAATTCTTATTGAATCATAAAAAGCATAGTTCTCAACCAATTTACAATAACACAAATCATGCATGCATCAACTTGTCGACATATCATAAGCACATCATAATGGTTTAGGTGGATCCAAAAACAGAACGTCCTATACATTTCCACATAATGGTCCTGTGTAGCCATGAACATAACGTACTATTGCAATCCCACTTAATGGTATTGTGTAGCCGTGAACTTATGGGAGTCCATGAAGGAGCTCAATGCCACTAGTAGGCAGGTGGGAGAAACCTTTTTTCAAAGTGAACTTGACTTAACTTAGGGGACCACCACAAACCTACATAACATGTATTTCATGACTTGCAAAATAGATTGCCTAAAAAGGCACTTTTTGAAAACATGATTTTCATAAGCACCATATATTTCAAAACCATTTCCATCTTCATTTCATAAATCATCAATAAATTAAGTACCAGACATATAGCAATTTCTTAAATCGTTTAAATAGCAATAATACAACATTTATAAAAAATGAAATCATTATAATTTTACTACTTTAGAAAACATCGTTATAGCTCATTAACTCTATTATAAGCATGTAACCCACCTTAAAAATCCTTTCTTAAACCTTGGTCAGAGGTGCCTCTCCTCTTGATCCTCTTGCCTTCCCTGATTCCCTTTATTAAGGACAAAAATTCTTATTCGATAGGGCTCATATATAGCATATCACTAAGATAAACTCTAAATACTTAAACTCCTCCAAAAGTCCAAAACTTTGGGTCAATTTTACATGATCATTCAGATCAGGTAAATGATGAAATTTGTTAACACTTACTTCTAGAAATATTTTCCTTCATTGTCTTATGTTTCTAATGACACCAAAATCATTCAATTTGGTTTAGTACTCTAAAAGTTATACTCCAAATATTTTTCGTACTGTTCTTATGATGAAACAGTATTCTATGCTCAAATTCCATCCAAATTTTGAAATTCTTAGAGACTGAATTGAGACTTTATTTCTTTAGATAACTTGTATCCCTATATCTCTAGTTTACTCCAAATTAAAAATAATTCCATTTGGATAAATATAGAAAAGGTTATACCTAAAATACCAAAATATGTTTAAGCTATTTCTAGACAAACTTCGCCACGACGAACTTTGATTTTTTTCAATGTTGGCTGTGGCAAACTACAGAGTTGGCCGCAATGAACCATGGAGACTTCACTATGGCGAACCAAAGAGTTGGCCGCAGTGAACTTTCACAGAAACTCAACTCTTCTCTCAAATTTTTCCAGATTCTCACTCTTCACTTACATCATTTTCACTCTCATTTTACTTCTAACCATCACCAAAACATGCTTCATTCATCAAATAAAAAAAAGAAGGATGCTTATACTTACTTGTTTATACAAAGCTTCTTCAATCACCATGAAACCCTAGTTTAAAAATCCCTAAAAATAAAAAATGATTATTTAGTTCTTTCTTTCTTCCAATAAAAACGCCACACAAATCCATTTCTCTAGACCCTTTTTCTAACAAAGCAAGAAGGAGAGATGATTACCTTAGCAAATCCTCTTCCTTCTTCTTCTTTCCATGTTTTCTTCCTCTCTCTTTCTTTCTTATTTTTGTTTCTTCCTTCTCAAAATACACGACAACACTCTTCTTCCACTTATACCCTAAATGAATGTGCAAAGTCCACTTTGCCCTTCCATGAAGCCTTTTAGCCTTTTATGCTTAATTGACTTGCCAAAAATGCCCTTATAAAATCTTACTACCTTAATTCAATTAACCCATGCAATGAATCCTACTAACGTTGACATTGTAATTAACTCCAAAAATAATTAATCTATCAAAACCTCAAAATCTTTTTATTTAAATCATACTTAATTCAATAAAACAATAAGGAAGATTTCGGGGGCCAGCAGGTTCTTGCCATATTAATGGAAGGCGTAAGTCCTTATATTTAGGTTGAGGGATTTTTTCTTTGGTTTCATCAATACTAATATGGTCTTATATATAACTCACATGTATATTTAGATAGTTAATATAACTATATGCCATGATTATGGACGCCTCAATTAAATTGAGCCTATATCTATAACCACCCTATCATTCCTTTTTCACCAACCTTTAAAAAACATCTCATGCATGTAACACATAAAAGAGGTTTAATTTAAGTTATGAATTGACTATGCATCAAAAGTTCATGATTCGATTCAACTCTTGAACCGAAACAAATACTTGTGTTAGTCTCAGCTAATTCAAATTATGAATGTGATTTGATTAGGAACCTTAAAATTCAATTATTTTGATGTCCAAATTAAACACTTTAATTCTAGTACACAGGCCTTTTCTATTTACACTTCAATGCTCTACTTAGATTAATTCTAAAATAATCCTTAGGGTTTCCAAAATTCCTAAACATTAATTAATTATATAAAACATCCCTAGGTCATCTCAAATTTATCAAGATAATTTTAACACAAGCCAAAAATATATTGACAGTCAAAATTATCAAGATAAATGAGTTAACCTACTAAACACTAAAGAGACTAATTCGATGTTTGGAAATTTTCCAAAGCCCTAATTTCAAGAGCATGCACTTAGCATGCTACTAACATCAAAATAATACATTTCTTATCTCATAAAATTGTTTCAAGGTCTTATACCTGAAACACATACACATAAGACTTCAAACAAGTCAGCCCCATCAACTTTCCAAAAGTTGATTAATGTTGACTTTGACTTGATATATTACTTGAATCAAGTTCAATTAATTCTGGAAAAATTCTGGACTTATACACATTCTAAATGTGCCTAATAACAAATTCCATAAACTAATTCCAAGGAATTGTTTATGAATAAAGTGGAATTAGCCAGCACTACATGTGTCCACTAACACTTGTCATATTCATTAGCATGCATGCAAAATCGAGAATAAAATATTAACCACTTCAAAAATAGTGCCATGCATCTCATACACGTGAAAACATCCTATGTGCATGTTCATGAAGGAAATTCATAAAAACAATTGTTTATAAAATTATTCTGGAATTTACAATCATGCATGTTCATCAATTTTCCATAATTTCCCAGAACTTTATACATGCATCAAGATGAAATTAAAATCATAATAAAGAAAATGACATTTAATTGAAAATTTCTTTGACAAAAACATAATATAGCACCTTTAAAAAAATTATGTGAAAGAAAGTTGGAAAAATTTTTCTATAATTATTACGAAAATTTCAAAATTAGCACATGCATTCTATTTTCTAGAAATTCCCAGAAATCAACATATGAACAGATTAGAAATTAATTCGTAATAAAATAGAAAATGACATTCAATTGTAATTTGATTTGACAAAAATACAATATAATATATTATAAACATCTATGTGAAAGAAAAATCTGAAAAACCATTTTTCTACAATTTATACAAATTATTCCAAATCAATATACATGTTAGACACAACCCAGAAAATAGTTTGCACATGTTCAATAGATCATCTAATACATGCATAAATGTCTCTTATATAACTATTGGAATAGCCTGGCATTATGAATCACGTCCATGGCAAGGCAACGAAATTGTCAAAATCATAATTCCAACTTTCGGGATATCCACATGAAACCAGAATCTATGTGCATGTATAAACATAATGTAAGAACATGAAATTATAACATATGTACCTTACAAATGCTCCTCCTTTCTTAAAACTTCTCCTTGTTTAGGTTGTAGCAAACACCAAACACCTTGAAAAGCTAGCGAAGAACATGCAGAGATGAATAAATATAGTATGTAGGGAAGGTTTGAGCACCAAACAAGATGGAAACATAAGTAGGATGCTTAATAGGAAAGATATAAGATAATTATATCACTGTAACAAACATCAAGCAACCTTTGCTTGACATGAAAATAAATTCTCCCTCTAACTCCCTCTAAATTTCTAGAACATTTCTAGATTCCCTAGCTATTAATCTCTATGTTTAAATGATGAGAAATCACTTATATTTGTTGATGGAATTAGTGGGTCACGATCGTGACTCCACCTTAGACATTTATGCAACAGTTGCTTTGTCCATTCCTTTTCAACATTTCTTACCACGATCATATCACAATATTATCCCTAAACATGCCCTTAATCTCCTAAGTGTGTAACCTTTAGGTTTCTAATTTTTGGCCACTTGAATTATCTTTTAACCCTAGCAATTTATGAATGTTTTTATGATGCCAATTTACCGAAAAGTAAATGGATTAACATACGGACTCTTTGATAGTCAATTATTCGACTTACGAATCTTTCCATAGGCAATTACCATAAAATTTATCCTTTTACCATTCTATACCCCATTTGGTTTAAAATATGGGCCACATGTCAAACTCCTATTAGACTGACTACGTCACATCTAGTCTGAGCGATATTAGTTTTCATCCTAGAGATATCATTACTCTTTATTAATGGAATGTAATGTAATCTTATTCCATCATTTAGGAGGAGGGTTTATAATGGGATGGAATGGAATAGGATGGAAGGGTAGGATTTCACATTACATCTTATTCCATCCTAAATAATAAAAATGAGTTACCTCTGATTTGGGAGGTTTAGGATGGAAGGTAAAATGATAAATATGTACTGCCTAATATACCCTCAATAACTTTTTATAATACTAATTATACCCTCAACCTTAATAACAAGCAACAATACAACATATGTTTTGTTCTATTAAGGGTAGAATAATCATTCATTATTATTATACATACATTACATTTCATTCCATCTATCTTCCAAATAACATTTCACTATATTACATTATAAACCCTTCCATCACTCCCAAATGACAATTTTCTAATATTACATCCATTTATATTCCATTACATTATAAATCATTCCATTCTATTTAAAACCTTACGTCTAACCAAACATAGCCTACGTAAAAGGGTTAAGGTATGTTTTACACCTAAAGTTTGCACTAAAATTTAAGTATCTTAAAAATTATTAATATTTAAAAAGATTTAAATATTTTATAAATAATGTGATTTACCCTTTACACTAATAGAAATCCAAATTTTCATCAAAATTTTACTAGTCATGTTTAGGTGGTAACTTTTTTAAGTTTAAGGAGTCATATAGATAGTAAAAGTGGACCCCAATTGTCTAAAACTCCTAATTATATTTTGGAGAATTGTTGTTTCTAAAAGAATGGAAAGTTAGAAAGGAATATGGGTGATTATTATGTTATAATTCTCCATATGTGGGCTAGGAGAGCATATTGGGATTATTTAAAGAAACTGATTCCATGGTCCAAAAAACTAGGATTGAGTTGGAAATTAAAAAGAGATAGAACAATATTACAAAGAGCTTAAATAGGTTGAGGTTTAAACCAAACTCATTTAATGTCCTTATACTGCTAAACTTGAAAGATAAACGTAGGGACGAAGCAGATGCTCCCAAAACTCTTAACTATATATTAAATATGGGAAGTAAATATTTTTATATTTTTGGAACTCTTTTGAAAGCATATGAGAAGGTCTAAAGGGTTTGTAATGTCCCTAACATTTACATATCTATGGATTAATATACTAAAGGAGAAAAAATTACTTGAATTTAAAATCTTCTAGAATTATCTTGGATGTGATTACCTTTATCATTATTATGAGGATATATGTTAAATCCAAATCATTAAGAGATACTTGCTCTATTCTAGAAGTGATGAAGTAGCAGGGCATAGTTCCAAACATGTACCTACTGTGTAACATACTTCTTGTTTACCAACACTATAATATAACACTAATTTGAAAGATCTCTATAATTAGGTCTTAAGGAAAGCAATTGTTTAGGATTAGGAGCTATAAAACGATCATAAAAAACTATGCTCATATTCCAACAATTGATGAACCTTATAAGCTTTTTATAAAGATGTTTCAATATGGCTTTACCCTTAATACAATCACCCTTAACATCATACTCAATGTTATAGAAAATCTAAGATTGTGAAGAAGGATAGGGATTTGTTTTTCAAGGGTAAGGAATATGACTGGGTCGATATAAAATTCTTGTAATGATATCATAGTTGCATATAATTGGGTTATGGACTTTAAAAATATAATATAGGTATAGAAAATGGAATTTGACGACTTTTATGTTTCCCTTGAACATTATATTTACATGTTGGATGCTTATAAAAAAGAAAGCTAAATGAATAAAATTAGAAGTTTTTACAGAGAATGAAGGAATCAAGTTATGCTTATAATCACTATACATATAATATAATGATCAATATATATATGAATTGATGATGTTATAAATGTGTTAACAAAACTAAGAGAATGTGATTTGAGTCCTAATTTGTACATCTATAATACATTGATAAAGATATACGTAATAACCAAGATGGCTTAGGAGGTAGATTTGATAAAGTAAATGAGAGCAAATGGGTTTGGACTTGATAAGATAACTTACAAAAATTAAATTGCTGCAAATGAATGATAAATATTTTGAGTATGATATAAGGGCTTTGTACATGAAGCAGATGAAACTATGAATAAAACATAAGGGATGTACACATATATTTTCTTTCCCTCTTATCAGCTTGGCCCTTCCTAATAATAAATTTGCAGTTCATCATAGTGATCTTAATGGTTAGATTATGATGAATTATCTTGACAAAAATTGTCACACCATAAGATTTGAGTAATGTAAATATAAAAATTGTCACATCATAAGATTAGAGTAATGGAAATATCATTAGTGACAAACAATAAACGTTTCTTCTATTCTAATGCTATTATAAGTTAAACTCACACTAATTGAAGATAGATTATAGATTTTTACATGAGGTAATAGTTCCTAAAGACAATACTGATGATTACATATTATAAGTGCTATATAAGTTTTTAAAAAATGGATAAATTAGGCAAAAATCAGCATAAAACTCTAATTATGATAATAATTTAATCTAAGTCAAAAGATAGCTTAAAATCTTTCTACAGGGGAGGCTCATGTTAAAGTTGCTCTAACTAAATTGCCCAAAGTTCTCAAGATGATTATAAAAGCTATAAGAGTTTTGCATTTCCTTTTAATGTTGTGTGAATTTCTTGATGGTAGTGATTGGGATTGAGAGTAATGGGCGTTGACATAAACTTTTACGTTGGTAAATAGTGGGATAAGGTTAAAGATAAGTTTATAGATAGTTCCATTACAGTAGGTGTGATTACACTCCAGAGGTTAACTGGGTTAATCTCGGTAAGGATTTTTAAAATGCATTATTGATAGTTGTACATTAGTGTGTTTTTTTCTAAGTATTTGGAATGTGTTTCTTGCATAATAGGTTATTATTGTTGTGTTTTAGGACTTATTTTGTATGTTTTTGTTTAGTTTGATCTTCATGCTTGTTCTTTTATGTTTGATGTTGATTTAGGGTAAGAATTGATCATTTTGATGTAGGAATGAAGGGTGGCAACCTTTGGGGTTGATTTAGGACCAAGATAGGAGAAGAGAAGTGGAGGAGTTGTAAGACAAGAACCTATGATCGTGGGATTCATGCTAATTTCTATGATCGTGGGATCCCTAACCCGAAGAGGCATATGTGTTTCATTTATTTTTAGGTTCTTGTGACTATATAAGGGCACAAATCTCTAGGGCCGAAGAGGGTGTCTTAAAAACTTGCCTCCTTAAGCTAAGAAAAGAGATTTAGAGCCTAGAGAGAGCTAGAGAATCAAGATTTCCAATCCAAATTGGGCAAAGAGAACACCAACTCTAGATTTTCTAAATTTGGGCAAAGAAGAAAAGGAGCTTGCTTCTTCGAGTTCTTATTTTGTTTTTCTCTTCTAGCATCTTTATTATGAATTTTCTGTTTGTTTGGGATGTTAGTAACATTATGAGTGGCTAGGTTATTTGTAGAGATTACTTTTGAACTACTTATTGAACTCCTACTTTGTTGATTTGAATGAATGATACTTTTGATGAATGTTGAGCTTATACCTTACAATATATTGAGAAATTAAGTTGGTAAATTGTGTAGGGCTATACATTTATTAAGTTAATTGATTAGTTGGAGATAGATCTTGGCTAATTAGTTGATTACCCATAGGATAACTTCATAACTAGTTAAATTGGTGGACTGATTATGTAGATTGAGAGATTGCTTAATCATTTCCATTTAATTTGGCTAGGGAAAATTAGGTACACCTTAAGAGAGGGTAGTTAATATGTTAGGACATCTTAGGTGAGGCACAATTCAATTAACAAGGTAGGAGGGAGATAAGATAGGGAAAAAGTGATCTGTAATTGTTAAATCTTGAATTCCAAGTTTTTACAAATTTTCTTTATCATTTATTCATTGTTAGTTGTTTGATTTAGTTTAATTTTTCAGTTTATATTTATTAAAATTGGTTCTCAAACAAAATAACCTAAATTAAGTAGCATCTAAACACAATCTCTAAGGGATCAATATCTATTCTTTACTACAAGTTACACCCTGTATACTTGTGGTTTTGAGCGTAAAACTAGTGAATTGATTTTGCAATCAACAAGTTTTTAGTGTCGTTGTTGGGGATTGCTTGTTTAGTATATTGTTTAGTTTGGGAAACTTTGATTTGAGATTGTTTGATACTTTTCCTTGTGTATTTGCAAGTGCATAAACACAAGGAGATCTAAAAGGTCCAATAAAGCTTTTGAAGAAGAATTTTTTGATATTATAAGGCAAGAGAGGAGGTTAAGGAGAGCAAAGTGCCAAGAAAATCTTCAAACAAATATGGTGGAAGAAGAAGAACAAGGAGGGGTCAAGAAAACATTGATGGATTTTATATAGCCCAAATTTAATCCAAAAGGAGTTGCATTGGCCTGCAGTCACAACAAATAAATTTGAAATCAAGCCGACACTCCTGAACATACTCTAGAAAATTGTTCAATTATATGGGATATCAACTGAAGATCCTAATGCCCACCTAACAAACTTTTTAGAGATATGCGACACTTTTAGATTCCGAGAGATGTCTCATGATGTTATGAGGCTCGGATTATTTCCATTCACTTTGAGAGATTGAGCCAAAGCATGGTACAACTCACTTAGTGCATCTAAAATTACCACATGGGAGTAAGTAGCCCAAGCCTTCCTTGCCAAGTACTTCCCATTAACAAAGACTATGTGAATCATCAAGGAAATTACAAACTTTTAGGAACATGATGGGGAGTCATTATATGAAGCTTGGGAGAGATTCAAAGAGTTGTAAAGAAGTTGCCCACACCATAACCTTCCAAAGGAGTTCTTACTATAGACATTCTATAATGGTGTGAATTAGGCTACAAGAGGGATAATAGTTGTAGCTACTGGAGGGTCGTTGATGAGGAAAATCATTGAGGTGGCTCATGCTCTTTTTGAGGAGTTGGCAAGTAATAATTGAATGCGGTCGAATGAAAGGAGTAGACGAGGCACAAAGGGAAAAAAAGGCATGATTCCAATTGATTTTATCATAACCTTGCAGGCTCAGATTATTGCCCTCTCCGAGTAGTTGAACAATATACAAGGAGCTTCTTCATCCACAGACAAAGCCATGCAGGTTCATTGAGAGTTATGTGGGAAGGACAACCATTACACAATAAAATGCTTCTTATTGGGAGCTAGTAGCGTAGAATAAGTAAATTACTTAGGCCAACCACATCGAGGAACAATCCATACTCTAACATATATAATCCCGAGTGGAAAAACCACCCAAATTTTTCTTGGAGTATTAACAATGCAGGTGGCCAAGCAAAACCACATGAACCACACAGATTTCAACAAGACCGTTTTGCATCTTTGGAGAGAAAAATGGACAAGTTAATGGACATATTGGTGTCCGAATTCTCAATCCAAGAGGAAAGTTAAAAAAGGCAAGAAGAGAATCAGAAACGGATGTTTGCGAGCCAAAATGCCAATTTGACCAAATCTTGAAGAACCGTGCTTCCTTTATCAATAACTTGGAGGTTTAGGTAGGTCAACTTGCTACTACTTTGTCTTCTAGAAATAAAGGTAGCCTACCAAGTAACATTGAAGCCAACCCAAAGGAACAACTCAAGACAATCACACTTTATAGTGGCAAGTAACTGGAGGAGCCAAGATTGTAAAAGGAGAATCAAACAAAGGAGAAAGGTAAGGAGATACAAGAAAATAAAGTAGAAGAGAGGTAGGCCATATGTACCACCACCACCCTATAAGTCTAAACTTTCATATCCACAAAGGGTGAGACAACATCAGGTAAACACTCAGTTTTTCAAGTTTCTGGAGAAACTAAAGAAGCTTCAAATTAACTTATCATTGGTGGAAGCCTTGGAGTGCATGCCCAAGTATGCGAAGTTTCTTAAGGACATACTCACAAATAAATGCACTTGGGAGGACAATCAGACAATAACCTTGACAAAGAATTGTAGTTCGATCATATCAAGCACAATGCCTTTAAAACTACAAGATCCAAGGAGTTTTAATATTCCATATATTATTAGTGACTTTGAATTTTCTAAATGCACATGTGATTTAGGTGCAAGTATTAACTTGATGCCTTTGTCTATTTTTAGGAAATTAGGATTAGGAGAGGTCAAGCCAATATTCATGCTCATTTAGCTTACAGATTAATCCATCAAAAGGCCATTTGGAGTTCTAGAAGATCTTTTAGTAAAAGTGGATAAATTTATCATTCTTATTGATTTTGTTGCGTCAGATTTTAAAGCCGATAAAAATTGTCCATTGATTTTGGGTTGGTCCTTTATGAATACTAGTAGGGCATTAGTTGATGTGTATGAAGGAAAATTTGTTTTGAGAATTGGTGATGAGCTGGTTGAATTTAACATGTCTAAATATTTAAAGAAGTTAATGGATTGTACAACATGTATGAAGGCTGATGTTATGGATGAGTGTGTGAAGGAAGTTGAAGAGGAAGTTGATAAAGTTATTGAAGTACACAGGGATGAGAGTGTGAGAGAAGAGGAATTATGTGAGGGAGTTGAGAAGGAGAAGTTGGAGAGAATAGCTACACCCATACCACCTTCCATTGTTAAGCCCGCACTTTAGAGCTTAAACCCTTACCTTCCCACTTGAGATGCACCTTTTTATGTAAGAACGATACCCTACCCATCATTATCTCCAACCAATTGGATTGTGAGCTTGAGAAAGTGGTGAGATCATTATGAAGAGGATGAGAGCAATGGGGTGGCAAATTTCTGATATTAGGGGGATTAACCCCAATATGGTGATGTATAGGATTAACTTAGAAGAAGGATGTAAAATAGTGAGGGAGAGACAGAGAAGGTTAAATCCAAACATGCAAGACGTTGTGAAGGAGGTAGTGAAGCTTTTGAATGTGGGGATCATTTACCCCATTTCAGATAGTGAGTGAGTGAGTCTGGTATAATGCATGCCTAAGAAGGGAGGCATGACAGTGATGGAGAATGAAAAAGGTGAAAAGATTTCTACTAGGACCATCACAGGTTGGAGAGTGTGTCTTGATTACCGGAAGCTCAATTTGGCCACTAAGAAAGATCATTTCCCTTTATCTTTTGAGGACCAAATGATTGAGAGGGTGGCTGGCCATGCATTTTACTATTTTCTTGATGGATACTTAGGGTACAATCAGGTGTTTATATACCCACTGGATCAGGAGAAGACTACTTTCACTTGTCCTTATAGGACTTTTGCTTATAGGGGGATGTCTTTTGGTTTATACAATATACCTGCCACATTCCAAAGGTGTATGCTTTTTTTGTATATGAATAAGAACCACATGGAGGTATCTATGGATAACTTCTCTTTCTTTGGAGATTCTTTTGATCATTGCTTGTTTAACTTAGACAAAGTGCTTTAAAAATGCAAGGAGTCTCATCTAGTTTTAAGCTGGGAGAAGTGTCATTTCATTGTCCAAAAGGGAATTGTATTAGGTCATAAGATATCACATAGGGGGATTAAAGTAGATCGAGCTAAGACCGAAGTGATTAAAAAGCTACTACCTCCCACTAACATCAAGGGCATCCAAGTCTTCTTTGATCATGTAAAGTTCTACAGATATTTCATCAAGGATTTCTCTCTTATTTCCAGCCCCTTGACTCATTTTTTAGTTAAAGATGTGCCTTTTGTGTTTAATAATGCATGTTTGGATGCTTTTAATAGGTTGAAGAAGGCATCTACAACAACACCTATTCTGACGTTGTTGAATTGGTTTCTCCCCTTTGAGATTATGTGTGATACCAGAGATCATGTCATTGGCTATTTCTTTGGACAACGAAAGGAAAAGAGGCAACATGCCATCTACTACTCAAGGAAGACCTTGATGGGAGCACAACTAAATTACATAACTACATAAAAGGAATTACTTGCTATGGTATTTGCATGTGAGAAATTTTGTTCTTATCTTTTTGACTTATATGTCCTTATTTTTACAGATCATGCAGCATTACAATATCTCTTTGCTAAGAAGGATGCCAAGCCTAGGCTCATCCGGTGGGTGCTTTTGCTCCACGAATTCAACATTGAGATTAAAGACAAGAAGGGAGTAGAAAATGTTGCACCATACCACCTATCACTACTTGAAGGGGACATCATAAAGAAGAAGAGGAAATCGAGGAGAGCTTTCGTGATGAGGCTTAAATGATGGTAGAAAATTCGTTTTGTCCTTGGTTTGTAGATATTGCAAACTACCTCTCAAGTGGTATTCTTCCTTCTAATCTCTCATATCAACAAAGGAAGCGTTTCTTATTCCAGTGTTCGCACTATAATTGGTGTGAACTTGTTTTATATAAAATTTTTCTTGACAATGTGATTAGCAGGTGTGTCTCTAAAGATGAAAAGCCTAACATTTTGACTTAATGTTATAGTTCAGTGTATGTAGGACACTGTGGAGCGAGCAAGATAGCAGCTCGTATCTTAGAATGTGGGTTATATTCGCCAAGTTTGTTCAAGGATTCCTAAAACTTTATGTTATAATGTGATAGATGCCAGAGAGTGGGCAACATATCAAAGCTGGGTGAGATGCCACTTTCAAACGTTATGAAAGTGGAAATATTTGACATGTGGGGCTTGGATTTTATGAGACCATTCCATCCTCCTTAGGTAACACATACATACTGGTTGGAGTTGATTATGTTTCAAAGTGGGTTGAAGTTATAGCTACTCCAACCAATGATGGCAAGGTGGTGCAAAGATTCATCAAGAAGATTTTCACTAGATTTTGAGTGCCTAGAGCGATAATTAGTAATGGAGAGAGTCATTTTTGAAAAAAAAAACCCTTTGAAGCTCTATTGAAAAGATATAATGTGCATCATCAACTGGCAGCTCCTTACCATCCGTAAACGAGTGGCCAAGTGGAAGTGGTGAACAGAGAATTGAAGAAGATTTTAGAGAAGGTAGTGAGCACTTCAAGGAAAGATTAGGCTTTGAAGTTAGATGGTACACTTTGGGCCTATAGGACAGCCTTCATGACACCCATAGGTATAGACTTGTGTATGGCAAGACTTGTCATTTACCTTTGGAGTTGGAGCATAGAGCCTACTGGGTAATTCAAAAGTTGAATATGGATTGGAAGCTTGTGGGTGGGAAGAGATTGTTATAACTTGATGAATTGGAAGATTTGAGATTTGAAGCTTATGAAAATGCTAAGATGTATAAAAAAGAGAGCAGGAAAGTGGCATGATACTCATATTAAAACAAAGGAGTTTAAGAGTGGGGACTTGGTGCTTTTATTCAATTCACGGCTTCGGTTATTTCTTGAAAAGCCCAAGTCAAGATGGAATGGACCCTTTAAGATCCTTCAAGTGTTTCCTCATGGAGCCTTGGAGTTAGAAAATGATAAGGGTAAAGCATTCAAGGTCAATGGGTATAGATGTAAACAATACTATCGAGGGACATACTCATAAGAAAAGGAAGTCATCTCTTTCCTTTCTCCCACCCTTTCATGAATGCATGTGCAATGGTCAAACTAATGACCTTAACTTAGCATGTTTACCTTTCTTTTGCTTATCTTTGTTTACTTATTTGTTTTGATTTTATTTGGTTTAAGTTTGCTATGATTTCTTGGTGTTTACTTGGGTTTTGTTTGAGTTTTTACTTGTTTTCTCTTCAAGTTTCTTGATGGTTGGGTGGTTTTAATGTGGTTATAGGTTGCTTGAATGTTGGGAATGCATGTTAAGCTTGGAAGAGGGCCAATGTTGGACCCCGAACCTTCCTTGAAATTTTGAAGTGTCAAGTGACATGAAAATGAGGAAATTAGAATGAATAAAT
>JANSVA010000217.1:24287831-24298058 GCA_025504915.1 Erythroxylum reticulatum
GAGAGAAAAGATTCTAAAGAAGTAAACAAAAATCTATAGTAAAAACATGTTACGACTAAAACTATAAGCTTGTCTTATAAGGAGGACGCACTGGCTTGCGTAGGGCAATAACGGTAGGTAGACAAGATTGATGAGAAAGTCCAATCCATTTTGAGTACACAGGTAGAGGGAGTAGGTGGCACAGGTATCCTAAGCGTAGATTGAGCAAAAATTCTAATGTCAGAAAAGCGTTTCTGCAAAGGTTAAAAAAGCTTGTTTTCGAAAACACACATGCCCCTCCCTCTCCCTCTCTCTCTCTCCGTTTATAGCTATAACCTACTGTTGTATACTAAAGTGACCCAAACCTAAAAGCTTACCTTGCTTGATAAGCAAGTCTAACCTTTAAAAGTTTGGTTTAAAAAAAAAAGATGTTACCTGTTTAACTGCACTAACACTACTATCTAACGAAGGAAACTAGATTACAAATAGAGAAACGTGGGATTTTGATTTACCAGAAGCAAAGCATATAAGAACAAGAAAGATGAAGGCTTAGACCTCCAACATAATTAATAGTTTAAGAATGAAACTCCTTATCAACCAAAAAAAATATGAGGATATAGTAAGCAAAGAGAGATATAGACAACTTACTTGTTCCATGAATTGGTTATTTGCTCACAATACCTGTGAATGTTGAAAACAGAACAGCACTCCAACGCTCCCACGATTGCACCTCCAATTGAAGCTCTAACAGTAGGTGTGGACCTCAGGGATGCTTCCATAGATGAATACTAAAGAGAAAACTTACGTGGCTAGCTACCATGTAAAGAAGGAGAATGAAAACAGCTCCAGCCTAATTTGTTTCAGTGATTATCCCAAAAGTTGAAGACACTTCTTTACGTAGAGGGTGAAATCGAATACGCCTTGGCACTTACTGGTAAATTATTACAAACTTCAGCATGTCCTTTGTGACCAGGGAAACTGGTCCACTTAAACTGGGAAGTATTATAAGAACAACAATAAGGCATCGACGAATAACAATGAAAAAACGTAGACCGACGACTCCTATCTCCAAGTCTTGCTTATAAAAAGAAACCAGAAAAGGGAAAAAATGATACTGGCAATTTCACAAGTTTCTTGAACTGAACTATGAACTCTGAAGTGAATAAATCCTTTACCTTGAGCGGGATTTGTCAAACATATCAAGCATAACGAAAATAAATGTTACTTGAGACTATTGGAATTATTAGAAGCAGATATATCTGTCATGGGAATATGGAAAGCTTCAGACCAAGAAAACTTCTTGAGACAAGTCGTCTTGCGTGTCCCTTAGGTTGTGTTTAATCAAGAAACAATCGTTAATTAAACCTAACCACCGAACAACCTAGGATACGATCTCTAGATTTAATTAGGCAGTAGCATTACGAATTAGGAAAATCAATTAATCAAGGCAACATCTACATACGATGCGTCATTTAACCTAGGTCATGTTATCTTTAATGAATACGAATCATTAGTCACTACACATGAATTTCAATATAATAATTACGGATTATATCGAAATGCTAGCAATGGGTTTGCAATTAACGATTCAATGAATGCATTAAAATCATCATCTCATAATACCCAATAGGTTCATACACAAATAATCGAATAATAATGAAAATTTAATTATCCATACATAATACCCAATTCAATTAACATAGGATAACACAATCAATTCCTAATGAGAGAAAAAACAACAAAATAATTAAAAAATACTTAACCCGGGTCATCGACATTGATGTTACCTCCGAACTGGCATCGAGACGTTTAGCCCTTCATAGGTATTTTTCAAAAAATTGCTTCAACCCCTATCTAATGTCCTTATCGGAATACCCTTTCGGTGCTCCCTCACCCTGGGCTCGCTGTGTTAAACACAATCCACTGAGCTGTAATTGTTGCTTTGATTAGGCATTCCACCTCTTGTTTTTCCTCCAGCCCTGCTTGCTCCTCGTCGCAACTTCTCCAAGCCACAGTCGCAGCCTCCATGCTAGCATGCCAGCAAGCTGAGCCACACTCTTGCTTCACTCATGCCTACTGCGCCTCCACCTTGTAGCTGTTGCTTGTTTCTTCTACTGTTGATTGTGATGTGACGAATAAAGATCACACATCAATTAAACCTTGCTCACCTTGTGCGTCTTCTCAGCCTGCGTTTAACGTAGACACATTGTGCGTTTAATGCACAATGTAGTGCATAATGCACAATGTCTGCGTTATGCGTAGGCATTGCCTGCGTTTTGCGCACAACGTCTACGTTTCAACTGCTCGTGCCTCTCAAATATGTTGTTGTTTTTAGGCTAATTTTTAGATGCCTGCTTTGAAATTTTTCTTCTTCTTTGTGTTCCATTTTTCTTGTCTTTTAATTTTTTTTCTTCTTCCTCTATAAAGATAAATAAAAATTGATCTTCAAAAAATAACTCAAATATAGTACTTTCGACTCACTTTAATTTATTTTCTTCCAAATCGTACCTAAAATCATATATGAATTAAAGTGAGTATCTTAAGCATTTTCATGTCAATAATCGCTAAGTATAAATAATTAAATATATCAACAATTAAACACATATCAATTTCTCCCACACTTTGCTTTTGTCCGTCCTCAGGTAAAACATCCAAATTAAGCTCAAAGACCTGAAACATTTACTCAATTATACCATATTTTCTAAGACTATATAATCATAAACAAAGATGAATGACTTTCAAAAAATAATAGCAAGATGTCAATATGCCAAGCTTTTACTCATGATCAATATTATTCATTATCTTCAAAACTGAGCAATCTAATAGTAGACTCGGAAAATGAGTTTAATTAAAATATATCCATGGGTACACTCACCAACATTCATAATCATGACGATCCATAACTTTGCATATCATTTCATTTCTCCACCACTAATGTTCACATATAAAATCATAAATCAAAGGACTTTTCAACGTTGTAATGTGGGCAAAGGTAAGGTGAGATATATTTGGGTAAAGTAGCATGAAAGTCATCAAAGCTAATGAAATAAAGCAACAGTCATAAAAAACTGGGTACCGTCAGCTATGACGAATGCAGCATTTATATTTCACAACCTCATTCAGCTCTCATACACAAACCACATGAAGCATATATCAATCCGAAGGAATCACTCATACAATTTATGCGAATGAAATCGCAAGAGTGAACCTTCCAAGCCAACATCTACCTCATATTTAACATACTTAAATAACACATCTATTACAACTCTAGGAAGCTCCATAAACCATAAACAACTTTTCACCACATATGCAATTCTTCCTTGATACATTTATTTTAAACAATTTCTTTTTTCTTCTTTTTTCTTTTTTTCATTTTCTTTTCTTTTCCCTTTTTTCTTTTTTATTATAAAAATTAAAATAAATTGCATCAACATGGGAATTTCAATGATAAGACATAAAATAACATCCCAACATTATTACCAACTATCATATATGTACACTCCCACACTTAGAATTTTATACATCCTCAAACTCAACAATCACAAATATTCCACTAGCTTTATGACTTAGGTAGGACATTTGGTTAAGTTTAAAAGCATAAAATATGGTTTATACAAAAACAAAGGCTAAATTTGAAAGGGTTTTATCAAGGGAAAAACCATGTCAATAGGTAGTTTATTTGGCTAATGTAGTTTATGAACAACAAAGAATGCCTAATCACATCCATGTTAATGCATATGATAAAAATGTGATGTCGAATAGAAATTCAACTCAAAATCGGGATGTACATGTCATGAAGGTCACACATTATCAAAAGGCAATGAAACTGATATGGATGCGTCAATCAAATAAGGCTCAAAATCTCACCAACTTTGCCTACCATTAGTCGCTACACTTATAAAGATAATGCATATCGACCCATCACAAGAGTAAAAATACATGCTAAAGTTGCTATGAAATTCTTTAGTCAATCCACACTCTAATTATGATTATATAATCCCAGAAGCAATAGAAAACGAGAAAATGTTTGTTTCATTTGTTTTATTCTTTCTCTCATTTTAATTGAAAACTTAAAAACAAGTAAAATAAACAAATTTAAAATCACACATGCAAAAAAAAGCAATGTGGAAATATATAGAAAAAGAAATTTACTTCCCTTGGTTTGCCTCCCAAGAAGCGCCTTTGTTTAGGGTCTTAGCTCGACTCCTACTTCTCCTTAAATGACAAAATTGTGATTTTCGGGTATTACAGTTAGTGCCACTTCCACGCGAGGTAGTTCCGGATAAGGCCTTAGTTGATCATCATCCTTATTCAGCGTCTTCCCTATCCTCAGCTTCTTAATCCTGATCGAGTCTATAGACTTTGAAAATATTTAGAATGTCTCTTCACCTTTTTCTTTATCATTTAACTCCTCCAATCTGATATGTAAAGATAAAGAGTTAGTGTCAAAAATAATCATGGACTCAGTACTTACCTCTGAGCTAAAAGATGAGTCCTTTTCAGCTTTGAGCTCCTCCTCTTCTTCGACACAAACAATTCGTTGAGGGATGACCTCAAAATTCTCAAGCTTCTTGTCACTTTGTGAAGTTTCCGCATAAACTTCAATTGGGTACACCTCGAGTTGATACGGCTGCTCCTCTTCACTTTGCAATTCTAGGTGATCAAGACTTATTACCATCAGACCCATTAGGTGTTCCATCCTCTGTTGGCTTGCTTTCGTCTCTTTTCAGAATTCTTGCAACTGTTGCTACATATCTTGTTGAAATTGTAAAGTGTTAGCGGCCAGATTCTTAACAAGTTCTTCTAAAGATGCGCCTGAATCGTCTTGGCTCTCCGAATCTTGGGCATTAGACTATATGTTTTTTGGAAATTGCCCTCCATCCTTTTGAAATTGTAAAGTATTCTCCTATAATTGCAAAATAAACTCTTCCAAAGATGAATCGGAGTCATGATAGGAAGCTTCTAGTCTGTATGAGAATTGTTGTGCGTCCTGCAAAATATCATGGAAGTAATTCTGATGATTATCCCATCTATAACAAAAGTTAGGTTGATCAGTCTAAACATTGTTATAGGATTAAGAATATGGGTTATAAAAGAAATTACTTCAATCCATATCGAATTTTTTTAAACACAAAATAAAAAATGAAAAGATCACAAAATAACTGAAAAGAAATCAATCACGAACAAATATATACAAAACACCAATTAAATCACAATCAAAAGCTAAAATTTGACCGTGTGTCATTTCGTTAGCCAAAATAAAATAACTAGACCTACTACTATAGCAGTGGTAAGTTTAGGTCGATCCCATAGAGAGTATGTGTAAAGTTTATGAAATGAAATTAATTGGTGTTTAGGAAAAAGGGGGTTTTGGATTTTGAAAGAAGAAAATAAAATTAAACTAACTAATAAAATCAAATGAAAGAAAACATGCAAAAAATGATAAAGGTGAGGAATTCGATAAGGACCCGATTTTTTGGTTCAATCTCGGACTACAACCTGATTAAGTATATTTTATTAATTTATTTTTCTTTAACCTCTCCTAGCAACTATTAATCGTGGGTTAATAATTAACCTGAGTTTTCCCTTAGGTTTTGTTTAATTAAGAAATAATCGTTAATTAAACCTAATCATTGAACAACCTAGGATACGATCTCTAGATTTAATTAGGAAGTAGCATTATGAATTAGGAAAATCGATTAATCAAGGCGACAACCACATACGATGCATCATTTAACCTATTTCATGTTATCCCTAATGATTACGAATCATTAGTCGCTACACACATGAATTTCAACATAACATTTACGGATTATATTGAAATTCTAGCAATGGGTTTGCAATTAACGATTCAATGAATGCATTAAAATCATCATCTCACAATACCTGATAAGTTCATACAAAAATAAGCGAATAATAACGAAAATTTGATTATGCATACATAATACCCAATTCAATTAACATAGGATAATACAATCAATTCCTGATGAGAGAAAGAACCAACAAAATAATTAAAAAATACTTAACTCGGGTCATCGGCATCGATGAGACCTCCGAACCAACGTCGAAATGTTTAGCCCTTCATAGGTATTTCCCAAAAAATTGCTTCAACCCCCATCTAATGTCCCTACCGGAATACCCCTTCGGTGCTCCCTCACCCTGGACTCACTGCGTTAAACACAGTCCATTACGCTGCCACTGTTACTTTGATTAGATAAATAAATGTCTGTGTTCCACCTCCTGTTTTCTCTCCAGCCCTGCATGCTCCTCGTCGTAGCTTCTCCAAGTCGTAACTGCAGCCTCCACACTAACACGCCAGCAAGCCGAGCCGCACTCTTGCTTCACTCACGCCTGTTGCACCTCCACCCTGTAGTTGTTGCTTGTTTCTTCTACTGTTGATTGTGATGTGGCGAATAAAGATCACATATCAATTAAACCTTGCTCACCTTGTGCATCTTCTCAGCCTATGTTTAACATAAACGCGTTATACATTTAATGGACAAAGCAGCGCATAACGCACAACGTCTACGTTATGCGCAGGCATTGCCTGCATTTTGTGCACAACGTCTACGTTTCAACTACTTCTGCCTCTTAAATGTGCTTTCGTTTTGGGCTGATTTTGCTTGCTTTTAAATTTTTTTCTTCTTTGTGATCCATTTTTCTTGTCTTTTAATTTTTCTCTTCTTTCTCCATGAACACAAGTAAAAATTGATCTTCAGAAAATAACTCAAATTTAGTACTTTTCACTTTAATTTATTTGCTTCCAAATTGTACCTAAAATCATATATGAATTAAAGTGAGTATCTTAAGCATTTTCATGTCAATAATCACTAAATATAAATGATTAAATATATCAACAATTAAACACATATCACTAGCCATATACCTTTCTACTTATCCACTTGAGTCATGTTTGATTTTGTAAACCCACTTGCACCCAATGGGTTTGCAACCTTTGGGTAGTTCAGCTAACTCCGAAACTCCATTTTGTGACATGAAACTCAACTCATCTTCCATTGTATTCATCCACAATGCAAATTGAGGACTATTTATAGCTTCTTGATAACTATCTGGTTCAGTATTATGTCCCATATCAAATTCATGTTCTTACAAATAGACAATATAGTCATCAAGAATGGAAAGTCTGCGTGTTCTTTGTGATCTCCTCACAACAACTTCATCATTCCCGATATCAATGACTTCATCATGTGCTTGGTTATAAGGTTAATCATGAGATTCTACTGGAATCTGTTCAATCATACATCAGTAAGAGTGGAAGCGACAGGTACAGGGATTAGAATATGTTCTTCCTTGAATACAATTTCTGTTGACCCTTGACTTAAACCAAATTCTTCTTCAAAATAGATAGCTCTATCTGATTCTATGATTTTGGTCTTGTGAGATGGGCAATAAAATCTAGAACCCCTTGATCCGATAGTGTAGCCTACAAAGTAGGCACTAATAGTTTTCAAATTAAGCTTCTTAGATTGTGAATTATAAGGCCTTACTTCTGCTTTATATCCCCAATTATGAAAATGACGCAAGCTTGGTTTCTTACTTAACCATAACTCATTGTGAAGTCTTTGGGACTGACTTGCTAGATGCTTAATTTAAGATATAAACAGCTGCCTTCAATGCCTCACCCCATAAAAATTCTAGTAAACTAGAATGAATCAATGTACATAGCAACATATCAAGAAGTGTGCAGTTTCTTCTTTCAATGATTCCATTCTGCTGAGGTGTTATTGGCATTGTACATTTTGCTTCAATACCACATTCTTACAAGTATCTAACAAAAGGCTCTGGATTCCTTCCACTCTCGTCATAACGCCCACAATACTCTTCACATCTATCAAAATTAACTACCTCGATTTTCTTTCCCTGTTGAAGCTTAACATTTGTCTTGAAAATCTTAAACCCATCCAAAAATTCGTATTTTTCATGAATGAGCTCCACATGACTATACTGGAAAAAATCATTAATAAAAGTGATGAAATATTTATAACCACCCATAGCAAGGGGAATAAGTGTTCCACATATATTAGTATAAATTAACTATAATAATTTTGAGCACCTATCTGCTTTGCTTTTTCTAACCTTAGTGGTCAACTTTCCTTTATTACAATCAACATAGGTAGTGAAATATAAAAAATCAAGATCCTGAAGTACACCATCTTTTACCAACCTCTCCATTTTGTCTCTAGAAATATGACCCAAAAGTTTACGTCATAATATAGAATATCTCAAATCTAACCTCATACGTTTGGAACTAATAACAATATTAAGAGAAGAGGAAGAAGCAACAATAGCAACATCATTTAACTCAAGTTTGTATAAATTTTGATATAACATTCCATTTCCCACCAAAAGAGAGTCACGATACAAATTTATTTTTCCTGTTCCAAAAAAAGACTATAACCTACTCAATCCAAAATAGATACAAAAATGGAATTCCTCCTAATAGAGGGTAAATAAGAGACATCATGTAACTCCAAAAGATGTCCTGTATTCAATTGTAGTCTAACTGTCCTAATTCAACTTGGACTTTGGATCGTCTTCCAGGTACACATATTGCTCAGAACTAGTAAGCCTTCTTCAACTTGTCAGTTTTTGCAAGGAATTCGTAACGTGAATTGTTGCCCCAGTATCTAGCCACGAAGTATTTTAGGGCATATCAATAATATTGGACTTAAAACAAACCATCACAAAACAATTACCTTTCTTCTCTAGGTGAGCTTTGAGCTTTTGGCAATTAGCTTTCTTATGCCCAAAATTTTCACAAAAGTTGCATTTCCCTTTTAAAATTTAATTCTTCTAACTAATAGAAGATGAACTTGCCTGTCCACTTCTTTTAGGACTAATAACTTTCTTTTTGAAAAGCTTTTGGTCAATGGAGCTATTAGAAGTGAACTTTCTCTTTTGAGATTTATTGTGGTTAATCATGGAGATGCTTCTTGCCCTTCTTTTTTTTCATGTCTTCCTTTTCCTTGGTAAGAATAATAGTCATCTCCTCAACAGCCCATTGCTCTTTCTGAGCATTATAGCTTGATTTGATCGTTATAGCTAGATTTGATCTATTCAAATTTTGAAGGAAGAGTCCCCATCACAAATCGTACCATGTAATCATCACCAAGGTCCATATCTATAACCTTAAGCTTATGGTAATAATCCATAAGCTTATCAATGTGAGCTCTAATGTTACTTGCACCATTGTAAATGGTGTGATGAAGCATGTTCAAGTACTCATTTCTTCTCATTCTTTGAGAACTTCTTGTACTTCTTCTTAATGGCAGCAAGAAAATCCTTTACACTATCAGCCTCGGGAATACTATCACGAATGGATTCATCCATGTGATACCTCATAATCATCAAGTAGCATTAATTAGAGTATTCCCACTCCTTATATAATTTCTTATCTTTTTCAATAGCATCATCAGTGGGTTTGGGTGGTGCATCAATTCTTAAGGCTAAGTCCATTCGTATAATAGTCAAATTCATCATAAGAGATTCAACCCACTACTTGTTGTTCATTCCATTCAACGTCAAGATGACAGAGACTCTCGGATTTCTTAAAGCTAAGTGAGAACCTAGAGCAATAACCATGATAAGCATGTTAAAATAAAATCTTGCCATCTATGCTTTTTTTTCAAAATTAATTATATCATTCATGCTAAAGTTCCTTAAACAAATATAGAACTCATTTATAGGTAAGAACAATTTATTAAATATTACAACTAAATCATCAATGTACTATCGAAAGGATATAAAAATTGTGTGGTTCATAATATTTTAATAAAATTTCTTCACCTTATTAGGCATCCGACTAAGTAGTAATTATCAATAGAACAATTAATTACCCTATGGATCTTAATGTTATTTTAGAGGAAAAACACAAAATTTATGCATATATTAATTTAAAAGTTCCTCATCACAAATAGTTTAACATGCTTAATTTTACAACAGGTAAAAATAAGCATTCACTATTGTCAACAAATAATCATATTTATGCCACAATAAGATTACAAGCAATTAGAATTATAAGATAAAAATCACTGATTAATCTTGTGCATAACATATAAAAAGATAAAATAAAGAAAATGGAGCAAAATGATGAAAAATGGTCTAAAAACAACCTTTCATGCACCCCCACATGCCATTGTACAAATTTACAAATAATAATAATAATAATAATAATAATAATAATCATAATAATAATAATAATAATAATAATAATAATAATAATAATAA
>JANSVA010000217.1:24322877-24333070 GCA_025504915.1 Erythroxylum reticulatum
TGTTAACTTTTTTACTAATACAAATCATTCGTTTTAAAATAATTAATGAATTACATATTTCCAATCATATTATACTGTAGGAATATTTTAGTTATTGATACTATTTTTATGTTCTATCAACTGCAACTAAACACATTTCTATCCTCGAGACGTAGACAATTTTATCTGTTTTGACCATCATAATTAAACAACTCACTATTTTTAATTTTTGTTTTATTCTATTTTTAAATTTTTGTCTCATTTTGTCTGTATATATTAAATATAATAACCAAATGCAGCTTTAACTTCTTAGTGGAATTTTATTTGCAAGGAGGCTTGTATTTCTTAACGCTTCGAGCTGATTATGATACATATCCTTTCAGTTTTGGAGAAAGAAAAGTAATAATACGGCGATCCCCAAACGGAAATGACTCAACTGACCTTTTGTCAACCTACCACACCTACTCAACCCACCAATGATCCGCACTTTGGATTCATTTGATATCTCTCCAATATTCTCTCCGGTATGTAATATATGTACACTGCTTCTCACTCAGCAAAATTCCAATTGTCGGCCAGCAGCATCAACTAAGCTGCGGAGGGTATCATGGACTATGGCAATGTCTTGGTAATCTCTTCCTCTTCTCAGTTTTATTCCTATGTTCTTCACTTTCCTTTATGCTTTCCTTTCCATGTTCGTTTACTAGGAAAAATATACAAGCAAGGAACAGATTAAGAAACAAGAAAAGTATTATGGAATCTCAGCACATTTGAATGATTATCCTATTTAGAATAATGGGTCTCTTAAGTTTTGCTAAAGCTTTTGTCCCAGTGTTCAAAGCAACAACCTTTTCTTGTTGGTGTTCGGAACGGGGTTAGATGCCCTTATTGTTGGACTGCTGTCCTCGAAGTAACATGTCGTTGATTTCCATCTTAAGTCGCTTCTTTTTCGTTTTCTATAAGGGATTAGTTGATTTTGTTAGTTGGTTTTTTGTGTTAAAGTTGGCTTCTTCTCCTTCGACGGTGGCTCAAATGGAGAGTGGAGCAAGAGGACAAATGAGGAGGAATCCCACTCTGATTTGTGCTCCGATCATGGCGGACATGGTGGATAAGATGGTGGTTGATACCGTTAAAGCCAAGAGTAGTGGAGCTGACCTCGTTGAGATTCGATTGGATAGTTTGAAGAGCTTCAATCCCATTGATGATCTTAACACACTCATCAAACACTCTCCTTTACCAACACTTTTCACCTACAGGTATTTAAGCTTACTCAATATCTCCTCGTGCTATTTGTTTTCTGATATATTCACCATTTGGACTTTTCCGAGTTCAAGTGAAGAAGTCAGTTCCTTTCTCTGACCAGTGATTTAAGTTTACAACAACAGTTGTTGAAATAGGTGCTTTTGCATTGATATCGAAACTGTTTTTTGCTTTTACTTAGCTGCTTCTTTTTAAATATTTTCTTTGCAACAAATGTATGTACCATGGCTAAAACCATCAATGTTCTTCTAGACCCGTATGGGAAGGTGGTCAGTATGACGGTGATGAAACCAAGCGACTGGATACACTTCGATTAGCCATGGAGTTGGGTGCTGATTACATTGATGTTGAGCTTCAAGTTAGTTTATGTTCCCTAATCTTACCAAGGCTTTGGAATGACATAAAGTTTTTTTCAACTGATGATTTCAGCTTGTTGACTAGTAAATTCTTTTGTGATGGCCGATAAGAAATGTTTTAGGAGATATAAGATTGTGAAGTCATTGATTCTAATCTATATCATGTGGAAATTTGAAGATGTCCATAACTCTTTATTACTTATCTCCTTCTCCATAAAGGTTGTCCAAGAATTTAATGAGTTCATCCGTGGCAAGAAACCAGAAAAATGCAGAGTCATTGTTTCTTCACACAACTATCAGAATACTCCTTCCGTTGAGGATCTCGGTAATCTTGTGGCAAGAATACAAGCTTCTGGAGCTGACATCGTGAAGATTGCCACTACTGCACAGGATATTACTGATGTGGCACGGATTTTCCAAATAACTGTCCATTCTCAAGTAAGTGGCTTATATAATAAGCTGAAGCTCACTGGATTTCTGCCATAATTTGCCCTATCTATGATTTAGAAGAGTAAAAGGATTTTCCCCCATATTTTTGCTATACCCATCAGCCTAATTATTTGTAGTTTATGGATGATAAGTGACTGACTCTTTTGGCTTTGTTGACAATTTGTTAGTATATCCTTTAGAGATTTATGTTAATGGTTAAACAAGCTTCAAATCAAAGCATGTGCTTCAAATCTGAAATTTACTTCCTTCAGGCTTTGTTCCTTAGTGGCAGCTTTTGATTCAATTTATTTGTGTTAAATGGCCTCACAATTTCATGCCATATTACCTTTTGCCTTCATATTCTGCCTCTTTCCTGTCACTACTTTGTTATTCTCTGATCATGCAATATTGAGCCTTTTAAACTTGTGTATTCCTAAAGCTTGAAGGGATTTATTTATAGTGGCTGTTCTTATTTCAGGTTCCAATTATTGGTATTGTTATGGGTGAAAGAGGCTTGATGTCAAGAATTCTTTGTGCAAAATTTGGTGGATATCTCACTTTTGGCACCCTTGAGTCTGGATTAGTTTCAGCTCCTGGTCAACCGATGATCAAAGATCTACTGGATCTATACAACTTCAGACAAATTGGACCTGACACAAAAGTATTTGGCATTATTGGAAACCCTGTCAGCCACAGCAAATCACCTGCTTTGTACAATGAAGCATTCAAGTCAGTTGGATTCAATGGGGTGTATTTGCATTTACTGGTGGATAATCTTGCTAATTTTCTGCAGACATATTCATCCACAGATTTTGCAGGATTCAGGTTCTATTTTTATATACCTTAACCTTCTGAAATATACGTAGTGGTTTGCTGGTTTTTTTATAGGAAAGTCACAAAGTGTGTCAGTGGTTGGAGAAACCTTCCTGTGTGTTCTTAGTTGGACATAAGCATTTTTTTTATGTTCTTAAGTGTGTCACATACTTGAATATGGATCTGTTTGGAGTGCTTGTTTAACATGAAGTCCCTTAATATGCAGTTGTACAATTCCTCACAAGGAAGCTGCTCTGAAGTGCTGTGACGAGGTCAATCCAGTTGCAAAGGTAATTCTTATCTCTGGCAGAGAATTTGACAAGCATATAATTCTCAATCAATCTTAGCCACTCGTATGTGTGACTTGTTTTATGCATTTGGATAACGGTTTATTCTTGACAAGTTTTCAGTCAATTGGAGCTGTTAATTGCATTATAAGAAGACAAAACGATGGGAAGTTATTTGGTTTCAATACAGACTATGTTGGTGCTATTTCTGCTATTGAGGATGGCCTGCGAGGTTCTATTTTGCCTCCTTGTGCATGTTTTGATTTAATGCTTAATTTTAAAACGTTCTACATTTTATTTCCTTTCTCTTTTTGCAGTTTCACAAAATATTAGCAGTAAAACTAGTTCACCATTAGCTGGTAAGTTGTTTGTGGTTATTGGTGCTGGTGGCGCTGGCAAGGCACTTGCTTATGGTGCAAAAGAAAAGGGAGCTAGGGTTATAATTTCTAATCGCACTTATGGTGGGTTTCTTCATTTAGTTTCTTTCTCTTATAATTCCTACTTATGCATAAACCTGGGTTTTGTTGAATGGAGAACAAACTGTAACCTTTCTTATACACTAAGTCACAAATTTGGAGAAGAATGAACATGCTTGTAATGTGATGAGCACATCTCCTGATACTTACCATTGCTTTTGTACTATCTGACATCAACTTGACATAAAGATCGGGCAAAGGAACTCGCCAACGTAATAGGAGGAGATGCTGTATCTCTGGCTGAGTTGGGCAGTTTCCATCCAGAGCATGGCATGATTCTTGCAAACACGACATCTATCGGAATGCACCCAAAAGTTGATGAAACACCGATTCCCAAGGTTTCATGCATTTCCTATTGTTTTATCTATTGTCTATTATTTGGCATTTCATACATAAAACATGTTTCAAAAGTAAAAGTTATCTTTAGGTTTATCATGGATGTTATATTCTGACACGTCTCCCTCTGTGATTGTTATTGGTGTTCCATCTTGGGGATAGTCTGATGATTACCAATGTGTCTAAAAACAAGTGGCTTCTTATGCCTTTAGTAGCATTCCTTAGTGCTCAGCAATAGTGAGCGTAAAGGGATGATGGCTGTTATAGAAGGACAATGAGACTGCTTCCTCTATTTGAAGAAATAAAGATATCATGAATTGATGATTTAGGGTCATCCACACATGGTGTTTCTATCATGTGCTAGGTTTTGCTAGTCTGATCCTTCGTGATGAATGGTGGGATCTTACAAATATCACCTTAACCCGATAGACATTTTATGCTGAGTAATGGATCGGTCGTTCAAACGAATTGGGTTGTTGGGAATCCTGCTCTGTATGCGATAGCTCGTGATTGTCGATTGCGTTGATTAAATAAACAATCTTGCTGATTGGGAAGTTAAAAAGGACTCGTTTTGTTTTTGCAGAATGCTTTGAAATATTACTCCTTGGTTTTTGATGCTGTTTATACTCCCAAAATAACACGACTGTTGAGAGAGGCTGAAGAATCTGGAGCCACTATTGTTTCAGGCTTAGAAATGTTCATTGGGCAGGCGTATGAGCAATTTGAGAGTTTTACAAACTTACCTGGTAAGATCTTAATTTTTACCGTAAGGTCTATTTAACCAACCTTTTATCATTGTCATTTTGATGTGCAGCACCCAGGGAGCTCTTTCGGAAGACAATGACAAAATACTAAGAGTAGAGCTTTTATGACACTTGAATTTGGTGACTTGAATTCAAGCAAATTCTGTTCTGTATGGAGCTAAAATTCATTTATAATCAAGAGCAAATGGAATATAAACCACGTCAACATTTCCAAGCAAGTTGGAAATATGGGAAACTGTTTCTTGGCATTGGGACGAGAGTGTTAGTTATCAAATGCTACAGAGCATAGAGATTGTATAAAGGATTATCAAAAGACGTGGTGGGTTGGGTTTATTGGTTGGAAGTTGAATTTGAATTTGCAGAGACTGTGGTTGCCTTGCTGCATTAAGTTCGATTTATTTATGTTTTTGTGTAAACCAGACCTATTCAATGCTTTTTATCGAGACGAGCTTTACAGGTCCTAAGAGGAATACAGGGGCCTTGGATTTCATATAAATATGTCCCAAGTTATTAATTATTCAGGTTAGGTAAACTGCGCATATAAAAGTTCCGTCTATTTGTTCTTCGGTTAAATAAAATTGGGAAGCGTGAAAAAAATTATATTTAATACTACCATAAGCATAACTCATTTCGTTTTTATAGTAAGGCGAAGCTATCTATTCTACCTAAAACTCCACTCGACATTGTGTTGAAGTATCAAACTGGCATGTTGGTGACTTTGAATTAGGATGACATGCCCTCTTGCTTATTCAGAATCACCTCCAAGATTACTTCCCTGGCAAAATCGGGCTGTATTGAACATGCCCGCAAGCTGTTTGACGAATTGCTAACAAAAGACACAATCGCCTGGAATTCAATGCTCTCTGGCTATTCTCAACTTGGTCTCCACCGAGAGGCCCTCTTACTCTTTTACCAGATGCGATCCAGCAGCGCCAAGCCTGACCACTTCACTTTGACTGCAACTCTAAGTGCTTGTGCTAGTTCATGTTCGCTTGGCATTGGAGCCAAAGTTCACGCTTTCTCCATTGTTTCTGGGTATAATTCTTCTGTTCCTGTCAATAATTCTCTTATACATATGTATGGAAAGTGCTTGAACCCGTTTTCTGCTAGGAAAGTGTTTGACGAAATGGATGGGAGTAATGATGTGTCGTGGTGTTCTCTTTTGTTTGCATATACTAATTGTGGTCAGTTTGATCTAGCAAGCGAAGTCTTTAAAATGATCACTAGAAAGGTTGGTATTTCTTGGAACACAATGATATCTGGGTTTGGTCGAAATGGTGAAATATTGTTATGTTTTGATCTCTACAGTAGGATGCGGAAGAGTTCATATGAGCCTGACCAATGGACTTATAGTGCACTTATAAATGCTTGCGCTGAATCTTTAGAATTGTTCCATGGACTTATGATGCATGCTGTTGTCATTAAGAGTGGCTGGAACTCGGCAGTTGAGACAAGCAATTCACTTATAAGTTTTTATGCAAAACTTGGTTCGATATATGACGCTATGAAGGTTTTCGAATATGCTGAAATGCTATCACTGGTATCTTGGAATGCCATTATTGATGCGTATATGAAAGCAGGAGACATCCATAAAGCTTATATCACGTTTCAGCATGTACCTGAAAAGAATGTTGTTTCATGGACATCTATGATTACAGGGTATGTTAGAAACGGATATGGCGATGAGGCTCTTGGCTTCTTTATAGGCATGATGAGATATGGTTTGATCCCTGATGAATATGCATTTGGAGCTGTCCTTCATGCATGTTCGTGTTTGGCAGTTTGTGGGCATGGTAGAATGATTCATGGATGCATAATTCACTATGGTTTCCATGCTTATGCTTATGTTGGCAACGGATTAGTCAACATGTATGCTAAATGTGGGGATTTAGATGGATCTCTTTTGGCATTCCATGATATTTATGAGAAGGATTTGGTCTCTTTCAATGCTATGTTGTTTGGGTTTGGATTGCATGGAAAGGCTAGCCAAGCTATGCAACTATATGAAGATATGCTAGAATCAGGAAAAAATCCAGATGAAGTGACTTTTATTGGTTTGTTAATGGCTTGCAGTCACTCAGGGCTCATAGAGAAAGGTGGTGCACTTTTCGCATCAATGGAGTCAGTTCATGGGCTTTCCTATGATGTTGATCACATTGCAAGCATGATAGATATGCTAGGACGAAGTGGCTACTTAGCAGAAGCAAAAGAATTGGTGAGTACGTTTTCAAAAGCAGGTAAGTATAAGGCTTGCTTTTGTGAGGTTCTGCTTGGAGCATGCTCGGCATGGGGTGAAGTGGGGATGGGGACATATTGGGGGGAGGCATTAAAGGTTTTAAAGCCTCATAAAGAGATAAGTTACGTGTTACAGTCAAATTTGTACTGTGCTAGTGGGCAATGGAAGGAAGCTGAGATGATTAGAAAGGCTATGATAGATGAAGGATTAAAGAAAATCCCTGGTTTTAGTTGGATTGAAGTGATGAACAAGGTGGCAGTTTTTGCTGCCGGAGATCATTCACATACATATATGGAAGAGCTCTGTAAGATATTGTATTTACTTCAATTAGAAATGAGACATACGTAAGTTAAAATTCATTTTGAGAACAGAAAATGTTTTCCTGGCATCTCGTGATACTGATGTGGTTGGGTTATAAAATGGGAGAAAAAGGCAGCAACGCAATGGTTTGTTTATTGGCAGAAGCTACTTTTTCGTTTGGAAGTGACAACAAGTGTGCATGGAAAGTGGAGGTTAATTTTATAATTTTCACTAGCTTTAATGATCCGAAATCTTCTGTTCGATATGTCCCTATTGTTAGCCACACATTCTACAATAAATAAACGAAATGTGCGGCTCATAATGAATGGTACAGGGTACACACAGGCCACATGGAACAGTCATCTGTTCCCCTTTAAAGGACGTATCGTCGGCGTGGGTGTTCTAGCTCTCTCTATGGGTGATGAAATACTAGGGACTAACTAACCAGCCAATTGTTCGTGGTAATTTATGTTCAGTCACTTACGTTAAATAATTTTAAATGAAATATATTAATAAGAGTGAATATGTAATTTAATTTTTGTAAGAATAAAATTGTTTAATTGTAAAATAACAAATCTTTTTATTAAAGTTTTTATTGTAATCGTGAAAAAGAAAAGAATTATGAAAACAATTTTGTTTTAACATCTTTACTATTTTTTCTAGAAAGTGAAAGAATAATAAGGCCTAAGGGAATACAATGCTTAGTTAACAGGAAGCAATTGAAGGCAAAATGCAAAATGAGACAAAGTAGCTAACTTCAGACAATGGAACATCCCTACGCCAGGGAACAACCATGCATTGCCTTTTATATCTATTCTATCAAGTTAGTGATTTCAGAGAAGCTAGTTGGTAAGCAGTCTATGGGATGGCGCTCCTCTAATTATGTAAATCTCCCGGATGTGGTTAATGTTTCTGAATTGAAGCTTTGTATTGTCTTTGGACTGCTTCTTGAAGACTAAGGTTTTTTTACTTTTCAGTACACCGAGCATCCCATAGCTATCGAGAGGAGCTTAACATCATCCTTGCCCACGTAAGGAAAATTCAGTATCCAGTGCACTGTATCTCTACAGTATGTAAAGAGGCAGTGAACACCATATCTATATATCATCCTGCCTATGGTACTGGAGTAGGTGCATGCAAAGTATAGATGATTTAAGGATTCAGGACAAGCATTACACAACTTACAGTTGAAATTCACAATAGCCCCGCCTGTTTTAATTCTATCATATGTTGACAGTTTCTCATTCACAACTAACCACATCATAAATGGGTTTAGTGGGGGCCAATTTGTTCCATACTAACTTCAACTAGGGAACCTTTGGAGCAGAGGGTCTGATGAGCTCTCTAAATCGTTTTTGTTGTGAATTCACTTGAACAGCTCATTAGTCATGTAGCTATGTCCTCCCTAGAGAGCTCTAGAGCATTACCAACCACGAAACCACCTACGTAGAGAATTTGAGAATCTGCTTGATCTATTCCAATCTCCCATTCTGATCAAAGAGTTAACTTTTACCTCAGTAAGGAAAAGCAACCTTAAGGCACTGTAAGGTATAGAGGCCGCATGGACTTCAATTATCAAACCATAAAGAGGCAGAAGAGTCACTTGAAACTATTTCCATAATAGTTTCAAAGAATAAGAATTTTGTGTTTTTAACCAATTGATACAAGTGTAATTCAAAACAATGTTTTCTTTTTTGCTAGACCTAATTTGTTAGCATTTTTATTTCTATTGATCTTAAACAAAGTCGTCATTTTTTACGTCGACGACAAAGATGAAACACTTACTTACCTTAAACTGCAAGATTGGATTTGGAAACTTGATCTTTAATTAATGAGCTTATACAAATCTTAAAAGCCTTCATTAACAAGCTATAAAGGCTATGATAATACCATCATTGAGTAGGAAGAATACCATGCTTAAATAAAAAATATACCACACCTTCAAACATCCCATACTATGCTTGTGCTAAAAAAAAAAAAATCACTTATAGTAGATGAAGTCAAACGTTTACCTTAAAATGAGAATGTCATCACCAATTACGATAAATAGCTTAGTTCAATAAAAATTTTACTAGACCCTTATACATCTAATATCACCTTTTAAGTGTGAAAAATATCATCATCCGTAACAGATAAGTTACAATTTCATCTTAAAATTGGAATATCACCTCAGAGTATGAAGAATATCACGACTCAATAAAAACTAGACTAGACTTTCAAACACCTAATGCCATGTCTATGCATAAAAAATATCACACATTCACCTCAAAATGAAAATACCATCATCGAATACGAAGAGTATCATGACTTAGTTAAAATTGTACTAGACCTTCACACATCCATACCATGGTTGCTTAAAAAAAAGAGATACAATACTTATTTATATAAAATATCACCACCCAAAATAGATAAGTTACTCGTTTACCTTAAAAAATGGGAATACTATCTTTAAGTACAAAGAATATCATCGCTCAATTAAAATTATAGTAGACCTTCATAAATCCAATATGACGCTTAGTTATAAAAACTACCAGCATTTATAATAGATAAGTTACACATTAATCCTAAAATAAGAATACAATCACCAAGTATGGAGAATAGTATAACTTAGTAATAATTATACTAGATATTCATATATTTAATACAATGATTATGTACAAAAAATACCACCACCCTAATAGATAATACATATATTTACCTTAAAATGAAAATACCATCACTGAGTATGAAGAATACTATGGTTGAATTAAAACTATATCATACTTTTATACATTTAATACCACACTTATGTATAAAAAATACCACCTATAACAAATAATGAACATGTTAATTTTAAAATGAGAATATCATTACCAAGTACGAAGAATATCATAACTTAGGCAAAACAAAAGACTGAAGTGAAAAGAAATTTGTTGCAAATCTTGTCATAGCAGGATGACACAAATTTCTACCATTGG
>JANSVA010000217.1:24341260-24372241 GCA_025504915.1 Erythroxylum reticulatum
ATGATTTTGCGAGTTAATTTTTGATTGCCTTGCATTGTAAAAGATTCTATGTATGAACTTTTGATACTTGAGTTGAGGTTGTCTTGAGTGGACTAGAGAGTCCTGAAGTTGTGGCTGGATGTGGATATAGAAGTGTGTTTAAAATTATTTGTAGGATTTTGAGATTTTTAAAATACAACTGTTGTCCTGCCCAAATTTTTCTAAAAAAAAGAGATATTCAGTAAGCCTTGCATAGTCGGATTAAGGATACTGCGAGTATCCTTGGCCCGAGTGTGCGGCGGTTGTCATGGGCCCGATATAGTACCAGGTCATGACAAATCAGGTTTGTACCTACCTTTGTAAACTGAGTTTCCTTAAGTTCAAGGTACAATTAGGAAACGACTAATTTGTTGGAAATTGGTACACCTATTATAGATTAACATTTTCAATTTACTTATTATTTTAAATTTTCTCGAGCATCCAAGATTTAGTTTATATTTATTTTTAGTGATTCAATAAGTCATTAGTATTTTGTAGGCGGGTTTAGTTGCTAGATAATAATTGGGTTAATATAAAAAAACCCAAACTTTCGTCAAAATTTTAATTATAGTCCAAACTTTAACAAATAGTAATAAAATAGTTAAATTTTCAATTTTTTCAATTCTAGCCCAAACTTCAAAAAGTGGCAATAAAATACTCAAACTTTCAATTTTCTTCAATTTTAGCCCGATGTTATCTATTGTTCTCATGATGCCCTCAACCATTTGTTTTTGTTTGTTCTTTTGATGCTCTAAACTACTATCACATTACAACGTAATGTACCAGTAAGCTTTTCATTTTTAGTTCATTTTCCTAATGCCCTTAGTGTGAAGGGATTGAAGTTGCGTAATTTGAAAACTGAAGGGTGAGAGCATCGAGAGAACGAACTAAAAATGAAGGAAAAAACTGAAATCAAAGTGTAAGGGCATCAAGGCTGCATAATCTGATTTGGTTCATTTTTAAACAATGACATTGTTTCATTAATCTTCATCTGTTATGTTAATTTTGGCTGACGTGTATTAATACTTAAGATTTCTGAAACATGTAACAAGCCACGTTAGCAAACTTAACAAAAACACCAACGTCTGCCTACAATTGAAAAAAATCAAAAGTTTGATCATTTTATTGCTAATTTTTGAAGTTCAGGCTAGAATTAAAAAAATTAAAAGTTTCTGTAATTTATTGCTACTTTTTAGAGTTTGGGCTATGATTAAAAATTTGATGAAAGTTTGGTCTTTTTTTGGTAATTAACCCATAATAATTGCCAAATTGTATGAAAATTTTTAATTTTTTAATTTCATCCACTTTTGTTTAGCACAATACCAATATATACTTCTAAAAAAGCATGATATCAATACATTGTATTTACAGATACATATAGCAAATAGAGGAACCCTTCCTTTAGCTTTATTATAATGGGTTTGCTTCTGCAATCATACAGTATAGGCTATCACAATTATAAACAAAATCATCTGGAAAAATTTGTGCCTTAGCTAACTACTATCACTAGTGAGTATGATAATCACCAATTGGTATTCACAACCACATGTATAATAATAATGAAAAGGATAAGAATTAAGAAAAATAGAAGTAATTATAACATTTGAAATAATTGACAGTTATGTAGCAAATTTAAATAACGCCACCATCTATAATAATTAATACTACTATAGTCATATAAAAATAAAGGTTGAATCACATTCATATATCGTAATCTTAATCTTTAGAGGTTTAACTTTTTTGGTAATAATGTAAGCAACTTCGCTCAGTATAAATTCTTTCTCCTTGATTATAACTTTGTTTAGGAATTTACACCAGCAAAGTTCCATCTGTATTGTTTCAATATTATTTAGAGAAATTGAGAGGAGATATTGGATAGGTTGCAGAATTGGCATAATGGAATGTGGAATTTTAGTGCATAAATATTCCTTATCATAGTCAAAGTTTTGATGAGGAGTTTACATATCTAAAATTCTCCTTCCATTATCTTAATAGTTTTTTGTTTGAGTTTCCCTTGCTTTTATACTCTATTGAAATAATGATTTTTTATTTATAAATTAAGTGGTAAACGTTGAATGGAAAAATAGAACTAGCAATTATGTGTTTAGTATTATGCATAGTATATAATGGATAGACATACATTAAATTATAGTAATTGTGTAAAGAGCTTAAGTAGGACACGATGATTTTTCAGTTCTCATGTATTTCACAATAGATAGGACAAGTGATTATATAATAGTCTTGCTTCAGAAAAGAACTGGATTTTTCAATTTAATAACATAAATTATAAATAGTTATAAGGAGAAACAACAATAAAGGATTGGAAATATATCACATTTGATGGGGGCTTAATAAAGGGGACACCTATGTTATACTCTGCCATACAAGTTAAAGATGATTAAGATGCAATGACCATAAACTTAGTTCTCATTTCAAAATGAAAAGGGCAAAGGCAATCTCGAAACAATTGCACATCATAACAAACATAGTCTTTAAAAATCATAACAATTTCAAATTCATTAAACTTGTAAGATATGGCCATCTCTTCATTAAATACAAACAACATGCATTAAATAATGAACTGTAAACTATTCAATTATAAGTGTTTGGATATTAATCTTGGTTTTATAATTCAATAGAATGGTTAGTTCACATTTTCCATGACTCCATCAATGTAAAAACATATCATTGTAGGAAAAATTATAATACTAGTCTAAATACCAATTAAGTCAACCATTTTAAAAATGATGAATCTATAAATGATATGTTTAAATACTATGATGTAACATATGTGTAGCATCCCACTCTCACAGAATATATACTCGACATCTTGAGTGATATTTAAGTACGAATCCTATAAGAGTGGCATGCTAAAACAGACGGTAAATTAAATTTATTACTTTCATTTGAAAACAACACGTAAAATGTGGAAAAGAGATAATCAAATTCGGCCTAACTTATTTATAAACAATTTCAGTCTCAAAATTTCCAATCATTATTGAACCCATCAGAGTTTTAGTAGACAATTAGGCCTATTATAAAAACGAAACACTTGTAGTCACAATAACAATACATTTTAAGATCATTTTATACATATTGAATAACACTTAAGACTACACTTTTCAATACAACATAACGAAACACATATGCAGGCACACACTGATTCCGACCGGGAACTCTTAATCGGAGCCTCTCTAGAGTTCTTTACTACACCTTAAAAGCCACGTTGCAATTTTTATGAGTTTTACGAACTCAGTTGAGTAACCATCCTCGATGGTTCACTCATATAATAAAACTCAATCATTATATAATCACATAATTTATATAGTAAAATAGTTTATATCAATTTATCATTACATTTCAGCTTTGCAAATCATTTAATTAATTCCAATCATATATGAATGCTATATGTATGAGACTCACATTCATTTTTATTATTGTGACCGAGTCCCTATCACATATGTATACAGATACTAGGCCATTAGGCTCAGTCAGAACAGAATCACGGAGCATAGCCCTACATGCAGAAATAGTAATCACGGAGTAAAGCTCTACGTGTAAGTGCTTTCATACTGGTTATTCTAGTCACAATGCCTTTATATTACATGCATTGAAATAATATGCATGTCACGATTCAGTCATCAATTCAATCACTTTCACTTGCATGTATTATCATAGTATAACAGTCTTAGTATCAGTAGCCATCGGACTAGGTCCGACATTCAAATTTTCAGTTAAAAATTAGAATATTCAATTAGACAGTCTCATTCACATACAAGTAGTACTTTCATTGCATGCATCAAACGCCTCGGACATATGTTGTTCAAAATTCAGTACATAATCAAGCAATGCAGTTTAATAATATATCAATATAATTCATATTATATAGAACATAACAAATAAAATAAGACCATCTTAGGTTACTCACTGTTGCTCCTTTAAGCCTATTGTTTTGACATTCTGGCAATATCTGGAAGTAGTTGCTCTAGTCGCTCGTCTATATGCAATAAAAACAATTTCATATTACTAGGGCACTTATGTAACATAATAAACACATGTATCAATGTTTCATGTATCATACACGTTCAATGACAAACTCTTGGGTATATTTCCATCATACATTGATGTACATATCATTTGTAGTACTCCAATTGTATCAAAATTCAATCACTCATTCTCCATTTCAATTGTTTCTAGAAACATTCCATTCTAGTCAACGGTATATGATCAATAAGATTTGGAAAATGAAGGATTAAGTAATACTTCCTTCTAAACAATTGTTATTTTATGTCTTAGGTCTCTAATGACACTAAGATCATTCAATTTGGTTCAATATACTGAAAGTTATACTTTAAATATGCCAATCTATTCTTAAGATATAACAGAACTCTTACTTCAACTTCAGAACAGATTTTGAATTCTTCACACTAGAATTATGATTTTACTTCTTCAAATTTTTTTTTAATCTTTATGTCTCTAGTTTCATTTGAATTAAGAACCAACTCATTTGGCACTCTACAGATCAAGATATAATCAAAATACCGAAGTATGTTTAGTAAAATCATTCCAATTATCATACTTCAACATAGTTAACATTTTCATCTTAAATTCATCAATCAATCCATTTCAGATGGCTATCACTTTTTTTGGAGATGAATATAAATGTATTAGGTTCAGGTGCATGATCTTCACTGATCACAATCGTGAGTTTCCAACATAACTAGCAGAGTTATGATCATGATGGCTCATGATCGTGAACTACCAAGCCACTTAACAGAGTCATGATCGTGATGGCTCACGATGGTGAATTGCTAAGCCACTCAACAGAGTCACAATCATGATGATTCATGATTGTGTACTCCATCTTTTCTTCTCTTCTCCAAAAACCTTCATCCATGTTTTTCTAGATTTTTTTTTCCAATTCTTACACTTCCCAACTTATATATATCATTTTTACTACTTCCCATTTAGTTCATCTTACTCAAAAACAACTTAAACTTCAAGAATAAACATAACCATCAAAAATAGTATATCATCCACACAAATCCCATTTTTTGCATTTTTCTATCTTATCATTCACGCAAATCCCATTTTCTGCATTTTTCTATCTTCTATATCTTTCCATTTTTATCAACACAATCAATTCGTTAAAAACCTCTCTATATATCATGACCTTACCTAATTCTCATTCCTTATCATCAAATTCATTTAAATTCATTTCTACTAATAGTTAACAGATTCATGCATGTACAGTGAAAAACAAACACTACATGTATTTCACAGTACAAAACAAAGTATATATATTCATCAATTTTTCATGAACTTCTGTATCATTTTCCCTTATCTCTAAATCATCTCAAATGCAAGATCAAATTCAACACTAAAAAAGAAAACAGAACATTACTCATAGTTTTCATTAGTTTTTATACTTTCATTCTCACTATCGAATTTATTTCTTCCCATATCTCTCATGCATGAACCCATGTATAAAATATTAAAATATAATCAAATGTTATTCATGAAAAACTTACTTGATCCAATAAAATTCTAGGTCAAAATTCTAGATTTTCTAATCCTCTCAAGTAAACAGACATCAACTTAAACTTATAATTATCTTCAGTTAGTTCTCTAGCAATAAAGAGTCAGGAGCCAAATACATAAACATGCATAACAAGTAGTTTCGAAGATGCAAGAAAAGAACAAGGGAATGACTTTTAGTTGGGGTTTTCGGTGGTGAACAAACCAAATGAGCTGCAGAATATTTCTTCCATACCAAGGTCATGACTACGCGTATTTAACATACATGGCCACATGTCACCATAGCATGTAGGCCATTTGTCACTAATTGATCAGTCCATGCGTCACACTATAATTGATCCATTTTTAAATATTTTTCTTAGTCTAAAATATCCCAAAATTATCAGAAATTTCTTAAAGTTTACCAAAAATTTTGAAATAATACTAACAGTCTCCAAATAAAATTTTACCACTAATAAATCATAATTCACATTTTAAATCACTTTTTAAAGTCAATTATACCCAAAAATATCAATGAATACATGAACAAGTATTTTAAATATGTCAACAATAAATACTCATATGTGTGTGAATATACAATAATGCATGAGCATAAGTGCACTTCTAATTTCTTATAGTACGCTCAGTTCACAATTATGGGGTTTAGCCCCGAATATGGGATGTTACAATATGGGATGTTACAATCAATGTATAAATGTATGGCTTAACAATGTCAAGGTATGGTTAAGAAGCATATTTTCATAAAATGAAAGAAAGTAATTGAGAAGCACCACTTGAATGAAAATCAAATGTCCTAATAACATGATGATGTAACTTATAGGAGTGTACAATTAACATATAAATGTATGGTTTAACAAGGTTAAGGTGTGGTTAAGAAGTATATTTTCAAAAAATGAAAGAAGTAATAAGGAAGCACCACTTTAATGACAATCAAATGTCCCAATACCACTATGAGTAAAGGACACTTTAATGTCAGAAAAAATTTGGTGTTTGAGAAACAATGCTTATAAAAATTTTGTTATCTAAAAATTTAATCATCCTAGCACCCTTATATATCCTAAAATGTTAGTGATAAGTGATTAATTTTTCATATTTTAAGGTTTATTATAATATACTATTTCGATTATTTTACAGTGCAATGTAATGTACATATATTTTATAGATTATATTCTATTTATGGTATACTAAAGTAATTTAATTGTTTAAATGCATTATTGAGGTTATAATGAAGATAATTGATAGACTAAAGATGGATTTGGACTCGACCAAAATTTTTTTGAAAATTTTCCAAAAACTTTAAAAAGTTATGAAATGAGTCCTAACGAGCTTTAAAAGCTACAAAATGTGCTTTGGAGATTTATATGACACTTTTGAATGAAATCTGAACGATTTTAGTGACATTCGGTAATTTTCAGACTCAATCCAAAAAGTCTTCCGGACAACCCATAAAAGTTACCAAACAATTTCAAAATATAATGAAAAGCTCCAAAAGTAGGATTGGAGTCCCTAGGAATTAAAACAGATGAAAATGAAGGTTGTTTGAATAGCATTCGGGTAATCCAAAAATTTCTGGATAAAAAGACCCGTATCAAAAAATAAAAGATTTTAGGGATAATGTGCCCAATTAAATTGTTCTACGCATGCAATTGAAGGGTTTTAGGTTTAATTAGAGTATAATGAGGATTTGAGGTTTAGAATTATATATAATATTTTTTTGAATTTATTCAGAAAAGTTTATCGATTTAATTAAGTAAAGGGTAACATAGTCATTTTAAGATTTAAAGGTGTTTATATGTTTGAATAAGTTTTGAGTCAATTAAAAAGGACTGCATTTGAGTTACAATAAATCCATTCAGATAGATTTTAAGAGATTCGAAATTATTGAACTAAAATGCCATTTATTGAAAATAAGGGGAATTAGTGATTTTTCTCCCATTTAAATTTTTTCAAGCACCCAATTTAAATGTTTTATGCCTAATTAGAATATTTAATGGTCAATTCAATAATTTAATATTAATGAGTGGCATTAGGAAGTTAGTTTAATGATGAAAGACTGGAAGAGAAACCATGAAAAATGATTAGATGAAATTTTGGCCATGGCTAGGGTTTTTAATGGGATATGATCCAAAATTCTATATAGTGTGATTTTGATGCTAATGAAGTAATGAAATGTAAAAGAATTGATTTGGAATTGGAGTTGGTGTTGGTTGAAATTCGGCCAATGATGCATGATTATGTAAAAATTTGCTAATGAAATTTGATAGCTTAAATGTGTTTACTAAAATGACAATGGAAGTTAATTTGGATTGGATTTAAGTATTATAAATCAAATGGAATTGAATTGGAAAAGTTTAATGTAAAATATGTTAAGTTTAGCCTTAAGAGCATTTTTGCTATAAAAGTATGATTGTGATGTAAGGACCATGTGAATGTGATTAAGGGTGTTCACTAAGTGCACTTGTGGCACTAGAATTATTAAATGAATTATTATGTTATTATTTGAAAAAAAATAGCATAGGGAGTGTATGTGGAAAGTAATTAAGTTGAAATGGTTTACGGTGTATTTGGTTGGAAAATATATTAAGGAGTTGAATCTATTTGTATATGATTTTTGGATAGAAAAATGAAGTGAACTGAAGGATTTCGAAGTCGTGAAAAGTAAACTAGCAAGTAGTAAGCATATTTTAAATTTATTTTAAGCAAATGGTTTTAATTTTACCATAAAATGAATACTTATGTTGAGTTTTTTTGTGAATAATATATTACAAGTGAATTGCCAGTATGTATGAATTTTAGTTTGAAAGTTAAATTTTATATGATTTGAATTTACATAGAAATTATGTTATTTGTTCAAAAAAAATAAAATTTTAGCTTATGATATGCCTTCATGGTACTATAGATTTACCGATTAGAGTATCCTCAAATGTGTATGGTAGTGTCTTGGGGGCATCAGTTAGTAAAAGCGAATGGTAGTGTGCCTATCATTAGTCTAGTGAGCCTCCTTTTACACGTATTGGGTATATATAGTGCTAGTCAAAATTGGTACGGGTAAGCACTGTGTAACTAGCTCCATAATTACCAGTTTATAGTTGTTAACCTATTGTGGTTAAGCAATTTAGAACCAGCTTTGTAACTACTGGTTAACTAGTCATAGGCAAGTGATGCAGAATCACCTTCCTGACTTTATGCCTAGGGCACCATGTAGTAAAGAAATTTTAGGCATATTCTAGTGGTTGACTTATTTTCAGTATAAAAGTTTTCAGAAAACTTATTGCCACCACTGTTTATTGTTTAAGGAAAAAGGAAAATGAAAAATTGAAACTTGTATATTATGAGTTTAATTTCGAAAAAGCATTTTAAGAAAAAAATTGAAATTGTGTTTTACGAAGTGTTATTTTATTACCAGGTTTTATGGTGCATGAATGAATTTTCATGGTAATTATGTTTCCATGAACTTCATTATTTTATGGGAATATTTCAATTATATTGATATGAAAAGTTTAAATTTTAGTAAAATGATTAATAGTCACTAAGCTCGTTTAGCTGATTAATACTCACTGAGCTCATTTAGCTAACCTCTATTTTTATGTTTTTAAATAAACAATCCCAGGTATGTGTACAAGTGATTCAGTAACTGGGATCCCATCGTAGGATTAGTTTTATTATTGGGTACTACTGTGCTTGTGCCATTTTTGCTAAGTATGTGTTTTCCTGAAATTGGGTTAGTTACTTGTATATATGTTTTAATTATTTTGGAAAGGGTTTAAAAGTGTGATCTTGTAAATATTTTTAGGATTGTAAATATATTTTACTTAATGAACTACAAGGGCTACGATCCTCAATAGAAATGAGGTATGTAAGCTTTTGGGCAAAAATCCCAAACTCAAGCCAACCATTTTAAAGAAACATTGTATATGTGTATAAAAATATATATGTTTTATTTATATTGTTTAATTAATGTCTATATATATTTTTTAAAAATTTTGAGAATTGTACATTTGTGGTTGCTTATGATGTGACCTGAGGTCCCATACTAGAAGTTGAGATAGTATATGAAATACTAGAAGTGTTTTTAAATCTTTCTATGTAGGCTCTTGAAATTTGGGAATCTTAGAAAAAGTAGTCGTTATGCTATTGTATTTTCATAAAGTTAAAAAAAATTCTCATTGTTTCCCTCGCTTTTAACTTTTAAAGTATAAAAGGTTTTTAAGAGATGAATGACTTAGCTTTGTGGAAACTCTTCAGTTGAGTTAGATATCGATTGGAGAGCTATCGAGGGTCACTGGGAGGGCTCCACTCGGGTTCTGGAAGGGGAACTTCAGGATGTGTCTTTTCATTTATATTATTGCATTTTGCTTGATTAATTGACAATTTTTTATTGTTTTTGGTACTTAGGTACTTTATATTGTGTTCTTAGGCTGTAATTCACTTATTTGGAGAAAACAAAACAAATTAGGACAATTTGAAGCTAATTTGATCAAGTTATGAATATGATGGAATCAGCATAGGCACCAACAAACCTGTGTACATCAACATGGTTGTGTTTAATGCAAAATAAATGTTTTTAGAATTCGAAAGAGTTACACAGCCATCAACACAACCATGTTGACACTTATGTACTAAACAGAAACCTAATTTTTAAATTATAAAAAGTAAAATTAAGAGGAAATGTGAGGAGGAGGCTCAAGAAATACAAATTGATGGCCTAAGACAACAAAAAGAATGAAGAACAAGTAAACAAACACAATTGAAGTGGATTTTCATCAATCTAAACTAGATTTCTTGAAGATTAAAAGAGATTTCTTCATGTCCCTTTTAATTTTTTGGTTTTCCTTTAGTTTTGATGTTATGTATTCTATTATTAAGAACTAAACCTTTATTGCCATCTAGATTAGATGAACTATATAATAAACCATGTAGTAGTTTTATTTTATTTTAATTAATTTTTTAGTTTCATTAAGATTTATTTTTGTTTTCTTAATTATTCTTAAATTAATATTGCTAGCATGATTTCATATAATTGAGATTGAGCAATCCTTTATATGAATAGATCTAGCATAATTGAAAGGAGTTGCAAGTAAACCTAGAGATAGGTCAACAAAAATATTCCAGATTAGGGTCAAACCTAGTAATGAAATTTATAAATTGATTGAGGCAATTCTAAAGGTTTTAATTAAAAAGAGATTTCAATTAATCAACCTAGGATTATATGCTAATAACTTGAGAAAAATATTAGCATAACTGAGGAATTTCTAGAGTCTAATTAACTATAAATTAAACTGATTAGGGAATCATGATTTCATGAGAAGTTTTATGAGGGATTTGAATTCTACCACTATTTTCTTTGATTGTTTCTTAGTTTAATATTTTTTCTAATTAGTCAATTATGTTAGTTTCTTTTATTTTTGTTTTAATTTTTAATTTAATCAGTCATAAGTACCATAATTTGTTAGACTACATAGTATAAATATGGTAAGTACTAGTAATTTTAGTCTTTCTAGAATTGACCCATATTTTTCAATGCTAGCTACAGCTACATTATGTGCTTACAGTTAAACAACTCAATCAAGTTTTTGATGTTGTTGATCCTAGGAAAACCTCATTTTTATTAATCTACTCATTTTAATAAGTATTTTTATTTTTATTTTTTATTTTTTCCTTATGACTCTCTTTTTTAATCTTGTGTTTATGACTTATTTTGAAGATTTTGGGTTTTCATTGCTATAACCACAAAACACGTTGAAAGGATGGGGAGGAAATTATTCTCAGGGGGATTATAGCAGTTTTTGAAGCTTGGAACGTGAGGCATAGTGATATGTATTTGAAAGTTCAATTGATATTTATATTATGTTCTTACATTTGTTGGAGTAACAACCCTAATCATGAATTTCAAGCACCAGACAATAAGTGGAGGCATCAAATTTGCATGAAAAATTAGCCTTAAGACACCTTATGTCGTAATACTTACAATCCATAGTAGACCATTTATTATGACTTTACTGGAACGATTATGCTTCATTTTGATTTTTGTAACAATAACAGCATGAAGAATAGTAACATCTTGAAGATTTCCTTATATTTTTTTTTGCTTCAATCAATCATGCCCTTTGTAAAACTAAAGGACTAGGCATTTTATCCAAATTCACCAAACTATATTTGAGGGAACATATGAATACCATAACATTATGGAGTGGAGACAAGATACAAATTAAAGCAAGGGAGAAAGTTGTTAGGCAAGAAAAGATGGAAGAGAAAACAAAGGAAGATAAAAAGGGGAAGCTAAATAAGAAGGATGTCAAGGAATTAAAGATTTAAGTATCTCTTTCATAAAAAAATTGTCAAAGTTAATAACAGATCCATAGGGTTTTATTATTCCTTCATTTATTGACAATTTGTTATAAAAAGGGAATTAGTAAATTTACTTGTTTTTTACTATTTTGATACTATATGTCCTTATTATTTTGCAACATATGACTTATTTCTATGCTAATGAACCCTTGGTTAGGAAAGTAAGTAGAAGCAAGGCATCGATCATAGTCCTAGGTTAAAGGACTTATTAAAAAGTCTAGTTAAAGAGACTCGTAGCTAAGAGGTAACCCAACAATTAGGTGTTTTTCTTTTATTTAAGTAGATTGTAGGGTTTTCACTAATAGTTTAGTTTATTTTTGTAGTTTTGGTCTTTTGGTTCTAATTTTGTTACTTGAGATTTTACGGAGTTCCTAAGACTATGAAGGTGACATCACTCCTATATATTAGTAGAGAAGATTTCAATAGCAATAGATGGATGTTAATGATGTTGGACAAGGCTAGAAATCTTTTGCTATTAAAGGAGTATCAATTACCTAACCCTTATATTATTTTTCATTGCTCTTGCATGTTTGTATATTGAAGAAAATGTACAAATTAAGTGTGGGGTAGGGACTTAGTAGTCAATCTTGTCAATTTTATTATAATGAGCTTAATAATGAATAATTTAGGAAATTGTTTTCAAAGGATGTTGATCAAGATGATTCATTATTAGTTTGGATGTGATTGTGATTGTGATTTGTTTATTTTGTGTATAATTTGTATAAATATTGAGTTAAACGTGAATTATTTTTTAGAATTTTTCATTCCCCCACACATAAAAATAAAAGTAAATAATACATGTGCATAAATAATTTCACTATGTTGGCTTTGTATAAATAAAAATGTAAAAATTAAAGAGTGCTACTAGTAGCCATTTAAGATAGTAATCTAGTTGAGTAACCAGGGTATTCATGAGAAGATGTTTACTCTTGCATCAAAAGGATAGTTAATTTCTAAACATGCCTCTAAATGATCCTATTTTGATTAATTTTAGTTTATGATTTCTTTTAATAAAAGGTAAGAAAATCTTTAAAGATATTAACATGTGGAATTTGGACAATTGTGAAGTGAATTGGATTGATTTATAATTCGATGATAAACAGTAAGTGCTTACCATTTCAATGAACTTTATAATTGAATGAATAATAGAGAATCTTAATGTATATATTCAATGTGTTTAATGCTTTTTCAGAGTTGTTTCTTACTAAGTTGAGAGTAAGGAATTGATTTTCTTAGGATAAGAAAATGTTTAATTATGGGATCGTTTCATAAATTTTAAATTATTGATATTTTTAGTTTTATATTTAATGCATTTTGCTTGTTTCTTTGAGATTTTTTTAAAAAAATTTGATACTTAATTTGTTCATATTGTGTATTTAGATTGTAATTCATATATTTGAAGCAAAAGGAATGAATTGGGATAAGTTTGGGGCAATTTGAAGCTATTTTGACCAAGTTATGAATTTGTTGGAAATAAATATAGGCACTAACATGCTCATGATGATGCTTATGTGCATTAACATAGTCATGTTTCATACAAATCAATGTAGGATTTCATATATTTTTTACTTTTCCAGTTTTTTTAATATTGATGTTATGTATTCCATTATTTGGAACTAAACCTTTGTTGGTACTTAAATAAGGCCTTATAGTGAATTTATTTTATTTTAATTCATTCTTTAGTTTTATTTAGATTTAATTATCTATCCTTAATTATTCTTGAATTAATATTTCTAGCATGTTGATTCGTGTTTGAGTTTATAAAATTGAGATTGAGAATCCTTTGTATGAATAGATTTATTATAATTGAAAGGAGTTGTATATAAACCTATAGATAAATCGACATAAATCTTCCAAATTATGGTCAAACCTAATAGTCAAATTCTTAAATCAATTAATGCAATTCTAGGATTTTTAATTAAAAAGAGCTTTTAGTTAATAAACCTATGATTAGATGTTAACAGTCTTGAGAAAGATGTACATTCATATTATTTAAAGAGCCAGAACTTATGGAATGCCAAAAGTCCAATCAATGCCTTATCATTTATAAATTCCCTGCTAAAGTTAGGGATTGTCATTCAATAATCTTGTAAATACATGGTAAATGATGACAAAATCACCTCCTTTTGGCATGATCACTTGAACCTTTTTGGTCCTCAACTTACTTTTACTAAAGCAACTTCCTTGTAAGAACTTTATCCTCTACTATTACAGTTTTTAATGCCATTCCCATTATTAATCTTTATGTTTTATCACCACTATCACCATTATTTGGCTTTCTTTCAAATGTCATCCTTAACAATTTTAAATAAGAATTAATTCAATGGCTTGACACTCCTTCTGGTACTTTCTCCAATGCATCATATTAGTCCCTCTTTAGGAACACCAATCATTTTGTCACTTGGCACAAACTCATATAGTATAACCAAAACTCTCCTTGTGCCTCAATCACTCTATGGCTAACTTTTAGAAGTAAACTTCCCATAGTTGATAGAATAGCTTACTTTTTAGCTTTACCAAACTAGTGTATTCTATGCAAGTCATCCATTGAAAATATGGATCACACTTTCTTTCAATTCCAATATAGTCAATACATATAGACTTCAATGATTCAATTATGTCACCTAACCAATCCATTAGATTATTAGACATTATCAAATGGTGTAGTAAGGTTCAGATGAAATATGAAGGGGATTTACAAGTATTCGGTGTTGTTTTCAGGTACCTAGTTAATTTTTTTTGAAAAGGAAAATGGTAATAATTAATAAATAATGAAAGTAATATAAAGGAGACAAAATGTTTAGGGGTTTACCCTTTTACAATCTTTACAAAATCAGGTGAATAGAGAAAAAAATAAGAATTAAGAAAAGAGAGGATAAAGCATGAATATTTTCAGATATTCAGAGAAGATAAAATGTTCGCAATGCAGTGCAGTTTTAGGTTCTTCATAAGTAGCAACTCTCAGATTTCTTGGATGATTTCTAATTTAATGGAGTCCATTGTTAAACTTTGACTTGTAAAACATCTAAAGTTTTTTTAGTTGCTAGTATATGGGAAGAAAGAAATAACAAGATATTTTGTGATTCTTAAAACACTAAAGAAACTTCTTTATAGGTCTTGTGTACCAAAATTGGATAACACATTTTTTCTTACAAAGATAACCATTGCTTTAGTTCTCAATGTCAGTTGACTTAGAGAATGAGCTAGCTTCTTAATTCCAAGATGTAGCCATTTGTGCTTTATAATCATAATTATGTAATATTAATTTAATATTTGATTTTATAGTTTTAAATAAAATTTTATCAACATTTGTCTTATTATAGTAATATAACCTCTCTCTTCAAAAGAAAGAAAGTCTTTAGAAAGATATTAATTTAAGTGACAAATTTCTATAGTCCAAACTAAAGAGTAAATTTATTAGAGAAATCGTGATTACACAAGAAGCCTAAGGAGGGATTAGGATTCTAGATACCACTATATTCTTTGATTGTTTCTTAGTTTAATCTTTGTTCTAGTTAGTCAATTATGTTGGTTTATTTTAGTTTTCATTTAATTTTGAATTTAATCAATCATAAGCACCATAATTTGTTAGACTAGATAATACAAAGATGATAAGTACTAATAAGTATATTTTTATGGGATTAACCCACACTCACCAATGCTAGCTAAAGCTAAACTATATACTGATGGTTAAAAAAACTCATTCAGTTACCAACCCTAAAAGTTTGGTAACTAAATTTTTGGTAACTAAATTATGAAGTCCATCACTTATTTCTTTATACACCTTCCACGTTGGTCCTCATTTTCATTATCACTAATGATGACCACTTTAACCTTTTGTCTCTTTATTGAGACATTTTCTTCAATCAACACACACCTTTTGCTACTTTTATAAGTTCTAGTTATGGACATATTATTCAATGTTATGTCAAATCAAGGACCTCACATCATATAATCATATGAAAACATTTCATCACGAAAATAAATTTGACAACAATAAACACACAAATTATGTAACATGATTTTTTTGTTAGTTGTTTGGTTAATAACATAATTATCTATGACTTTAGTAGTTGGTTTTTTTATGAAGTCTTTGGTTCATGTGTTTTTACAACTCTAAATAGAACTTAAGTTCTCTAATATTTTATATACAAATACATAATTTTCAACTTATGTGCACAACCACGTTTTTTATTAGTTAGGTTATTAAAGTGGAGAAATTGAAATAATATTATATGCCAATGATATTATTACATTGAAAGAATTTGTGGTCAGTTAGTATTTCTCATACAATGTTATTCATCATCTTACAAAGAAAAACGCAATTATATTGCCTATAATATCCATAAAAGTAGTCGTAGTATGTATCCCATCTATCTTAATTGTGTAAATTGTGATGTAACATAATCGACAACTTCCTTTATAAATAAATGGTTATGTAGTTATGACAAAAAGTTTATTCTATCAATTTTATTTCAAAAATGAGAATTTGTGCGAGAAGCAAAACCAAGATCACTGTATAGGTTTAATAGACATTATATACCTATAACAGATTATGGCATTGTCTCCACAATATACTAAATCCCTTACTTATGTTCCATAATATTAACATGTCAAGTCAAAATTTTGAGATCAATAAAGTTGATGGCCTATGTTGGATGGCTAGTATAGATGCTAAAATATTCTTAACCATAATTTAAGGTTAGCAATAATCACTTCCTCCTAGTGTCGAAGTCTAAAATAACACATCAATACTTAAGTTCTATAGACCAATTATGGAAATAACACATCAATGCTTAGGTTCTATAAATGAAATTATAGAAAAAGATCCATAGCTTTATTGCCATTTTATTCTAGGTCCATAGCATAAATAAATTGGCAAATTTATCTTAAACTCTTAAAATTTTCTCTTCAATCCTTTATTTGTCACACACAATTGGTGAAATTCACTCTAATCTATAGGAGTCAAACATTTAATAGTCATAGCATCTTGTAATTACTTTTCCAAAAATTTTAAATTCTTATCCTTCTTACATTTAAATAATATAGACAATAATATATCCACAGTTACTAAGCTATTTAGCTACCATTAATCTTTGTAATAATTTTTGTAAGTTGTATTCCCAAAGGAATTGCTACTGTGCAATATTGTGTGACCTGGCTTGTTTTAGGCATGTTGATCATTAAATTCATACATTGTCATAACATAATTTATAGCCATGATATTTTTTAATTTTCACAAGAACAATTTGGAAGTCAAAATATCTTTAATCTTTTCTCTAATTTGCTTTATATGATATGGGAATTTCTAAAAAAAATAATACCTAATATCATCAATCTTTGTAATCGATGAACACATGCCTTTAAGTAACAAAGAAATATAATGATAGCATGTTTTGTCATCATCATAGAGTATTTAAAACATTAGCAACTATATATTAAAGATCACTAATGATCATAATTAAATCTGACATTATAGATTGCTATCATCCTAACAATGTGTAATGGTAACCCACAATGAAACTTTCTCTTCAGCTCCTCCCTCCCTCTATATTATGCTAAGAAAAGACTTAGTTGTATAGATTGCAAGGTGATACCTAATGCTTGTTTATTAACTCAACATAGATCATTAGTTTTGGATATTATAATTAAAGGTTAGAGGAAGAAGATAGGTCTTATGAAGTGTACCAAAGTCAAATGGTGAAATTTAAAAGGAGATACAATGGAACAATTTAGGGATAGAGTGATATATGGAGAAGAATGGAAATCAGAAGGAGATGCTAACTAGATGTGAGAGAGAGTAGAAATTCTTTTAAGGAATATAGCTAAAGAGATCTTAGGTGTTTTTAAAAGGCCCAATGGTAATAAGATGGAGTCTTGTTGGTGTAAACAATATGTAACATCCCGTTACCCATGTTAAGGTTAAAATTGTAAATGTGAGAGATTCATCGAGATATTAGAAATGTGTTTCATGCTCATGCATTATGTGATATGCTCATGCACATGAATATTGAATCGTTGCAATAAAAATGATTGTACATGCACTCATTGACATTCTGGGTATAATTGAATTGTAATGTGATATTGTTGAGAATTGTGAATTTATTGTAATAGGAATAATTCTAGAAATTTTTTAATTATTATTGGACTAGGAAAAATGCCATTTGGCAAGTAAATTGATGTATGGAAAAATAGAAATGAGTGTAATGATATTGAGGAAAAAGTTGGGAGTCAACTTTAGAATTTTGAGATAATGGTTGTGAAAATTAGAGACAAATTAGAGATAATTGTAATGAAAGGATGAAAGTTCAGGAACTAGTTCAATAAGAACTAGTTAGTTAGGAACTAGCCAAGGTCTTAAAGGAATGAACAAGTGTCCCATTCTTAAACACCCGTTCTCTTAAACTTAAAAGATCCATCTTTCCTATCTTAAAAATATCTTCTTCAGGATTTTCCTTCATCCTCTAGAAGGTTCATTCTTTCAGAAAGATCTCTCACCCTTACAAAGAAAGTTTGCTCACTTGTCACTCACCATATCTTTTTGTTATCTTTTTCATTATAAATGAAATACCAAATCCTACAACTCTTGACTGTTGATGATCGGGTATTATGAGAATGATATGGTTTACGTGATCTAGAAGGTTTTGGAGCTTTAGACAAGTAAGCATTTTTATGGTTTTTCATTATTACATAAGATGAAGCATACATCATGTTAGTTATATGTTGAAGTCCTAAAAAGAAAATGTATATGTGCTGAAAACGTGAGTGAAAAACTAGAGTATACAACATGTGTTGATTTTTTATACGTGATGATAAAAATGTTGTGAGATAGTGTGAAAATGATTTTTGAAGTTGAAAGATCTTAGAAAACATGTATAACTAGGTATAGAAACTTTTTGAAGAAAACAGAAATGATAACTTTTTTTCACTGTGCATAGATGTATATGCATATACGCGAATATTTTGAGAGTTATTAAAGATGAACAAGAATAAGATTAGAGTGGAGAATAGTTTTATGATGATGTCTGGAGATGAGAAAAAAATTTTAAAATGAAAGTTGAGAAGAAAAATAGAGAATATACAAATAGGTTGAAATGCAGAGAATAGTGAAATGCAGAACGTGAGGAAGACGAAAAACTGATATTTGGATTTTGATGATTTTGAGAAATTTGAGTAAAATTTCATATCTAGGGGTACCGTAAATTTGTGGTGAATTAGTTGAATGAAAATGGAGGGGAAAATCTAGAAATGAAAATTGAAGTGTTGAATTTAGTGAAGAAAGTCACATAGAGAAGTTGGTTGTGAATGCAACAAAGAAAAGAGAGGAAAAAGTTTGATCTAGGCTAAATTAGACAAAGTTTTCTTCTAAAAAGTTGTAGTTTGTCTTTCTAGCTTTCCAACGCTATAAAGTATGCAATTTTTGGATATCGGATTCAAAAGTTATGATCCTTATAACTGGAGATGCTTAGGAGTATAAGACGTATTATCTAGTGATGATGTGTCATCTGGTGAGGACACATCATTTGGTCAAGACGTGTCGTATAGTGGTGACGTATCGTTTGATGAAGACACTTCGTCTGGTGAGGACATATTGTCTGGTGAAGACGCTTTGTTTGGTGAGGACGTATCGTCTAGAGACCACGCTTCATCTGGTAAGGACGTATTATCTAGTGAGGATGCTTTGTCTGATGATGACGTATCGTCTGGTGAGGACATATCATCTGATGACGTCATATCGTCTGGTGATGACATCCTATCGTCTGGTGCACCGTTCATTTTGTATCGTCTGGTCACATTTTTGACCTTGTATACTATTGAATTTGTCTTTAAGATCTTAATGAAAGTTGTAGATCTTGAAGTCTTCTTCAAAATCATCTAAACAACACCTCCATTCGATATTTATAGAGAAAGTTATGCTAATTGTAAAAAAGCTTCTGTATACTATTTATTTTTTATCATCTGGTTCAATTTTGACCTGGTAGATGACAGAATCTATCTTGAAGGTCTATATGAATGTTATAGATCTATAAGTCCTCTTTCAAACCATCTAAGAATGACCTTGATCTGATACCTATAGTGAAAGTTATGCTAATTGTCACAAAAGAAAAAGGTTCAATATGATTGAGGACAGAACCTTGTTTGATTCTTTCAGCCATAACTTTGTCATCCGACCTTCAATTGGAGTGATTCTTAGACCAATAGATTCCTAGCACATTTTTTGCCTCACCATAAAAGTTTATAGCATTATATACTGAATTGAAATAGATTGATTCAATCAAATTAAGGGTATCAGATGGAAGAGCATAAATTATGATTTTAATGGTTCTAGTGAGGTATAAACCTAAGTATAAATTATACTTAGAGGAGTCTTAATATGGGACTGATTTTATGATGACACTAATGGATAAATACCCAAGATTATCATTGAGCATGCATTTTACATAGTCCATATACACAGTTGTGCATAAATAAATGCTTATTATTGTGCCAATATTAATGTGAATGCAACGTGTGTTTTGCATAAATGGGTTGTGCAGGTTAAAAGTTCACATTCAGGCATTTTCAGAATTTGAAAGCAAATGCTAATCTAGAGCGTACTGTGAGTAGACCTAGATGGTCTCATTTCATTGTTTGTTTTGTTTGAATTTTGGTATTGATTGACTACTGAATGTCTATATGAATGTGATTGATTGTGTTGGTTTCCAGACAGAAGGTTCGATGATTGTGATACTTGGTTGAGATATTGAAGTGTTGCTTTTATGTGAATGAGAGGAACTAATTGTACATAATTTGATGATAAATTTGTTTCGAATGAGCATTTGTATGTAAGTGAAAATGTGATTCTCAACTTTAATATTAAATGTTGGACTAAGGTCCGATGATATGGGAATGTGATTGAATGGGAACATGCAAATGTGATTAATACATTTCATTTTATGAATGCATGAAACATAATGACAGTTGTGACTAGAGTAGTTACCGTTCAAAGCTTAAAGCTCGAGGAGTGAAAATGAGACTCGAGCTCAAAAAGGGATTCAGAGGTTAAAGCTCAAAATGTGAAAAGAGCCTCAAACTCTTAAAGTGATTCAGAGCCTCAGGCTCAACGTTTAATGATCCTGGTATCCAATAGATACAGGACAGTTTAGGTGCTCGGTCATAACAAAATAATAAATGGAAACTTGGTCTCATGCACACTACATATGCATAATATGAATGATTAAATTGTATTGATTGTGAAATGTGAAATGTGATTTATATGTTATGTGACTGGGTGAGCCATCGATGATGGTCACTTATTGAGTTCGCAAAACTCACCTAAAATTTGCAAATATTTTTTATGATCATAAGAATATCCTATTAGGCAAACAGGAGTATCCCTACAGCATATGAGTAAGGGATAGAGGTCAGGATCAATTCGTATCTGCATTAGTGTTTTCCTATTTTTGTATAAATTTTTATTTCAATATCTTTGTAAAATAATGTATTCCGAAATTTTTGTATAATGTGTATATAAAGGTTTTTACGGTGGAATGTAAAAACATTATGACTAAAGTGTTTTGTATTGGCAATTGCCTCAATTGGCTATTGAAATTCTATTGATTGTATTGTTATGATTGAAAAAGTTTATGAATAAAGTGGGCCTGAATTGGTTATGGATTTCCGCATATTATGTTTGGTTTCAAAAAAAAATTATACCAATTTTTGAATGATTGAGTGCTCTAGTATACCATCCTTACAGGGCACAGACTCAGATATCCCTCAGGATGTCAGGTATATGTCTTATGAGAGTTAGGGTACAACATATGTGGTATCAGAGCCTAGAATTACTATCTTATATGGGCATTTTCTAAAATATGTGTCAAGGAACATGCATTTTTTCATGTCATAGTAGGCAGTAGCAACTGATCCCTAGTCTGAGTTGCATTCATATGAGTCACACGCATGAGTATGTGTTAAGAGTTTGAGCTGTTAGAAGCCCTAAGAAAAATGATTATCTATCATAATGTGAGAAGAGGAAGGTTGAAGGACATCTAGAAATAAAAAATAGTATATGGTTAGATATAACAAATAAAAATTTAGTGTATTTGTATCCGTGGATGTATTATTGAATATGACATCAATATTGCGTTCTAGTGATATGTCCTCGAAGGTGATATAAATGTGAATACACTGTCATGGATTGTTTGAGGAAAAATAAGGATATAAGTAGAAATGATGAGAATAAATAGTACAAGCCAAGTTGAAAGTGACCTTGAGAGGTTGAACTTGGACTTGAAATGATTGTTTGAAAAAAATGTGACATGAGTTATAGTCCCCCATAAGCATATATTAGTGGAATTGAGATCAGAATTTTAGGATGATTTTGTATCTATGATTCCAAATTGATTGCGAACATATGTATGTATGGTGATATATGGTTATTGGAAGGTGAGATGATGATAGCGATATATGAAAAAGTTGTTAAGGGTAAGTTGTTTTTCCATTGTGAGTGAACATCTGATAATGGGATCACCATGACAGGTGAGAATATTGAGCATATGTGTATTATATGTGTGGAGATAATATAAGAAGCAATCTATGACTTATTGAATATTGGTCGGTCATAGTTCCTATAGTTCAAAGTCTAAGATGAGTTAGAGTAAGACGTGAAAATGCTTATAGTGATAACTTGGGAATGAATTAAGATTTTTAATGATGTTACTATATATATGATAAATTCGAGGAAAAAGCAAAAAGGACACGATCATGGCATAATCCCCATGATCGAGGACTGGCATAAAAGGAGAAGAGTTGTCTAGAATTAAATGGGATTAAAGTATCCTTAGCATAAGCTACTAACTAGTGAATTGTTATAAATACATCTCTAGATATGATGTAATGATTTTGGTGATATATGCCAAGGTATTAGAGTAAATGAAATTGCTTAGTGCCTCACTAAGCCTTATTACAAGGAATGTTTCGATCATGTAAGTTAAGGCATAAATTGATCTTATTGAGATATTATGAATAGTTGAAATTGATCTTCTTGAGGTACTAAGAATGACTGATAAGTAATCATGGAAAATAGTTGATTGATAAGGATTTCATGAACAGTATTGATGATTGTAGCAAGAAATCTTCTTTCATGGAAGAAATTTCCTTGAATTCGGTTGAGTTGATCAGATGTTTCAAATTAAGAATGAGCAATGAAGAAACAAATTAGAAATGAATATGTAATGAATCAAAAGTGAATATTGGAGTCATATCCCTAGCGGAGACTTAGGTATAAGAGGTATAATATGTTACTGAGAATATACGCATTTTGTTTGATGTGAAGTATTCAACTATATGATTGGATTACTGACTTTAAGGAGACATTATTGCTAATGTGAGGAGGACTTAGGTCCACATTATATTCTATGTAAATATGTTCAGGAGGTACAAATTATATCTGATGAATGTGTTACCAACACAGGAAGTTATGATTGCAAATAAATTGAAATGTGTGGAGAAACTAGTATGAATGAAAAGACATTAGAAGAAGTCAATGTGGAATTATAGGAAATCAATGAAAGGAGAAAATCATTCGAGAACGGAAGTCAATGGGGAGACTAAAAATAACATGTGATAATATTACCTCATTTGAGGAATAATTACTTAGGAAATTACGAGAATTAATTATGGACACAAGGGAATTTGGGTTATATTTGTTAAAGTTAACCATGCCTTCGACGGTATTATGGTAATGAAGATTAAAGTGATCTAAGAAAAAAAATTGTATCAATTAGTGACTATGATCATGGAGGATATTTGGAGTGTATTCGAAAAGTGAAGAGAATATTTTTGAACATTTGAGGAAATCTTACATATCATGAAGGTATAAATAATTATATGCTAGGCTTAATAAGAGTGAATCTTAGCTTGATCAAATAAAATGTGGGTTGTATAATATCTGACCATGGCTTATGGGAAGACCCAAAGAAAGTAGAGGTGATGATAAAGTGAGAAACTATAAGGAATATATGAGAGATTCAGAGTTCTTTAGAACTAGTTGTATGTTGGATATTAGGAAAAATATGTAAATCGTATGAATGATGAATGCAAAAAGAATTTTGAGGAACTATAACCTCAATGTTAATTATGCCATTTAGATTTGGAGATTATGCGGTATATAATGAAATCTCATATCGAAGATTAGGATAAAATCTCTTGTGATAGTATAAAGTGATTTTTGTATGCATAGAGACAATTAAAGTCTTATAAGATGATTTTGATACATGGTTTAGAATTGCTATAATAGTAATTGCTTTGACAGCTTGGAGACATTATATATATATATATATATATACATAAATGTTTCAGAATTTATAGAGATCATTAAAGTTTGGAGTAATTATTGAGTTTGAAATAATTGAAAATGAGACTTAGACAATGGATAGAGTTAATTGAAGATTATGATGTACAATTGAGTATTTCTCAATAGAGCTACTGTTGTGATCCGATGCATTGAATAGAAACTTCAATAACAGTGTAACACAAATTAAGATATTGAGGTTACCAAATCTAGTGCAATAAAGAGTATGGAATATCAACTTGAATATAGGGAAAAATAAAGTGTTGTTAGCTGCATTGAAATTTAAGATTAGCTTCACATCAAAAGATTAGCAAAGCCCAAGTTAAGGATTTAAAATTTGTGAATCTTACTGAGAAATTGAAAATGAATCCAAATTTAAGTTTGATTGAAAATTGATACTTTATGATTGAGGTAAAGAGTATGTGTACCCAATAAAGATGATTGAGAAAAGAGATTACTAAAGAAAGTATAAATAACAACCTAAGCTATATGTCCTAGTAGGAATACGCTAAAAAACCATTTCACGGCTAAGGATATAGAAACAAGTGACTGTATATACGAGTTACTAATAGTCTTACATGTTGGAGATATTCTTGGAATTGATATTTTGGAGTTCATAGGAACATGGGGTCAATATATAGAATAACAATCATTATTATAGTGATATCTTTAGAATATTATATAAGGTGTAAAACGACAAAAAGAGTCATTCGCCCTTACATTGAAAAAAAGAGTCTAAAAATGGATAAGGGCCAGAATCGATTTGAGATATTATTGATTAGTGAAATTGATTTGTGTTAGAAACTAAGTGATTCAAGTAAGATAAATGAAATTAGTGGATCAACATCGAGGTTATGGAACACAATGAGATAGACATCAAAATCGAGTGTATTAACACTAAAGAGCTAAGTAATATTAAGTGAAAGATGAAATACTTCGAAGAGGACCTCCCTGCCAAGGTGTACTTAGATAGAGATAAAGGTGTAAACAGGTTAAGAAAAAAAGGATAAACTAAGCTTGAATTGTATTAGTCCATATAAGGTTATTGAGAGCATACGACCAATAACTTATAAGTTGTATCCTCAATAAAGATGTCTCAGAATTATAATGTGTGATACGTAAGTATGCTAAGAAATAATGATATGATTGACAAAGATATTTGTGAATAATCTGAAATATATTGATAAAATAGTTAAGATCGTGTGATATCTAAACAAGTGAATGAGAGACCCTTTGAGTCTATCAACCGTGGTTGTTTGGAAGAAAGTATTCGAGTGGTGAAGTTATATGAGAAATGGAGTAGCATATGAAAAAAAAGAAAATTTCCCCTACCTTAGTGAACAAGCAAATATGAATTTCGAGGATGAAATTTCTTTTAAGGTAGGGAGAGATGTAACATCCCGTTACCCATATTAAGGTTAAAATTGTAGATGAGAGAGATTCACCGAGACATTAGAAATGTATTTCATGCTCATGCATTATGTGATATGCTTATGCACATGAATATTGAATCGTTGCAAATGAAAATGATTGTACAAGCACTCATTGACATTCCGGGTATAATTGAATTGTAATGTGATATTGTTGAGAATTGTGACTTTATTGTAATAGGAATAATTTTAGAAATTTTTTAATTATTATTAGACTAGGAAAAATGTCACTTGGCAAGTAAATTGATGTATGGAAAAATAGAAATGAGTGTAATGATATTAAGGAAAAAGTTGGGAGTCAACTTTAGAATTTTGAGATAATGGTTGTGAAAATTAGAGACAAATTGGAGACAATTGTAATGAAAGGATGAAAGTTTGGGAACTAGTTAGTTAGGAACTAGCTAAGGTCTTAAAGGAATGGATAAATGTACAATTATTAAACACTCGTTCTCTTAAACTTAAAAGATCAGGAATGGACAAATGTACAATTCTTAAACACTCGTTCTCTTAAACTTAAAAGATCCATCTACTGTTTGTTCTTGTCTTAAAAATATGTTCTTCGGGATTTTCCTTCATCCTCTGGAAGCTTCATTCTTTCAGAAAGATCTCTCACCCTCACAAAGAAAGTTTGCTCTCACTTTTCACTCACCATCTCTTTTTGTTATCTTCTTCACTATAACTGAAATATCAAATCCTACAACTCTTGACTGTTGATGATCGGGTATTATAGGAACACTATGGTTTACGTGATCTTGAAGGTTTTGGAGCTTTATGCAAGTAAGCATTTTTTATGGTTTTTCATTATTACATAAGATGAAACATGCATCATGTTAGTTATATGTTGAAGTCATAAAAAGAAAATGTATATGTGCTGAAAATGTGAGTGAAAAACCAGAGTATACAATATGTGCTAATGTTTAAGACGTGATGATAAAAATGTTGTGAGATGGTGCTAAAATTAATTTCAAAGTTGAAAGATCTTTGAAGACATTTATAACTTGGTATAGAAACTTTTTAAAGAAAATAGAAATGAGAACTTTGTTTTCACTGTTCATATATGTATATGCGTATACACAAATATTTTGAGAGTTATTAAAGATGAAAAAAAATAAGATTAGAGTGGAGAATAGTTGTATGATGATTTCTGGAGATGAGAAAAAATTTGTTTAAAATGAAAGTTGAGAAGAAAAATAGAGAATGTACAAATAGGTTGAAAGGCAGAGAATAGCGAAATGCAGAACGTGAGGAAGATGAATAACTGATATTTGGATTTTGATGATTTTGAGAAATTTGAATAAAATTTCATATCTAGGGGTATCGTGAATTTATGGTGAATTAGTTGAATGAAAATAGAGTGGAAAAACTAGAAATGAAAATTAAATTGTTGAATTTAGTGAAGAAAGTCACGTAAAGAAGTTGGCTGTGAATGTAATAAAGAAAAGATAAAGAGAGGCAAAAGTTTGATATGAAATTCCTCGACTAAATTGTATTGATCTAAGCTATATTAGACAAAGTTCTCTTCTAAAAGTTGTAGTTTGTCTTTCTGGCTTTCCAAATCTATAATGTATGTAATTTTTAGATATTGGAGTCAAAAGTTTTGATACTTATAAGTGGAGATACTCAGGAGTATAGTACGTATCGTCTGGTGATGACGTGTTGTTTGGTGACGATGCATCGTCTAGTAAGGACATATCGTCTGGTGGTGACATATCGTCTGATGAAGACGTTTTGTCTAGTGATGATGTATCGCCTAGTGAAGATGCTTCGTCTGGTGATTACATATCATCTGGTGAGGACGCTTCATCTTAATATCATCTGGTGAGGACGTATCGTCTGATGACATCATATCGTCTGGTGCACTGTTTATTTTGTATCGTCTGGTCCCATTTTTGACCCTATATACGATCGATTTTATCTTTGATGTCGTAATAAAAGTTGTAGATCTTGAAGTCTTCCTCAAAATCATCTAAAGAACACCTCCATCTGATATCTCTAGAGAAAGTTATGCTAATTGTAAAACAACTTCTGTGTACTATTCATTTTGTATCGTCTGGTCCAATTTTAACCTGGTACATGACAGAATCTATCTTCAGGGTCTTTACGAAAGTTATAGACCTATAAGTCCTCTTTCAAACCATCTAGAATGACCTTGATCCGATACCTATAGCGAAAGTTATGCTAGTTGTCCAAAAAGAAAAAGGTTCAATATGATTGAGGACAGAATCTTGTTTGATTCTTTCAGCCATAACTTTGTCATCCGACCTTCAATTGGAGTGATTCTTAAACCAATAGATTCCTAGCACTTTTTTTGCCTCACCATAAAAGTTTATAGCCTTAGATACTAAATTGAAATAGATTGATTGAATCAAATTAAGGGTATCGGATGGCAGAGCATAAACTGTGATTTTAATGGTTCTAGTGAGGTATAAACCTAAGTATAAATTATACTCAGAGGAGTCTTGAAATGGCATTGATTTTGTGATGACACTAATGGATGAATACCGAGATTGTGATTGAGCATGCATTTTACATAGTCCATATACATAGTTGTGCGTGAATAAATGCTTATTATTGTGCCATTATTAATGTGAGTGCAACGTGTGTTTTGCATAAATGGGTTGTGCAGGTTAAAAGTCCGCATTCAGGCATTTTTAGAATTTGGAAGCAAATGCTAATCGTGAGCGTACTGTGAGTAAACCTATATGGTCTCATTTCATTGTTTGCTTTTTTTGAATTTTGGTATTGATTGACTACTGAATGTCTATATAAATGTGATTGATTGTGTTAGTTTCTGGACAAGAGGTCCGATGATTGTGATTCTTCATTGAGATATTAAAGTATTGCTTGTATGTGAATGAGATGAACTAAGTGTACATAATTTGATGATAAATGTGTTTTGAATGAGCATTTGCATGTAAGTGAAAATGTGATTCTCAACTTTAATGTTGAATGTCGAACTAAGGTCCGATGATATAGGAATGTGATTGAATGGGAACATGCAAATTTGATTGATGCATTCCATTTCATGAATGCATGAAACATAATGGTAGTTGTGACTAGAGTGGCCACTGATCAGAGCTGAAAGCTCAACGAGTGAAAATGAGCCTTGAGCTCAAAAAGTGATTCAGAGCTTAAAGTTTAAAGTGTGAAAAGAGCCTCAAGCTGTTTAGGTGATTCAGAGCCTCAGGCTCAATGTTTAATGAGCCCATTATCCAATGGATACAGGACAGTTTAGGCACTCGGTCACAACAAAGTAATAAAAGGAAAGTGGGTCTCATGCGGTCTCTTGCACACTGCATATGCATAATATGAATGATTAAATTGTATTGATTGTGAAATGTGAAATGTTGTAAATGTGATTTATATGTTATGTGACTAGGTGAGCCATCGATAATGGTCACTCATTGAGTTCGCAAAACTCACCTAATTCGTAAATAATTTTCAGGATCAAAAGAATACCCCGTTAGGCAAACGGGAGTATCCCTACAGCATACGAGTAAGGGGTAAAGGTCGAGATCAGTTCACGTCTACATTAGTGTTTTCCTATTTTTATATAAATTTGTATTTCATGATTTCTGTAAAATAATGTATTCTGAAATTTTTGTATAATATGTATACAAAGGTTTTTATGGTGGAATGTAAAGACATTATGAATAAAGTGTTTTGTATTAGCAATGGGCCCTAATTGGCTATTGAAATTTTATTGATTATATTGTTATGATTGAAAAAGTTTATGAATAAAGTGGGCCTGATTTGGTTATGAATTTCCGCATATTATGTTTGGTTTCAAAAAAAAATTTATACCAATTTTTGAATGATTGAGTTCTCTAGCATGCCACCTTTGCGGGGCACGAATTCGGATATCCCTTAGGATGTCAGGTATGTGTCTTGCGGGAGTTAGGGTGCTACAAAATATGTACTAGAAAAGGTAAAGATCTAGAAGGGTGCTTATAAAGGTTTATTGGTAGCACGATAGAGGTAGAGAGAGTAGTTAATAGTTACAAACTAGCAAAGAAAGAGGTGAAGAAGATAATCTGAAAAGCTAAAAGCAGAGCTTTTAACAAATTATACCAATGATTGGAAACCAAAGATGGAGAAAAGGATATTTTTAAGTTGATGAGAGCTAGGCAAAGGAAAGCAAGAGAATTAAATCAAGTTTCTTTTATAGAAGACGAAGTAGGGTAGGTGTTCCTAGTTGAAAATGACATCAAAAGAAGATAGCATAGGTTCTTCTACAACCATTTTAAGGCATATAGTACAACATCTATTTAGGTGATTTTAGCATATCCTAGAGTTAATATAACTTTACCGATTGCTGGTAGATTATAAAGGAAGAAATTTAAAGAGATTTGAGGGAGATGAAGAGTGCAAGGGTAGTGGGACCTAATGAGATACCTGTAGAGGTGTGGAAGAGCCTAAGTGAAAAGGGTCTTAATTTTCTTACCAAGATTTTTTATTTGATCCTTAATTCTAACAAAATGTTTGATAAGTAGAGACTCAGTATTTTAATTCCTCTATATAAGAACAAAGGGAATATCCAAAGCTGTAACAATTATAGAGGTATTAAACTACTTAGTTACATTATAAAGTTGTGGGAAAAAGGTGATTGAGAATGAAGAGAGAAAGGATGTTCCTATTTTAGAGAACTAGTTTAGCTTCATGCTAGGAAGGTCTAAGAAGCTTTACATCTTCTCAAAAGATTAATGCAATATTACTAGAAAAGGAAATGTTACCTACATATAGTTTTTATTGATTTAGAGAATGCATATGGCAAGGTACATAAGCATTTAGAGAAATATACTATAAAGGCTCAATTTGCAATGTACTCCCACTTCTACAGAAGAAACTATTGATTAGGCATTAATTCTAAAGTTCAGTAATCTCAATGATTCAATGATATTCAAAATTATCATAAGACGTTATATTTATAAAATAAGGAGGGACAAAAATTATAGAAGTCATGATCGTGGCCTGCTTTTATCCTCTTTTCATCAGTTTCTTGTTTCCATACACTCAAACACACATCAAACACCTCTTGAAACATAAAATTAAGATCTAAATCATATTCAAAACTATGCAAACACTTATAATATAAACAAGCACTATTAATAACATAATTTTAAGCCTATATATATATGATGATCATCTAAGAAATACTCAAAAACACACTTAAATATCTATCAAAACATAGTATAATTTACACCTATCAACATCCCCACACTTAAACTTTTGCTCGTCCTCAAGCAAAAACAAAAACAAACCACAAACACAAACACACGCTCAAACAATCTACACAATAACACATACATTTAT
>JANSVA010000217.1:24389505-24399816 GCA_025504915.1 Erythroxylum reticulatum
AATTAGAATATAATAAAGATATATATAAACTAAAATGGATAAGATATAAAAAAAGCTAAATTAAATAAACTACAACTCCACAATATGATAATAAACTATTTTGTAATTTTAAATAATTTAGGGACCATTTTATAAATTTATAAAATTATCTGAAATAGTACCTGATATCAATCGGTACTGATACAGTACCGTACTAAAACTTAATCCATAATATTGAGTGTACCGTTGATTTGCTTTTGTACCTTTCGAAAGACTTATTACTTTCCAAATAGCTTAAATTAGAAGGAGACATTATGCAAATAAACACATTTCTTTTTTTCTATAAACATTTACAAACCAACCCAACAAGAAAATATCCTGTAAATAGCACAAAGCGGAGGGACGTGTTAGCAAATGAAATATTAAAAAAAATATTTTTGCTATAAATATTTACAAACCAACCGAAAAGAAAAGAAATGGGTCTATGCAGTATTTGTCCCGAAATTCAAAGGACTCTTAATTTCCCACCCCGAGCTTCGTTGTTGCATGTGTTCTCTTCTATAATAGTAAGCTTCCCAATCTTAGTTCCGAAATTTCATTGCTTTACTCGAAGTTTAGTCTTTATTTTTCTGGGTTTCTTGTTTCCCGCGCTTTGTTCTATGTTCTTACCCGCGGAGTTTTGTTTGAATAAGTGAAAGGGTACATGTTTAAGTGTGTCGTTTTTATGGGTCTCTTTCAATTTGTGTATTATAATCATGGTTTATTTGGTAATTGCGTTTTGGGTTTCGGAATTGGCAATTTGAGTTGGCTTTACTCCGTAACAAACCAAGTTTTGATCTTGGGTCTCGGATTTGGTATCTGAAGACTAGGGTTTAGTGTGTTGACGTTTCCTGAAAGCGGGTTGAGGTCTGGAATTGAAAATTTTTCAATTGTGTTAGGAAGAGACTAGTATGGTTTTTAGTTTGCATTAGTTTTGCGATTTAAATCATCTAATCACTAATTGATGTGAGACATTGGTTTCTAAAAGCTTTGACAGTCTTGATATGACATTTTTTTCTTGAAAATATTTAATTCTTGATGGTTGCTTGGCGGCAATGAAGTCTATTTTATTGGCTCGGTACTTGCCGTATGCCACTTTATTCCCCATTTGATGAACGGTTCTGCTTTTGATGCATTAGTTGTGTGATATAAAAACAGTGTCAAGACGTAGGGTTTTTTTTTTTGTTTAGTTTCCTTTTTCTTATATTTATTTATTAGCACTAATATATTTGATAAAGCTAATTATTATAATTAAGTTGATCTCTATAGGGTTAGAGTTTAGTTTCAATTGAGAGTTGGCAAAATAGTGTTATGATTGTACTATAGTTTCTTAATGCCTATTATACTTCTGGTAAGATCAACTTTTTAGAGAGTTTGTTGATTATCAATATAAATTACGATACTTTCTCAATGTGTGAAACTTTCTTTCTCCGAAAGTGATTTCTATAATTAGGATTGATTTTTAAACTCTAGAAGTGACCTTTAGGAACCTATCGGGGTGGTGCTAATAGTTTTAACTATTTCAATTGTAAGAGTGGTTCCTAGTTTTAGTCGTAATTCTAAACCTATCTTTTAATCTTGACTCTAAATTTCGGCAACCCTGTTTTCTATGAAGATCTGAGTCATTATGTCCCTCCTTTATCTAGTGGAGGTCATTTCAGATTGAATATCTAGATAAGAGTTAATATCTACATTAGGCTCTGTAAGTTGTGATGTTAGATTGTTGGGCATGATTTATATTGACCTTTACTACACATCTTGACTGACAAATATAATATCGAGTGTGAAATTTATGGTTTATGTTATATGTGTTAGACAAAATTCTAGTTGTGTTGACAATAACGGAATATTATTACATGTAGGAAAGTTCTAATACCAAAATCTTAAGTAAAAATAAAATAAATATCAGGGTAAGTAGGAGGGTTTCAAATCATCTTATTCTGCTGAAGTTTCTTGCACCTAGCAAGATGCACAGTTCAAATTAATAAGTATTAGCATATGCATACTGATACCTTGCATTGGTTTTCCATCTTGAACTGTAAAGATTGGTGTTTGGTATACTCATGTATTGTATCTGACTACTACCTGTCAGTCTGTATATCTTCATTGATTCTTAGCCTTTCATTCTTTCCCAGTCAATCCTGGAGGTCTCACTACTGATGATTGTATAATTTGCAGGGATGATGGTACGTAAGAGGTGACATTTAAGGTTTCTCAAATGTTTCATGTTTTCGGTTATGTTATGGTAGGCTAAGAATGAAGTTTGGGGTGACAATATTATGCTTTCTGCACTTGGATTAATTTTTCTAGTTTTTGCTCATTCATTTGAGTATTTTTGAATCGGGCCCTTTACTGTTTTGATTAATGATGGATTGCAATAAAGAAGAGGCTATTAGGGCCAAGGGCATTGCTGAGAGTAAGATGCAAAGCAAGGATTTCATGGCAGCTCGTAAATTTGCTCTCAAGGCGCAGCAACTTTATAAGGATCTGGAGAATATCTCTCAGATGCTGACTGTTTGTGATGTGCATTGTGCTGCTGATGCGAAACTGTTTGGGAATGAGATGGATTGGTACGGTATCCTTCAGATTGAGGAGACAGCTGATCAGTCTTTGATCAAGAAGCAGTACAGGAAGTTTGCTCTCCAGCTACATCCTGACAAAAATAGATTTCCAGGTGCAGAAGCTGCTTTTAAGCTTATTGGAGAAGCTCAAAGAGTGCTTTTAGACAAAGGAAAACGATCTTTGCATGATGTTAAACGCAAAGCTTCAATGAGTAAAGCTATTCCACCACACAAACACTCTAACAAGACAATCTTCAACATGAATTATGGTGCTCAAAATAATTATTGTGGTAACTTTACATATGCCAACTACCAGCAGCAGCAGCCACCTCAAGGAGCAGCTCGACAGGCATTTCCCAATGCTCGTGCAACTTTTTGGACTGGCTGCCCATTTTGTAATGTGAAGTACCAATATTATATAGAAGTTATGAATAAGTCTCTTCTTTGTCAAAGTTGTGGGAAGTCCTTTGTTGCATACGAAAAGAGCTCGCAAGGGGCAACAGCAACTAATTATAACCGGGCTGCCTTTGCTGAAAGAAACCCTCATCAGGGAACTTCCAAAATGGAAAATTTTAATCAAGGGACAATAAATGGAGAGCATCCCAAAACAGAATTTTCCCAGAAACAAGGTTGCAATGCAGAATTTAATTCACAAAAGGAGAATCGTAAGAGACGAAGGAAAGAAGATTCAGAATCCAGTGAAAATTCTGACACTGAAAGCAACACTGATTCTGAAGATGATATACTTGATGAGGATGGTGATTTTAAAGCAAAAGTAAAATTAGAATCTCATGGGGAGGGTCCAAGGAGATCTGGTCGATGTAAGCAGCAAGTTTCGTATAATGAAAATGTAAGTGATGATGATGAAAAGTTTGTGAGCCGTTCCAAAAAAGCCAACAGAAGTGAGCCATCCTTTTCCATGCAGAAGACAAGTGCATTGAAGGGAGATGGATCTGAAACTACTAAACAATCTCGACATTTTACAAATAGGGAAGATGAGAATGAATTCAAACAAGTAGAAGGTGAAGAGAGACATGACAGAGAAACGCCAAGAGTGAGACGGGAAGATAAAGTTGAAGAAAATTCCTGGAAGGAAAGTTTTGAGGCTCATAGTGGTTCAACATCAGATCCATGCTCCCAACCCAAATCAGAACCAGAGATTTATGCATTTGATGAGCCAGATTTCAACGACTTTGAGAAGGGCCGCAAAGAAGAATGTTTTTCAGAAGGCCAGGTTTGGGCTCTTTACGATACTGTGGATGCCATGCCTAGATTTTATGCTATAATCAGAAAAGTTTTCTCCCCGGGTTTCAAACTGCGGATAACTTGGCTAGAACCGGTGGTCCCAGATGACAAATGTGAAATTGAATGGATCCATGAAGGCCTGCCAATTTCTTGCGGTAAGTACACACATGGAAAGTCTCAAACTAGTGATCAGCAACTTATGTTCTCTCATGTGATGCCGTGGGAAAAAGACAACCAAAGGGTCTTGTACAAGATATTTCCTCGGCAGGGAGAAATTTGGGCCCTCTTCAAGAACTGGGATATTAAATGGAAATTGGATGCTGACACCAATAGGAAGTATGAATATGAATTTGTTGAACTCTTGTCCGATTACAGTGAAGCTGTTGGTGCATGTGTTGCTTATTTGCACAAGCTAAAAGGTTTTGTTAGTGTTTTCTGTCGAATTAGTAAGGACAGCTTTAAAATTCCATCAGCAGAACTACTCCGATTCTCCCATATGGTTCCTTCATTTAAGTTGGCTGGCAAGGAAAGAGAAGGTGTACCAAAGGGATCTTTTGAACTTGACCCAGCTTCATTGCCGCAAAATATTGAAGAGTTTGTCATTCCTGAGGATTTAGGAGTTGATGTTGCTAATAGTGTACCAATTGATTTATCTTCAAAATCATGTTCTGGTGAGGTGAAGTATGAGGAGGAATTTGAAGCAAGTACTTCTGCACATGAGGCTTCAGCCGATTTTAAAGAGGCTAATTTAGGATCTGATATCAATGATGGTATTGAAATTCCAGAAGCAGAATTTTTTGACTTTGATGCTCAAAAAACCATTGACAAGTTTGAAGTTGGTCAGATTTGGTCATTGTACAGTGACGAGGATGGATTGCCCAAGTACTATGGTCGGATTGCAAAAATTAGTTCCACCCAAGGTTATAAGCTGCATTTAAGATGGCTTGCTTCTTGCCCATCAAAGCACATTCATAGATGGAGTGATGAAAATATGCTTGTTTGCTGTGGCAGATTTCGAGTTGAAAAGGGTAAATTGGATTCTTTTACATCCACCAATCTCTTCTCCCATCAAGTAACTGTAGAGGGTACTACGAAAAAAGATGAATATGACATCCTGCCCGTGAAAGGTCAGGTTTGGGCATTGTATAGGGACTGGTCGTTGGGGATTAAACATTCAGAACTGGATAAGTGTGAATATGATGTGGTGGAAGTCCTTGAAACATTGGAAACGGGAATAAAAGTTCTTCATCTAGAACGTGTGAATGGCTTCAATTCGGTATTTAAGCCTGAATTAAAAGAGAGTTCAACTGTCAGGTCGGTGATTCCACATGCCGAGCTTCTTAGGTTCTCCCACCAAATCCCTTCTTTTCGACTGACTGATGAGAGTAATGGCAGCCTGAGAGATTTCTGGGAGCTTGATCCTGCGGCCTTGCCACTTTATTATTTTAATATGAGTTGAAAGTCCCCATCTAGTTGGACTATCTGTATGTTGTTTCACTGGCCAGGGGAAAGGATTCATTGAAAAAGCTTGTTGCAGATGCAGAATTTTTTTGGAAGAATTCTTCTGGCTTTTTGCAGACGCAGATTTTGACAGAAACTCCTCCGTCTTTTAGTATTAGAAATTGGCTGATACGGGCTGTTCTATAGTATGTTTATGCTAGTGGATGCTGAAGTCTTTATCTGTGAATGTCCAAGTGCCATGGAAACTCAAGCCTTGCATATGTCATTTCTTTTGAACCTAAAATCATTAAAACATGCAAAATGTCAACTACAAAAGTAAAAAGGGTTGACAGCTGCTGAACTAGAAACTGGAAATGGAAGTAAGACTAACGTTCTTGAGTACTGTTCTGTACTAGCCCATGTCATGCCAAAGCTGAGTGTCTTGATCATTCCTTACTCTGACTTTGATTTCAATTTATAAAATGTCATCAAACTAAAATTTTGTAGCAAAGTCCATGTGTCGTATATGGGCTTGAAGTTCCAGAAATTTTCAATTTTTTAAGTAATCACCTTGCAGCCATTTGACCCATAAGGACTACATGTTATTAAGAATTCTCCAAATTCTTTTAGTCAGCATCATTTTGTTTATCATCTGGATTTGCAATATACCAAGCCTCCTTTTTTTAGGTAGGTATGCATCTTTAAGGCTCTTGAAAGCCTCTCTAGTCTAAAGAAAATTCCTACTGGTATGCTCAGATGAGAAGACTAAAAAATATGTAAATTGTTAAGCGCTGATAAGGTCAGTTGAAGCCATCAAACAAAAGATAGGCTTTTATTGGCCCAACTTCCAATCCTTCTCAGCACCGTTTAATATTTGTAACTGGGATTCCCAAGTAACAGAAAAGAGGGGTTTTAGGTTATGAGATATTTCAACTAGCCAAGATGATAAATGATGAGCACTAGCATAAATCAAAACCTAACTCTTGTTCCTATTTATGGACAATCTTGATACCTTGTAGAACATATTGAGATAATTGGTGAGACATGTAACAATTAAAATTAACTCCAAAGAGAAGTATTAAATCATCTATAAATGAAAGATTAAAGATTTCCAACTTGCCACATCGGCTACGATACTAAAGTTTTCTTCTAGATTGATGTTGTGTTGGGTTAACATTCTTAAAACTTCAATTTGAGTAGAGATAGGGTTTTCCTCCCTAATTCCCTTATCTTGTAGTTATTAATGAGAGAGAAAAAATGACAACTTTACTATGTGTTATTTGTCACTGATACATTTTTTAATTGTAGTACTTATTTTAGATCAAATTTTACAAAGAAAGCTGTAGTTAATAAGATAATGCTATTAAATCTTATAATAATTGTTGCCTATTAGATGATGTAAAATCTCCTAAGCTCACAAATCGAGGTTTCTAAGGATGCTTATGGAAATTTTAGGATGTTAATTACCATTCGTCAAAGAAACAAGTTTAATCTAAGTGTATATATATATATATATACACCTTTGTTACTTATTGGAAATTAATCATTATTTTATTTTGTTTATAATATTATTTTTATTGTTTTACAGTTGCATAGTATAACCAGTTGGGGAATAATGTTCAAGAATTGCAATTATTTGAAATTTGAATTTTGAATCAATGCATGAGTGATAAGATGTGAAAAGAATTAACCCATATTTGAATTCATCCTTCCAATAAAAAAAAGAATAGATTTGAACAAAAAAAATGAACAATTTAGTCCTTGTTTGAAACAACTTCAAAGCTTTGAGAAATGTATGCTATTATCATTGCAAATTTAAATATTTTTTTAGTTTCTTAATAATTTTATTTTATTTGTTTACTAATACCCTTAATAGAACAAATAGTTTTATAGAACCGATTTACGTTGGTCATATCAATCTTTTGGGAGGTTAGGTTTATGAAGAACCAGATTTGATAGCTGAGCATGAGTTAGAAGATAATGTTGGATGAGAAAGTGTTGACATGTTATTTGGTGCAATGGATTTGGATAATGGTGATGATTTTGTATTAAGTAAGAATTGAGGTCAATATAATTTAAACAGATATTTGATCGAATGAAGTTTCAAGTTTTTATTTATCATCTTTTTTAATTTCACTTATATTTGATATATATGTTAAATTATACACAATCAATATAAATATAACTGTAAATATTATTATTTTAGACTTCACTTTTAATTGGTTGTTTTTTCGAAACGAATTCTTATTGTAAATTGCAATATTTAGAGAGTTATAGATATTTATTATTTTTATTTGAAGTTTTGATGTAATAGTATTTATTATATGATAAAATTATAAGATTTTAAGAACTTTGTATTGTCCTTAATTTTATATTTGTATGATCATTTTTTCCATATTAGTTATGGTGATTATTTATATGTCAAATATATGAAAACTAATATTAATAAAATTAATAGATTGTTGTTATTTCAAATTTCTATTGTTATGATTTTGGAGATATGGTTGATGTAAAATATAATACAATATATTGAGGGACTATTCTACAATTTCAAAAATTATGTAAGGACTATTTCATAAATTTAAAAATTATTCAAAATACTACTCAGTATTGACAGGTACACCGGTGTAGTATTGTACCAAAACCAAATCTAATACAGGTATTAATATGGTATTTATAACATTAAGTAACACAACTGCTGAACTAAGGGTAGTAACTAATATATTATTACACAAGTGATTGGGAACAAAAGCAAATAAGAAAACAAGTGATATGACTCTGTGTGGACAATGTGATTGTGATTCTAATTCAACTCGACCAATTGAGTTCATGCAAATCCCATTTCCATGTGAATTTAAAAAGTTTCTCAAAAATAGGATTTCTTGTTTTATAGGAACTTTCATGTGAATATTACAACTTTTGTCTTGCATAATAAACTTCAATTAAATTATAAGGTAAAGTCTACCCAAATTTTATAATCAAAATTCCTACTTTAAGATAAATTTTAAATAATTTGAAAAATAAAATAAAAAGTTATGGACATTTAAAAAAATAGTTAAAAAACTTTATAACATTATTAAAGATAGTATTGGGAATATATTAATATGTATATAATTATGTAATCTTGGATGGCACGATCGGTTGACGTGTCTAGTATGTATGTGTGTGTGTATATATATATATATATTACGCGTGATCAATGAAAGCAGGGTAATTTATCCACAAAATCATTATGGTATTACAGCGACAAAATAACCTAAACCCTAAAAAAAAACAGAACGCTTCTTGCATTCTTCCAGCACTATGTTGGTGATGACAAGAACGACAATCGTGGAGATAGAGGAGGTAAGAAACCTCTTGATGCTTCATCTCCATACTATCTTCACCCATCAGCTAATCCCGGCTTTGTGATAACTTCTGTGATTCTCAAAGGAGATGTTAACTATGATACATGGGAAAAAGCAATGTGAAAATTCCATCATAGCAAAGAACAAGTTAGGCTTTATAGACAGGAAGTTAACGAAAAAACGAACATGAAGCAAACTACTGGGTTGCTGTTAACTCTATGCTCATGGCTTGGTTGTTCAAATCCCTCGACCCAACACTCCAGTTGAGTGTATCATATATGGAACCTGCTAAGCAACTATGGGATGATTTAAAAGAGCGTTTTTTGGTTGGAAATGCTCCATTTACATACTAATTGAAGTCTAAAATTGCAGGCTTGAAACAGCAAAGTCAGTTTGATGTTGGATACTTTACACGTCTCAGGAGTATGTGGGACAAATTGAATAGCTACTCAAAGGTTCCCGCATGCAAGTGTAAAGGCTGTACGTGTTGGCCGAAATCATCAAGGAGAGAGAAGATGAGAAGATCCATCAATTTTTGATGGGCTTAGATGATTTAGTCTTTGGGACCATTCGATTGAACGTATTGAGCATAGACCCCTTGCTGACAATGAATCAGGTCTACTCTATGATTGTTCAAGAAGAACGACATAGAGCCATCACGAGGGGACAAGAAGAATGAGGAGATGTAGTCGAGTTCACTATACATGCGTAAGCAAGAAAGTCACGTGCTGGGAAGGGAACCACATCTCAACCGGAACGAATTCAGTAAGGAGGTGATACTCATGGTGAGCAGCCTATTTATTCCCATTGTGGAAAATCAGGTCATGAGGTGGCTGTTTGTTATAAAATAATTGGATACCCACAAGGATGGGGTCGAGGAGGACGTGGTGGTAAAGGAGGTCGAGTTGGTCGCGAAGGACACTAGAATGTTTCAGCCAATGCAGTCCACACACAGGGATGTGGACAATCGTGTTGAGTTGAATTGTCTTGCGCAGCCTGAAGTGTTGAAATTGGTAGAGGAGCTAGCAATTACAGTGAAAGTTAGAAAGAAGAGGAAGTTGAAAGGAAAACCGAAAGAATTCAAGAGCAAATGGAAGCTAAAAATGATGATACTTGGCATGATGAAGATCAAACTTTGAAGAGTGAAATTTGATGCAAAAAGGAAGGTGAAGAGAAGATGGAAGTAGATATGAAAAAATTTAGAAATTGCAGAATGAAGAGGAACATAGCAGAAGATGAAATGTAGAGCAGGAGTAGTTCCAGGGAGATTAATTACTGAAATCAAGTCTTGTTAGAGCTAAACAACACACGAGTAGCTAGAGCATTTCAATTTTTGGCTGATAATCGGATTTGGATGTCAGGATTTTGGTTGCTGGAAAATTAAGTTGCTGCTGAAGAAATATGTACTGTTTATGCTGTATAAGTTTCAGTTTTTTGACAATGTTGGTTTTAGTTATGCTAAAGACAAATGAAGTTGCTTTTATGTCTTGCCAAATTAGGAAATGTCTGAACTAGTTTAGCTTTATTCATTAGATCAAGTCTTTGTCCTTCAGTTTTATTCTTTTAAGTTGCATCCGAATGAGCTAGAGCTAAATATAAAGCTCCTCATTTCTTCATCTTCATATATATGAATGAAAACAATCAGAAAACTTTTCAATACAAAATCTTCAATTCAAGTTTTAGTATCCATGTTATATTTC